>CM054139.1:26659236-26664236 GCA_028751875.1 Rapana venosa
TGATAGATCCCTAAATTCGAATAAGTCTTGCTAGGACTCTAAAATAATCTAGTGGTGGTGGTAGTAGTGGATGATTGATACAGTCCCTGAAAATCGGAATAACTCTTGCTGGGGCTCCTAATATAATCACAGATAGATAGAAAGAAAAACTGACACAAAACGTCTTGCACATATACATTTTAAAAAACATAATCCATCCACCCTTCACAGAAGAGCAAACCAGGCACAGCCAGTAGTGACACAGATCACATGGATAACAGAAATCTACCCACCCTACTTCCTGCAGAGGGACGGGTGGGTGGGTGGGTATCCACCCAGTTTTAAGTTACTCGCGACATACCACTTGAAAAAAAATTCTAGGACAGTGTTGCAACCACTCCAGGTTATATTTTTTAAAAAGGGAAGGATGAAAGGCAGACACACTCCTGTCACAGCTCGAGTGGGAATGCAGCTAAATAATCTCACAAAACCTGCACACAACTGTTGTTTGTTTTTAAAAAAAAAAGGTGAAAGGAAGGATCAACCTTAAGTGGTGTAAGGACACAGAAGTCAAAGAAACTACCAAACTCTTGGGCCTTAATTAAAAAGAACATAATCCACCACCCTTAAACGCAAAACTCCAGATAACAAGTCATGGATAACGAACACCCACCTACTTCGCAGAGGACTGGGTGGGGTCCCCGCGTCGCGCATCCACTGAAAAAAAATCTGGCTGTGCACCCTTCGGCTGAACCAAAAAAGCGAACCATTAATAGCTGGGGAACTGGTAACTGAGGAAGCCAAAGTCGCACGCACCCATCCAATGGTAACCACGCTCGCCTGCTGAACTTGGCTGGGGATCCCGTCCCCAAACAAACAAAACCACCAAAAAACCCAACGTAGACTTTGACACAAATTATCACAGTACTGTCGCATCAAGAAAACAGCTTCTCATTCTTATCTCGTCTTAAATTATCAGTCATTTATAGCTGTCACTGAAGTCAGGCTTTACTGTTGCTAAACACGTAAGCGAAAACGTCGACACAAGCAAACAAAAATGAAGAAAGTGAAACCAAAAAGCAGAGGACCGTAGGGTAGTGGAGGAAGCTGGTTGCAAAATCTTCAGTGGTGTGCCCCCACGGTCCATGGGACTGCGGTATAGGTGAAGGTGAAAATCGAAAACAACACTGGTATGCACTTACTTTTTGCGGGGTTTTTTGTGTTGTTGTTTTAGAAGACGGATTAAAACATTCCAAAGAAAAAAGTAGACCGTGACATTAACACTAAAAGACACATGACATGCGCGCCGACGATTTCACATACATGTATACGAACGTAAGTAACGGTTTTAGCTACATACAAGTCATGGCCCTAAACATAGAAAGTCAGTACGCTGACTGGGGTTAAAGCTGTCTGCATAACGGTTGTTTTTGCCGGTAGGTCTGTACGGCACACTTGGTTACTTACCCAGCTTGACTTGATTCCTTCGTTAAAGCCACTGACCATGGCACCGGCCAGAAGTGCAAGTACTTGCTTGGGCTGTGTTGTCTGTTTCCATTGCAAGTCAAAAGCCTTTTACGTCTGGGGAGAGGAGGGAGGGGAGAGGGAGGAGGAGGAGGAGGAGGCGAGGAAGGGGTGGGGTGGGGGGTGGGGTATTGTTACGCTGAGACTGTGACTCGCTTTCTCACTCGCCCCACCCCCCCACCCCACCCCCGCCCCCCTTCCCTGTTTCGTTTTGGCAAATGACATTTCGGCAATTCCCTTTGTTAGTATTAACTTGTCATTCTATAGTGTGTGTGTGTGTGTGTGTGTGTGTGTGTGTGTGTGTGTGTTGTGTTGTGTGTGTGTGAGAGAAAAGAGAGAGAGAGAGAGACAGAGACAGACAGAGAGAGAGAGAGAGAGACAGACAGACAGACAGACAGACAGAGACAGAGACAGAGAGGTTTAAAAATCATCCACTTTTTTGGTTACACGAGCAGAGCCAGCAACTGCCTGCAGAATAGAATAGATAACAGGAACATACCGAGCATGCACCTGGAAAGGAATGAGCTCCACCAAGTTCAACACGCCTCAGACACTGCCTGAAAAAAACACCCAAACTTAGTGCTAGCGCCGTTATTCCAACGACTCCTGAAGGAGTGTAGGAAGAAGTTAAGTCAACCTCGACTGTACTGAAAATTAATTACCTGAAGTGAACTGAATCTTTCTGTACGCCGAAATTTTGGAGAGAAGGGGGGGGGGGGGGGGGGGGGGGGGGGGGGGGGGGCTGTGAGCGGAACGGTTGAGGTTTGATTTTGTTGTTGTTGTTGTGGGGGGGGGGGGGGGGTGTTGTTCCTCCGGTGGAATTCTGCGGTTCACCTATGGTCATATAATTATTTTTTTTTACGTATGCCACCGTTTTTTGCCTTCCATTAAGGTACCTGTAATGCGTCAAGGGGACGGGATAGCTCAGTGGTCGGAGCACTCGCTTCCCCCCAGCCAAGTTAAGCAGCGTCGAGCGTGGTTACCAGTTGGATGGGTGACCGTTTGCGCGCCTTGGCTTCTGTACAGTTCCCCAGTTCACCCAGCTGTAAATGGGCACCTGCCTTTTTAGGTTCAGGGAAGGTAAAGCAGCGAGGGAGAGGAGATGGGCGCTGCCCTCAATATGCTGGCCCCTAGAGAAGTTGAGGTCTCTGACGCCTCGCTCCCCTACGCCCTTATAGGTTATGGGACACCCTTGACCTTTTTAATGTTTCGGATGGCTTAAGGGGTCAGCAATACAGACAGATAGATACAGCGAAGCACGTGGTCATGCAACGTACAACAGTACCTGCATTCCGACTTCGGGGAGTAGTCCTTTGCTCTACATTAGTTCGAAAGCACAATACAGAAATATTTTATATGTGTGGTATTAAACTGGGTCACTGTGTCGTATCAAACTGGGTAGGCAAAGGCAAAGCAAGGCAAGACAAAACATTTCATTTCATAGGCCTCTGACCCCTTGGAAACAGTATATAGCAATGGAGACATAACATAGGAGACACGAATCATGAATAAGCCACGAAAGAAAGATACATTTAATATAGCATTTTTGTCCACCTGTTGCTTCATCAGAAGCCCTATTCTTTGCTGTCTATAAAGTCAGAGCGTTTCTTTAACGCATGGAACAGGTAGATTCCTCGTTTTCTTGTTTCAGTCATGTTTTTGCACTTTGTCAGCTGAACAAGGGGTTGTACACCAGTATTCTTTAGATAATCATTTCTGTCTTAACTGGCTGTACAAAGGACATGCGAAGATCCTGTGTTTTTCATCTTCTACTTCCTGACAATCATTGCATAACGTGTCCTCTTCCTTCATGGGAAAAGATCTGAATGCTGATGCCTTCAATATTAATATTCCTAGACGAAGATTGACAATGTAATCTCTGAAGCATTTTATATCCACAAATTCAAAGTATTTTTCACCCTGGAAAATAGTCTTGAATGATCTATAATAAGAATACATATCTTTTTGTTGTACAGAACTTTCCCATTCTTGCATGTATGTATCTGTCAGGCGTTGTTTGAACAAAGAAATGAATGAATTTTCACAGCCAACCCCCTGCTGCAGCCAGACATATCCAAACCCCAGGCGAAACAGCAAGATTCTTACCCGAGAAGCGCAGCACGTTTTTCCCTTTTCGTCTAAATTTGTGAACATGGCATATGCCTGCTTTGGAAGGCGTGTACTGTCCATTTTCAACAACTGTCTTTAGCCAATGTTTGATACATCTGACTGCAGTGTTAAGAAATAGTGGGTAACGACAAGTTTCTCCATAAACAAATTTGTTTGGAAATTTTAGTGCAACATTGAGATAGCGTTTAATTGCAAATGTATGGATCTCTTCAATTGATGTTAATCTCTGTAGGCCCCACGCTTCTGATGAGTATAACAAAACAGGCTGAACCTGAGTATCAAATATTCTGGAAAAAAAAAAAAGTTTTGTAATCTCACTTAACTTGCTCACATATTTGACACATTCCATACAAGCTCGTTTCCCTTTACCTGCCACTGCATTAACACCCTTAGTAATGCTCATTTTTTGAAGAAAAAAAAAAAGTAAAACCCATGTAGTTGTCTGCATTAACCACTTCTAATTCCTTACCGTCTATGTTCCATTTCTCGAATTTTCCCAGAAAACCTGCATTTCTAAAAGCCATTATCTTTGTTTTGTCTTGATTAATGTTAAGCGAGAGACCTCTGCATGTAAAGCTAAGTACATCCAACTGGTCCTGAAGACATCTTGGTGAATCTGACATAAGAACGATATCATCTGCAAACATCAACACAGATGTCTGGGGTAGGTTTGCAAGCAGTTGTATTCCAAGTGTACTTTTGGCATCCAAAGCAATGACAATTTCATTTGAAAATTGAAAAGAGCACTGGACTAAGAATACAACCTTGACGCACCCCCACAGGACAGTCAATAAAATCAGTCAGGGTACTGCCTGCTCTGGCACGGAGAAAGTACATTCTTGTACATGGCCATGATAGCTTTCACAAATTTACCACACACTCCATTTCTTTTCAAAATGTCAATCAGGGGTGTATGTTGTACAGAATCAAAGGCCTTCTTCAGGTCTACGAAACATGCATATATAATTTGCCACCTCTTTTTGAGAGGTGCTTTTCAATAATAGCATTTAATGTGAAAATGTGGTCCACTGTTGAGTACCCCTTTCTGAATCCGGCTTGTGACTCTGACAATTTCCCATTAATTTCAGACCAAGCAACAGGCCTTTGATTTAGTATACATGTGTAACATTTGCTAACTAGACTCAGCAGCGATACCCTCCCCCCCCACCTTCCCCCGCGATAATTATCTGGTGAATTATGATTGTATGAAACTGGGTCACATCCATATCATTCCATCCGCAGCTTATTTAACCAGGATACTCACAGTAGTTTTTGGTCACAAGGATAACTGAGGCCTGAGAGAGAGAATTTATTTATTTTTTATATTTTATTTTACTTCATTCTTTTATATCGAGGATAATAAAATA
>CM054139.1:26669236-26674236 GCA_028751875.1 Rapana venosa
CTGTCTGTCTGTCTCTCTCCTCTCTCTCTCTCTCTCTCTCTCTCTCTCTCTCTCTCTCTCTCTCTCTCTCTCTCTCTCTCGCATTCCGGCATGAACAAACACACAAACAAATGAATATATTGTACATCAAGATGCCGCACGTGTAATGTGTAAGGAGTAATGATAAAAAGTGGGGAAAAGACAATGACAAGGGGGGAAAACCCAAAACTAGTCTCTAGCGTTTGCTCAGGCTTGGGTCCAACTCTCAGTGTTGTTTTAAATGGGTTTTCTTCTTCGTTTTTCCTTAGACGCCAAGTCGAGCAATTCAAGTCTTCAGATCTCGAGCATGTATACGCGCTTATACGTACGCATACACTAGCTACGCGCTTATACGTACGCATACACTAGCTACGCGCTTATACGTACGCATACACTAGCATATTACATATGCTGAATATATATAAGTATGTACATACGTGCACGTTCGTGTGTAAAATGTGTGTACACTGTTCAAAAGTGCATGCATCTGATGCAGAATAATTATACGTGTGGAAGTATTTTGTGTGTATACACACTAAAACGTGCTGTGTGTGTGTGTGTGTGTGGTGTGTGTGTGTGTGTGTGTGTGTGTGTGTGTGTGTGTGTGTGTGTGTGTGTGTGTGTGTGTGTGTGTGTGTGTGTGTGTAAGTGTGTGTGTGTGTAAGCGCGTGTGTGCTTATATTATTTGATTTTATTGATTTTATTGTATTCTTTTATATCGAGGAAAGTGGAATAAGCACTTATGTGCTTTTTTTACATCCTGTCCCCGTGTGTATGCGGTTTTGTTTAATTGTCATCTGGTCCCACCGGCACACAATGGCCTACTCTTACGAAAAGCGGAACAGGATTTTAACGTGTGCACATGATGTTCTGTGTGCAAGTATGTGTGTGGTGTGTGTGTGTGTGTGTAAGCGCGTGTGTGTGCAAGTGTGTGTGTGTGTGTGTGTGTGTGTGTGTGTGTGGTGTGTGTGTGTGTGTGTGTGTGAAGTGTGTGAGTGTGTGTGTGTTTAAGTATGCGTAAGTGTGTGTAAGTGTGTGCGTGCGCGCGCGCGCGCTTGGACACACCGTTTGCTTGCCTGCTTGCCTGCCCACATCGACGCGCGAATGCATGCATAGACGCATGGATACACACACACGCACAAACTCACAAAAACACACGGTGCGTGCGCACACACACACACACACACACACACACACACACACACACACACACACACACACACACACACACACACACACACACACAAGTAGGAGCAACATAGCCTTATATACAGAGATATAAAATTGACAATCTCGAAAAACGGGCATTGGAGAGAGAGAGAGCGAGAGAGAGAAGAGAGAGAGAGAGAGAGAGAGAGAGAGAGAGAGAGAGAGAGACAGACAGACAGACAGACAGACAGACAACAGACACAGACAGAGAGACACAGACAAGAGACAGAGAGTGAGTTAAAGAGGCATTAAGGAGGATGAGGATAGTGGGGGTGGTGAGGTGGTGGTAGAAGATGAGTGCGTATTGAAAAAGAATAGATGAGAGAGAGAGAGAGGAGAAGAGAGAGAGATGACGAGAGAAGAAGAGAGAGAGAGAGAAGAAGAGAGAAGAGAGAGAGAGCAGAAGAGAGAGAGAGACGAGAGAAGGAAGAGATGGATGAGATGAGTGGGTGATGGGTGGTGAAGATTAGTTCCTGTTTTTGATACCTAACGTAAATACAGAGAGAGAGAGAGAGAGGAGGGAGAAGAGAGAGAAGAGAGAGAGAGAGGAGAGAGAAGAGAGAGAGAGAGAGAAGAGAAGAGAAACCCAGCTGGTCAGCCAAACAGAAGGCAAATATTGACGTGAACTTGATCCCGAGTAGTAACAGCCTGAAGACGCTGACAGAGAAGAGGAGTGGAGTTATCAGGAAACCACCCTACGCAGCATGCAGAAAGTGAACTGTGTATGTTAGAAACGGTTCACTGGCAATGGAGAATTCGCGTTTGCTTCTAAACAGAGAAGTCAGTACCAGACACAATTGAGTACCTGCCTTCTTCTTTCTTCAGAAGCCAAGAAGGATTATACCAGTTCTCTGCTCTAACACGTGTATAAGTAAGTACCTAGGTTCCAAGCCATCATCTGCGAGTAAAAAACATCAACAGCAGAGGCGATTTCAAGAGTTGATAATAATAATAATGTATGGAATTTATATAGCGCGGAATCTTGTAAAGCAACAAATCAAAGCGCTCTCAAAGTTGCTACAGATAATCATCAGCTTTGGCAAAGCTGAGAACAGTCTCGGGGGGAAAAAAGTATCAATATGAAGACAATCACTAGAATTACTCAGTACGCAGGTTTTATTCTATCTTCCTGTACGCATGCGAGTCTTGGACTTAGATCACAGACCTCTAGAGAAAACTCAAGCCGTGAATATGTGATGCTGTTGGCAATATTCCTGGACCGGATGACAACATTTACAAAACTACATACACACGGGGACTGGATGTAAAAAAAAAAAGTACATGAGTACTTATTCATTACCCTCGAATTAAAGGATAAAATAACATAAAGAAATAAAAGCCATGTGAAAAATGAGGAAATTCACATCACCAGACAGACCACAGACCGCTATGAAGACCTCCTTACAATAGTCCACAGCAGAAAACTTTAAACAGTAGGGTCATGTCACAAGGTCTGGCAGCTTCTCAAAGATCATCATACAAGGCACAGTGCAGGGAGGTAGAAAAAGAGAGGCAGACGGAGAAATACATGGGTGGACAGCATCACTGAAGGGAATAAAAAGATCTTTGCTGAGACCGGGCATTGGCACACGATCGTCACAATTGGAAAAAAAAGCTGGTTTTCTTGTCAGTACAGCATCCCCTACCGCCCCCCCCCCCCTCCCTCGCGCTCCACCACCACCACCACCATTGTGGGTTAAAGGGCTTAGTGTAGTGGAGTTGTTGTGGTGTAGACAGAAGTGAAAGTTATGACTGGATCTCTCTGTGACTCTGTACCGAAGATACGGGGACAGAGCACACATATTTTCAGATCATGCTGTGTGTCTTGGATAAGTTACAGCTTGCAGAGTTCACCTCTCTCATGGTTGCAGACAGCATACTGGCGTATACCATTTGTATAGTCTGTTCATCCACTATTCCTGGCAACTCTCCTACAAATGGATGGATGCATGGGGCACATGTTTAATCATCCTGAAGTGAGATTAGTGTGATGTCATTCAATAATAGATTGTGTACCTCAGTCCACAAAAAACCCCAACAACTGGCCAGTGCTTAGTTCAAGCTGAGAGGGTCGCACATTTCGCTACTGTATCCCGTTTTAGTATCATACGGCGTTGCGTTCTTGCTTCTTACGCAAGGGGGGTAATGAGGAACCATCCCATCATAGAGGAATATCACACGCATGATTGTCTCCTCATCCCATCCCTCACTCCACCCCTCCACCCCTCCTTACCACTCCTTCCTCTTTACCCCTTCTGTTCAACCACCACCCACACTTTTTTTTCACAGGTTAGCTACCACTGATCTTATTTTTCTTGGTGAATTTTTTTTCAGGAATTTATACATTTGCCTCGACCAATCCCTTGTGCGAACAGGAAGTCTGACACACAGGAAACGATATTCAGAAAAAAAAATATATACAGGAAACGATATTTAGAAACAGTTAACACACAGCAAATGATATTCAGAAAAAAAAAGTTAACATAGGAATGACACGCATACATTGCTTATCTGCCCCAGGCCATCAGATTTGCCAGTCATAGATGTAAGTAAAGTACCAAGGCCAGCATTTATTATGTTTTTATATTCCCAAAGTCAGAATGCAGCTATCTTAATGATGGGCAAAAATAGTCACATATGCAAACTAGTTTATAATAGATTATAACTCAAAATAGTTAATGGGAAAATAGAGACTACAAAAAAAGAGTTGATAGCAAAATAGATTATAGCTCAAAAGAGTTAATAGGAATAAACCATTGTGAATTGCAAAAACAACAACTCCCCATTGGTGTCTGTCTGTGCTGTGTCTGTGGCTGTGTGTTAACTTTTTTTTCTGAATACCATTAAAATTTCCTGTGTGTTAGACTTCGGAGCTCAAGCCGAGGAACGAAAACCAAAAGTGATTATGCTCTGACATGTTGTTCTGTTGAGATTGTCTTCATCCATGACAAGCCCTTAGCATGAACAACCAGCCAGTACTCATTAAAACAGAAGGAAAAAATCATCTGAAGTTGGAGTGTGGCTGCCTGTATGGCGGGGGAACTTCAAAACAGCCCTGCACGCAAACGTAACCATCCAGCGTGAACTTACAGTCTGGCAGTGATTCCCACGTGAGATGAGTCAACCAGAGTGCATATTCTGTTTGACACCCCCAAGGTAGGGTATTAAGCTGGAAAATCCCAATAACCACCTACCCTGGTTATCGCACCCAGCTTATTGTTAGGTCACCCAAAGTACAAAGGTTCACCTCACGGGCACATAATTCTCAAAACAATACCTTCGTGATTTTTTTCCCTGTGATTTATATTCTATTCAATGAAGACGTAAAAAGGTAAAGGTGCTCCCATAACCTTATTGGTCGATGGGGAGCTAGGTGTCAGAGACCTCAGCTTCTCCAAGGGGCCAGCACCTTGAGAGTGGCGCCCATCTCTTCTCCCTCGCTGCTTTACCTTCCCTGACCCTAAATAGGGCGTGTACCCTTTCACAGCTGGGTGAACTGGAGGGGGGACTGTACTGAAGCCATGGTGCACGAACGATCGCCCATCCAAGAGGCAACCACGCTCAAACTCTTCTTTAACCTTAGCCTGGGGAGAGTGAGTGCTCAGACCACTGTGCTACCCCTTTCCCAATGAAGGGACCCTCTGTTAAACAAACAACAGTAAGCAAACAAACATCCCCAGCATATACTTGCCATCTCAAACGATTTACAAGTGTAATGGTTGAGAAAGGATGGTATATATTCGGGACAAAGGCAAAGGACGCTTCAAGTCAAG
>CM054139.1:26679236-26686736 GCA_028751875.1 Rapana venosa
TTGTGCAGTCTAGTGTAGTGTAGTGTATTGAGCAAACGCAGTGTAGTGTAGTCTGGTGTAGTGCAGTACAGTGCAGTGTAGTGTAGTGTAGTGTAGTGTAGTGTAGTGTAGTGTAGTGTGATGTAGTGCCGTGTACGTAGTGTAGTGTAATGAAGTGTAGTGTAGTGTAGTGTAGTGTAGTGTAGTGTAATGTAGTGTCGTGTAGTGTAGTGTAGTGTAGTGTAGTGTAGTGTAGTGTAGTGTCGTGTAGTGTAGTGAAGTGTAGTGTAATGTATGTAGTGTAGTGTAGTGCAGTGTAGTGTAGTGCAGTGTAGTGTAATGTAGTGTAATGTAGTGTAGTGCAGTATAGTGTAGTGCAGTGTAGTGTAGTGTAATGTAGTGTAGTGTAATGTAGTGTAGTGCAGTGTAGTGTAGTGTAATGTAGTGTAGTGTAGTGTAGTGCAGTGTCGTGTAATGTAGTGAAGTGTAGTGTAGTGTAGTGTAGTGTAGTGTAGTGTAGTGTGGTGTGGTGTAGTGTAGTGTAGTGTAGTGTAGTGTAGTGTCGTGTCGTGTAGTGTAGTGTAGTGTAGTGTAGTGTAGTGTAATGTAGTGTAGTGTAGTGCAGTGTAGTGTAGTGCAGTGTAGTGTAATGTAGTGTAGTGTAGTGTAGTGCAGTGTAGTGTAGTGCAGTGTAGTGTAGTGTAATGTAGTGTAGTGTAATGTAGTGTAGTGAAGTGTAGTGTAGTGTAGTGTAGTGTAGTGTAGTGCAGTGTAGTGTCGTGTAATGTAGTGAAGTGTAGTGTAGTGTAGTGTAATGTGGTGTGGTGTAGTGTAGTGTAGTGTAGTGTAGTGTGGTGTAGTGTAGTGTAGTGTAGTGTAGTGTAGTGTAGTGTAGTGCAGTGTAGTGCAGTGTAGTGTAGTGTAGTGAAGTGTAGTGTAGTGTAGTGAAGTGTAGTGTAGTGAAGTGTAGTGGTCGTATCGTGTCGTGTCGTGTAGTGTAGTGTAGTGTAGTGTAGTGTAGTGCAGTGTAGTGTAGTGCAGTGTAGTGTAGTGTAGTGTGTGCATGCATGCATGCGTTCGTGTGTGCGTTGTGTGTGTATTATTTTGTTGTGCATGTATATGTGCATGTGCGAGTCAAAGTCAAAGTCAAACTTTGCATGTGTGTGTGCGCGCGCGCGTGCGTGCGTGCGTGTGTGCGTGCGTGCGTGCGTGTGTGTGTGTTGTATTTTAAATCTGGCCTCAAGACATATTTGTTCCAAACCTAAGAATTTCATCTCCTGTTTCATTTCATAGCTATCCCTGCTTTTCAACAGCTAAAAATTCCATCACCTGCCAAAGTGTATAACGTGTGTGTGTGTGGTGTGTGTGTGTGTGTGTGTGTGTGCATTTGGACTTGTTAGAACTATTACTTGCTATTGGTTGCATGACTGTGTAAGAATGAGTTGAGTGCAAGCGCTTTGATTTGTCTGTGCAAGATACAGCGCTATATAAATTCCATTTATTATTATTATTATTATTATTATTATTATTATTATTATTATTATTATTATTATTATTATTACTACTATTATTAATATTATTATATTATTATTATTATCATCATCATCATTAGTATTATCATTATTATTATTATTATGCACTCTTCTTCAAGTACAGTTACTGTCGAAGTCATTCAAGGTGGTAAACCTGTATACGTATGTTTTCCAAAGCAAGCACCATGAATAAATCGCTGACGTCAAGACAGAGCAGAATAAAAAGAATAATAAATAGATAACCAGGAGATGCCTGAATATCTTAGCCAGCTTCCTTTCTTCTTTTTTCTATGGGATTTAGATTCCCCAAAAATCGAGCCTTTTTGGCATGTTCTCTCTCTCTCTCTCTCTCTCTCTCTCTCTCTTCTCTCTCTCTCTCTTCTCATCTCTCTCTCTCTCTCCTCCTCTCTCTCTCTCTCTCTCTGTGCCTTGGTGTCTCTTGCACGTGTGTATGTATGCGTGTGTTTGTGTGTTTTTATTTATTTATTTATTCTTTTATATCGAGGATAATGGAATAAGCACTCATGTGTTTTTTTTTTACATACAGTCCCCATGTGTATGCGGTTTTGTAAATTCTGTCATCTGTTCCCACCGGCACACAAAGGCCTACTCTTTCGAAAAGCGGAACAGGATTTAACGTGTGCGCAAGATGTTTTGCATGCGTTCGAGCACGGAGCCTCGGTTTATAGTCTCATCCGAAGGTGTCTCTTGCACGTGTGTATGCGCGCGCGCGCGTGTGTGTGTGTGTGTTTTATTTTTCTATTTATTTATTTTTATTTTATTCTTTTATATCGAGGATAATGGAATAAGCATATGTGTGTGTGTGTGTGTGTGTGTGCGTGTGCGTTGTGTGTGTGTGTGTGTGTGCGTGCGTGTGTGTGTGTGTGTGTGTGTGTGTGTGTGTGTGAAGATACATAGCTCAGAAGAAAAAAAAATTGTTTGGTTATGTTGTCCTGTTCATTATGACCTGAAGATCAAATTGATCCAACCAAAATATGAATATCCATGTCGTTTTCAGTTGAATGTACTTATGGCATCAAGAAATGAAAATGCGTTGAATAACTTGGCACAAATACATTTATAATATAGCCTTAATTAAAACATCTGGATGCTAATAATCATATATTATCGTAATCTTCTGTATGGTATAATATGATATGATTTGTATGTTTCTATTTTTCGATCCAAAAAATAATAATAATGTATGGAATTTATAAAGCGCTGAATCTTGTAAAGCAACACATCAAAGCGCTCAGATGACATTTTGTTGTTGTTGAGGATAATGGAATAAGCACTCATGTGCTTTTTTTGCACTAGTTTACAATAAGATGTATGTTTCATGCACCGCCCTTTCAGTTGGGGGCTATGACCTAATCTGGAAAAAAAAAAATTCGCATTACATTTACATTCGCATTCTCTCTCTCATTATGTATAGTTATAAAGTTGTTTACCAAAATGTACGCTTTTCTTTCAGAAATGTTTTCTTCAACCAAATTAATGTGTTCTTTTCCCTGAGGCCAAAATCATACGGGCAGAAGATGATTCATTGATCGGGGGTTTGTCAAACTAGGCTGAACACAGAGCCGACCTTTCTTCTGTTTGGTTACATGCGCCCCCTCTTCAGCCATGCTGCTTTGCCCTTTACGTGAATAGCATCGTGAATCTGTCTGTTTGTCTGTCTGTCTGTCTGTCTGTCTGTCTCTCTCTCTCTCTCTCTCTCTCTCTCTCTCTCTCTCTCTCTATATATATATATATATATATATATATATATATATATATATATTTATATATATATATAATATATATATAATATATATATATATATATATATATATATAATATATATATATATATATATATATATATATATATATATATATATAAAATTCATCTCAGTGTGGGTCTGGCACAGTTGCTTTTGAATTGTACTATTTGGGGGATGGCCCCAATCTATCTATCTATCTATCTATCTATCTATCTATCTATCTATCTATCTATCTATCTATCTATCTATCTATCTATCTATCTATCTGTCTATCTATCTATCTACCTATATATATAATATATATATATAATATATATAATATATATATATATATATCCTTCAATAATAGCAGAATACCCCGCAAAGCATCCTATTCAACAACACCCTGTATGATGTAGATGCTTGAGGTAAAGACAACTGGGTAACCAGGGTGCGATGACGTTTGTTTGAACATGGGTTTGGCTTTCTTAGGTAAAGTCAGGGCGTTGGCTATGTTGATAGCTTTACACGCGGTTTTCGTCAACGTATAGTCGGTTGATCTTGGCAGATAATCATGGTCTGATCATATTCAGAATAGCGAGAGATGCAATTCTCTGGAAATGTTTGCAAATCTCTGATTTTGAAACCTTATCCAACGCTGGATATTGATAAGCAATTCAATGTACATATGAACAAGTTGTAAATAAGGTGTATCAGAATGACCTGTTCATCATTATACATCTTACATGATAATGATTAAATATTTTTAGTTGTCGTCTGTGTAAAGAGGCAGAAAGAAAACGACGTTTATTTTGTTATTTCTTGCCCTTTTCAAGCGACCATTCGAGAACAGTTTATCAAGTCTAAATATTATAGACAGCCATCATTGTTCAACTCAAACTTGGGTGCGGGGATAGCCTTAGTGGTTAGAGCGTTGCGCTCGCGATTTGATTGTCCCGGGTTCGAGCCACCATCGAGATGCCCGTTCCAGGGAATTCTTTTCCCCTGGAGTTAACACCAGTACCGACTCCACTCCCCCCGAAAGTCTTACCGTGCGTTCTATTTTGATTGGGCTTCTTTAGTACCCCTGTTTCATTCATTTCATCACGTCTGCATACCCTTCATAAAGGGCTTTGGTCTATATATGAATAAACCATCTGTCTCTGTCTCTGTCTGTCTGTCTGTCTCTCTATCCTTCGGATAGAAGGAAAGTCCTTCGGATGAGACTATAAACCGAGGTCCCGTGTGCGAATGCATGCAGAACATCTTGCGCACACGTTAAATCCTGTTCCGCTTTTCGGAAGAGTAGGCCATTGTGTGCCGGTGGAAACAGATGACAAAATTTACAAAACCGCATACACACGGGGACTGGATGTAAAAAAGCACATGAGTGCTTATTCCATTATCCTCGATATAAAAGAATAAATAAAATTTTAAAAATTAAAAACGAACATCTATCTGTGTCTCTGTCTGTCTGTCTGTCTGTTTATCTGTCTGTCTGTCTGTCTGTCTGTCTGTCTGTCTGTCTGTCTGTCTGTCTGTCTCTCTCTCTCTCTCTCTCTCTCTCTCTCTCTCTCTCTCTCTCTCTCTCTCTTGGAAGATTTTTCTATGATGAGGTAAGCAATGGCATATCATTGATCCTCCAGCCTCCTCAAAATCACACATACACACACACAGAGTTACACACACATATACACATACACACTGAGTTACACACACTTACGCAAAACACACACACAGAGTTACACACACACAGTTACACACACACACAGTTACAAACACATACACACACATACACACACAGAGTTACACACACTTACACACACACAGAGTTACACACACACACACAGAGTTACACACACAGAGTTACACACACAGAGTTACACACACAGAGTTACACACACATGCACGCACACACACACACACACACACACACACACACACACACACACACACACACACACACACACACACACACACACACACACACACACACAGGGAGGATATAGAGAGATAGAAACATAGAGACAGACAGACTGAGACAGACAAAGACACACAGATATCAACACAGACAGAGACATTGACAGACAAACAGACAAACAAACAGACAGACAGACAGACAGACAGACAGAAGTGTGGCTTCCACATCAGTTCCCATTAGTTCCCAGATGACTCGAGTGTAGCAAGTACGCATGATAGGAAAGGTGGAAATACCACCTGTAGGTTTTCTCCCTTGAGTAGGGGGGGGGGGGGGGGGGGGGGGATCGAAAATCGGATACAGAGGGAAGCAGGTGGAGGCAGGTGGAAGGTAATGGGGGTGGGGGGGGGGGGGGGGAATGGGGGAGAGGGAGGGAGATGGAGGCGGGGGAGTGGGGGGCAGGGAGGATCTTTTGACTTGCATCTGTTCAGATATATCTCGTGGATGTAGCGAACAGTTTTTGTTTGGAATAATGTTGTTTTTTTTATATAGTTTTTGCTGAATTAGTCTGTGTGGGATGGCGTCTGTCTGTCTGTGGTGTTTGTCTCTGTCTGTTTATCTATCTATCTATCTATCTATCTATCTATCTATCTATCTATCTATCTATCTATCTATCTATCTATCTATCTATCTATCTATCTATCTATCTATTTATCTAGCTATCTATCTATCTGTCTGTCTGTCTGTCTGTCTATCTATCACTGTGTGTGTGTATGTGTGTGTCTGTCGGTCTACGCCTGTCTGTCTGTCTATCTATCTCTATCTATCTATCTATCTATCTATCTATCTATCTATCTATCTATCTATCTATCTATCTATCTATCTATCTATCTATCTATCTATCTATCTGTCTGTCTGTCTGTCTGTCTGTCTGTCTGTCTGTCTGTCTATCTATCTATCACTGTGTGTGTGTATGTGTGTGTCTGTCGGTCTACGCCTGTCTGTCTATCTATCTATCTATCTATCTATCTATCTATCTATCTATCTATCTATCTATCTATCTATCTATCTATCTATCTATCTATCTATCTATCTATCTATCTATCTATCTATCTATCTGTCTGTCTGTCTGTCAGTATGTATGTATGTATGTATGTATGTATGTATGTATGTATGTATGTATGTATGTATCTATCTATCTATCTATCTGTCTGTCTGTCTGTATGTATGTATGTATCTATCTATGTATCTATGTATCTATGTATCTATCTATCTATCTATCTATCTATCTATCTATCTATCTATCACTGTGTGTGTGTCTCTGTCTGTCTGTCTACGTCTGCCTGTCTGTCTCTGTCTCTCCGAGAACTGGATGGCAAAGTCTCGTTCGTATTCTTTTACTCTCAGAAAAATAATTTTTTTTTTATCGTTATCGTTGTCTCTCTATCTCTCTGTCCCTATCTTCTCTGTCCCTATCTTTCTGTCTCTATCTCTCTGTCCCTCTCTCTCTGTCCCTATCTCTCTGTCCCTATCTCTGTCCCTCTCTCTCTGTCCCTCTCTCTCTGTCCCTCTCTCTCTGTCCCTATCTCTCTGTCACTATCTCTCTGTCCCTATCTCTCTGTCCCTATCTCTCTGCCCCTATCTCTCTGTCTCTCTGTCACTATCTCTCTGTCCCTCTCTCTCTGTCCCTATCTCTCTGTCACTATCTCTCTGTCACTATCTCTCTGTCCCTATCTCTCTGTCCCTATCTCTCTGTCCCTATCTCTCTGTCTCTATCTCTCTGTCACCATCTCTCTGTCCCTCTCTCTCTGTCCCTATCTCTCTGTCTCTATCTCTCTGTCACCATCTCTCTGTCCCTTCTCTCTGTCACCATCTCTCTGTCCCTATCTCTCTGTCCTATCTCTCTGTCCCTATCTCTCTGTCCCTCTCTCTCTGTCCCTCTCTCTCTGTCCCTATCTCTCTGTCCCTATCTCTCTGTCCCTATCTCTCTGTCCCTATCTCTCTGTCTCTATCTCTCTGTCACCATCTCTCTGTCCCTCTCTCTCTGTCCCATCTCTCTGTCCCTATCTCTCTGTCCCTATCTCTCTGTCCCTATCTCTCTGTCCCTCTCTCTCTGTCCCTCTCTCTCTGTCCCTATCTCTCTGTCCCTATCTCTCTGTCCCTATCTCTCTGTTCCTATCTGTCTGTCCCTATCTCTCTGTCCCTCTCTCTCTGTCCCTCTCTCTCTGTCCCTATCTCTCTGTCCCTATCTCTCTGTCCCTATCTCTCTGTTCCTATCTGTCTATCCCTATCTTCTCCTTGTCCCTATCTCTCTGTCCCTATCTTCT
>CM054139.1:26691736-26716736 GCA_028751875.1 Rapana venosa
GGGCTTCAATTTTAAAATGGGGGTGTTTCCAGCCCTTTGGGTTTTTCCAGAGGTTGCCACTGTTGATTCCTTGCGCTATCGGCTGCAGAATGTTCCAGAATGACAGCAGCGAAAGAAAAAAAAGGGGGAAGGCCGTAAGAGAATGAACACGTGAAGATATTGCTTGGGTCTATCACTTCTTTGGTACGACCTAAAGAACATTTTTGAATGTGGTGGCATGATTTAAAAAAACATTGTTACAAGGGATGGCATGGTTTTTAAAAAAAATTGTTACAATGTGGAGGGCTGTTAAAGAATTTTTTTACATGTGGATGGTGCCCTGAAAAATTTTACAATGTGGAGGGCAACCTGAAGAAATTTTACAATGGGATGGCATGACCTGAAAAAACTTGTTAAAATGTGGAGGGGCATGACCAAAGAACTTTTAAAATGTGGAGGATGACTTAAAGAACATTGTTAAAAATGTGGTTTGGATGACTTAAAGAACATTGTTACAATGTGGATGGATGACCTGAAGAACTTTGTTACAATGTGGTGGCGGGGACTTAAAGAAAATTTTTTTTGTTTTTTGTCCTTTGACTCAGGTTTAACTTTATAAAGCATGTACTTTCCATCAATCAAAGTTTTTTCATTCCCCTATGCGTGTTAGTGTGACGTTGTGTTTTTTGTAAAATATCAAATTTTTAGAATACGTTGAGGTTGTGTTTTTTTTAGGAGAAAAAAACAAAAAGGATGTAGAAATATCTTTATTAGTACTAGAAAAAAGAACAGAAAAAACAATTTTAAAAGAACATTTTTACGTGGGATGATAATATGACCTAAAGAACATTGTTACAATTTTGGGGGTATGACTAAAGAACTTTTTACAATGGGTGGTATGACCCAAAGAACTTTTGTTAAAATTTGGGGAGAATGCCCAAAAGAACATTGTTAAATGTGGATGATATGCCCAAAAAGAAATTGTTACAATGTAGATGTAAGTATTTGAAATTCTTAACTTTTTTAAGTTTTTTTCTTGCCCAAAAATACAAGGCCCTTTTGTCCTTTTTTTATATCAGGTTTGTTCATAGATTGTGTGCTAAACCCCTGCATAGAGGAGAGGGTTTTTAAAAACTTAAAAAAAAAAAAAAAGGGCTTTCAAAAATTTTTCCCCTTTTACAACACAAAAAAGGGGGAAAATAGAAAAAGAAAGAAAAAGGAGAGAGGGGGGGGGGGGGGCACAAACAGAGAGACGGCAGACGCAGACGCGAAGAGACGATTTAACAAAAAAGAAAAAGGTGAGAGGAAGAGAAAGGAAAAATGGACAAAACAAAAAACGGTTGATTTTTAGCAACCCCATTTTTTCTTTTCCTCATTAGATTGTGTTTCTTGTTGTTGTCTCGCCACATCATTCTTTCATCATCATCTCATCATCATATATCCATCATCATTATCTCATAGTTTTTTTATTTTCCATCATCATATCATCATCATCTGTCGTGTCGTCGTCGTCGTCTATGTATAGGTTTTTTGTCAACCCACCCCACCACCCCCCCACCACCTCATCATAACTCTCATCCCCATCACCATCTTCATATCTCACACTAGCTTTTTTTATTGTCAACCCCAACCCCCACCCACCCCACCACCACCACCCCCACCACCATATATATCATCATTCATCATCATCACTAGTGTTTTTTTTGTCAACACCACCCCCACCACCACCACCACCCCCCAACCACCACCATTCTGTTTCAATGTCCCAAAATTGCACCCTTTTATCTCTGAAATGTCTTCATTGAACCCCATCCCTTCCCTTCGTTAAAGCCGCAGATACTTTGGCTTTCGAACCCCCCAGATTCAAAAAAACCCCATTTTGGCGTCGCTCTTCTTTTTTGGGTCCATCACCGGGAATGCCCTCCCTCTTTCACTTGACAAAGCCTTTATTAAACCCTCAAATCCAGCTCAAAAAAAATTTTTTTCCCTGAGACTTCCCCCCAAAATACTGTCCTAATTTTCAACAGCATTTTTACCCTTTTAAGTGTTGTTCCGAGTGGTGTTGGTGTGGTGTGTGTGGTGTGTGTGTGTGTATTGCGTGTTGGGTGCTGCGTGCATACTGCGCGCGATGGTTTTTGAAATGTTGTTATTATGTTTAAGGAGGTTGCATGCGTAAAAGATTGAGTGCAAGCGCTTGTTTGTTTGGGGTTTTTTTCAAAATTTAGCGCTATATAAATTCCTTATTATTTTTTTATTATTTTTATTATATTTATCTTTATCATCTCACATCAAAGTGTATTATTTGTCAAACCCCCCCACCCCACCCCCCCACCAAACCACCCACCCCCACCCCACCACCACCACCCCCACCACCACCACCACCATCTCCATCCTCGCACCTCTCTCTCCTCTTCCCCTCTATCATATTATCCTCCTCCCCCCTCCTCTCCCCCTCCCATCATCTCATCTCATCATCTCATATCACTAGCGTTTCATTTGTCACCCACGGGGAACTATTTTCGTTAATCTGAATTCTTCGGTAGTTCCAAGTACATGAAACTCAAATGAAAAAAATCAAGTGGTTTTTTTGCAAGTAATGTAAATTGTCAGTTCACTTTTCTTTTTTCTTCTTCTTCTTCTTTTTCTTTTTCTTCTTCTTCTTTTCTTCTTCTCTTTTCTCTCCACAACACACACCAAAGAGAGAGGAGAGAGAGAGGAGGGAGAGAAGAGAGAGACAGACAGACAGACAGACAGAAGAGAAAGAGAGAAGGGACGACAGACAAACACAAACCGAGGAGAAAAAGGGCAGACAGACAGGAGACACCACAAACCCAACACAAACACCACACACCCCCACACACACCCACACAACAACACACCACAGTCGGTAGCGGACAGCCAAACAAACATCCCCTCACCCAAAAAAAAGGTATAGGAAGGGGTAGACCAACCTAAAAACAAAAAAAACAAAAGCAAAAAAACAAACCAAAAAAAAATACAAAAAAAACAAAAAAACCCAAAAAAAAAAACCCCAACAAACAACTACCCCCCCCCCCCAAACAAAAAAAAAAAAAAAAAAAAAAAAAACGAATAGAACCGGTACACTTCCAAAAATTAAAGCCAAAGGCCAATCAGAAAGTAAGAATGCACCCACACAGACACCCCTCAACAACACAGTGTTTCTCTGGTACCCGACCTACTATCTATCTATCTCCTACCTCTCTCTCTCTATGTCTCTTTATCTTCTCTGCCTTCTATTAGCTGTACTGCACCGCCCCAATCCTTGTCTTCGGGTTTAAAAATGTGGCACAGGAAACACACGGCATTTCTTATCCAACCCAACCACCATCCCCTGGGCCCAAACTATATACCCCCGCGTACACATCCGTCTTTCTCTCTCTCTCTCTCTCTCTCCCATCCCCTCTTCTCTTCTCTCTCCTCCCCCCCCCTCTCTCTCTCTCTCTCTTCCCCTCTTCTCTCTCTCTCCCTCCGCTGCTCTCTCTCTCTCTCTCCTCTCTCTCTCTCCTCTCTCTCTTCCCCTCTCTCTCTCTTCTTCTCTCTTTTCTCTCTTCTCTCTCTCTCTCTCTCTCTTTTCTCTGTCTGTCTGTCTGTCTCTCTTTCTCTCTCTCTCTCTCTCCTCCTTCTTCTCTCCTTTTTCCCCTCTCTCCTGCTTCTCTCTCTCTCCTCCCCCCTCTCTCCCCCTCTCTCCCTCCGCCTCTCTTCTCTCTCTCCTCTCTCTTCTCTCTCTCTCTCTTCCTTCTCTCTCTCTCCCCCCCCCCCCCCTTCTCCCCCTCCCCCTCTTTCTTCTTCTTCCTCTTCTTTTTAACTTTGTAGCCACCGCATCAACCTCGCCGCTCTATCGCCAGCAACTGCATACAGCACAGCACTACTACACTACTACTATAGGCCAGGCCTACTTGTTGCCTGCCTGACTCGACAGAAGACGCCGGGGATTGCACACCTGCTATGTATATATAGACAGAAACATGCCACACTCACACCCTACCCTGTAAGCAAACACACACACACACCACACACACACCTGTGTAAGGCCTGCGTTAGACGTCATACTGCTTTATATGCTATGCTGCACTATATAATACTGTTCTCTGCTTCTCTGTAATGTGTCTGAAGATGTCTTCTGTCAGTGGCATGATCTAAAAGTTAAGGTGATGTTACCAACTACCTAGCTTGATTTCTTCTCTGCATGTCTCTTACTAAAGTTTAGAACTCTCATGCCATTTTCATCTTCACCTTCATCTATCCCGTAGTCCCATGGACCGTGGGGGGCACCAATGTAGATTTTGCAACCAGCTTCCTCCATCCCCCACGGTCAGGACATTGCTCTCAGTAGCAAATCGTTCCACTCAAGGCCAGTCCACTCTCTGATGTTGTCTTTTCATCGTGTTCTCTGTCTGCCTCTTCGTCTCCCTCCTTGTACTGTTCCCTGTAGGACAGTCTTGGCCAATCCAGATGTTCCTGTCTGGACTTTACACTATATTCCAGTAATTAGATAATGCTCTACTGCACTAGTTAGACACTGCTCTACTCTACTCTACTGCTCTAGTTACACACTGCTCTACTCCACTGCACTAGTTACACACTGCTCTACTCTACTGCACTAGTCAGACACTGCTCTACTCTACTGCACTAGTTAGACACTGCTTTACTCTACTGCACTAGTTACACACTGCTCTACTCTACTGCACTAGTTACACACTGCTCTACTCTACTGCACTAGTTAGACACTGCTCTACTCTACTGCACTAGTCAGACACTGCTCTACTCTACTGCACTAGTCAGACACTGCTCTACTCTACTGCACTAGTCAGACACTGCTCTACTGCACTAGTCAGACACTGCTCTACTCTACTGCACTAGTTACACACTGCTCTACTCTACTGCACTAGTTACACACTGCTCTACTCTACTGCACTAGTCAGACACTGCTCTACTCTACTGCACTAGTTACACACTGCTCTACTCTACTGCACTAGTTAGACACTGCTCTACTCTACTGCACTAGTTAGACACTGCTCTACTCTACTGCACTAGTTAGACTCTACTCTACTGCACTAGTTAGACACTGCTCTACTCTACTGCTCTACTAGACACTGCTCTACTCTACTGCACTAGTTAGACACTGCTCTACTCTACTGCACTAGTTAGACACTGCTCTGCTCTACTGCACTAGTTACACACTGCTCTACTCTACTGCACTAGTTACACACTGCTCTACTCTACTGCACTAGTTACACACTGCTCTACTCTACTGCACTAGTTACACACTGCTCTACTCTACTGCACTAGTTAGACTCTACTCTACTGCACTAGTTAGACACTGCTCTACTCTACTGCTCTACTAGACACTGCTCTACTCTACTGCACTAGTTAGACACTGCTCTACTCTACTGCACTAGTTAGACACTGCTCTGCTCTACTGCACTAGTTACACACTGCTCTACTCTACTGCACTAGTTACACACTGCTCTACTCTACTGCACTAGTTACACACTGCTCTACTGCACTAGTTAGACACTGCTCTACTCTACTCTACTGCACTAGTCAGACACTGCTCTACTC
Source organism: Rapana venosa (assembly GCA_028751875.1). Taxonomy (NCBI): domain Eukaryota; kingdom Metazoa; phylum Mollusca; class Gastropoda; order Neogastropoda; family Muricidae; genus Rapana; species Rapana venosa. Next base: position 26,697,299 of record CM054139.1, read on the forward strand.
TACTGCACTAGTCAGACACTGCTCTACTCTACTGCACTAGTCAGACACTGCTCTACTCTACTGCACTAGTAGACACTGCTCTACTCTACTGCACTAGTTAGACACTGCTCTACTCTACTGCACTAGTCAGACACTGCTCTACTCTACTGCACTAGTTAGACACTGCTCTACTCTACTGCACTAGTTAGACACTGCTCTACTCTACTGCACTAGTTAGACACTGCTCTACTCTACTGCACTAGTAGACACTGCTTATGCACTTTACCACTGCTCTCTACTGCACTAGTTACACACTGCTCTACTCTACTGCACTAGTTAGACACTGCTCTACTGCACTAGTTAGACACTGCTCTACTCTACTCTACTGCACTAGTCAGACACTGCTCTACTCTACTGCACTAGTCAGACACTGCTCTACTCTACTGCACTAGTTACACACTGCTCTACTCTACTGCACTAGTCAGACACTGCTCTACTCTACTGCACTAGTTAGACACTGCTCTACTCTACTGCACTAGTTACACACTGCTCTACTCTACTGCACTAGTCAGACACTGCTCTACTCTACTGCACTAGTCAGACACTGCTCTACTCTACTGCACTAGTTAGACACTGCTCTACTCTACTGCACTAGTCAGACACTGCTCACTACATGCACTAGTTAGACACTGCTTATCTACTCTACTGCACTAGTTTAGACACTGCTCCTACTCTACTGCACTAGTCAGACACTGCTCTACTCTACTGCACTATAGACACTGCTCTACTCTACTGCACTAGTTAGACACTGCTCTACTTGCACTAGTAGACACTGCTCTACTCTACTGCACTAGTTAGACACTGCTCTACTCACTGCACTAGTACACACTGCTCTACTCTACTGCACTAGTCTAGACACTGCTCTACTCTACTGCACTAGTTAGACACTGCTCTACTCTACTGCACTAGTTAGACACTGCTCTACTCTACTGCACTAGTTAGACACTGCTCTACTCTACTGCACTAGTTAGACACTGCTCTACTCTACTGCACTAGTTAGACACTGCTCTACTCTACTGCACTAGTTAGACACTGCTCTACTCTACTCTACTGCACTAGTTAGACACTGCTCTACTCTACTGCACTAGTCAGACACTGCTCTACTCTACTGCACTAGTTAGACACTGCTCTACTCTACTGCACTAGTTAGCACTACTCTACTGCACTGTTAACCTGCTCTACTCTACTGCACTAGTTAGACACTGCTCTGCTCTACTGCACTAGTTAGACACTGCTCTACTCTACTGCACTAGTCTAGACACTGCTCTACTCTACTGCACTAGTTAGACACTGCTCTACTCTACTGCACTAGTTAGACACTGCTCTACTCTACTGCACTAGTTAGACACTGCTCTACTGCACTAGTTAGACACTGCTCTACTCTACTGCACTAGTTACACACTGCTCTACTCTACTGCACTAGTTACACACTGCTCTACTCTACTGCACTAGTCAGACACTGCTCTACTCTACTGCACTAGTTACACACTGCTCTACTCTACTGCACTAGTTAGACACTGCTCTACTCTACTGCACTAGTTAGACACTGCTCTACTCTACTGCACTAGTTACACACTGCTCTACTCTACTCTACTGCACTAGTTAGATACTGCTCTACTCTACTGCACTAGTTAGACACTGCTCTACTCTACTGCACTAGTTAGATACTGCTCTACTCTACTGCACTAGTTACACACTGCTCTACTCTACTGCACTAGTTAGACACTGCTCTACTCTACTCTACTGCACTAGTTAGACACTGCTCTACTCTACTCTACTGCACTAGTTAGACACTGCTCTACTCTACTGCACTAGTCAGACACTGCTCTACTCTACTGCACTAGTTAGACACTGCTCTACTCTACTGCACTAGTCAGACACTGCTCTACTCTACTGCACTAGTTAGACACTGCTCTACTCTACTGCACTAGTTAGACACTGCTCTACTCTACTGCACTAGTTAGACACTGCTCTACTCTACTCTACTGCACTAGTTACACACTGCTCTACTCTACTGCACTAGTTAGACACTGCTCTACTCTACTGCACTAGTTAGACACTGCTCTACTCTATGCATAGAACATCTTCTAGTAGTTACACACTGCTCTACTCTACTGCACTAGTTAGACACTGCTCTACTCTACTGCACTAGTTACACACTGCTCTACTCTACTGCACTAGTCAGACACTGCTCTACTCTACTGCACTAGTTACACACTGCTCTACTCTACTGCACTAGTTAGACACTGCTCTACTCTACTGCACTAGTTAGACACTGCTCTACTCTACTGCACTAGTTAGATACTGCTCTACTCTACTGCACTAGTTAGACACTGCTCTTCTACTGCATAGTAGATACTGCTCTACTCTACTGCACTAGTAGACACTGCTCTACTCTACTGCACTAGTTAGACACTGCTCTACTCTACTCTGCACTAGTAGACACTGCTCTACTTCTCTACTGCACTAGTTAGACACTGCTCTACTCTACTGCACTAGTCAGACACTGCTCTACTATGCATATTGACCTGCTCTCTAGTGCGACTAGTAGACACGCTCTACTCTGCACAGTCAGACCGCTCTACTCTTCTGCAATAGGGGACGGTCTACTGCTGGGAGGGGGGGGTAGACTGCTCTACTACTGACTAGTTACACATGCTCTACTCTACTGCACTAGTACACTACTGCTCTACTCTACTCATAGTTAACACTGCTCTACTCTACTGCACTATTTACTTGCTCTACTCTACTGCCTTGTTAAACTGCTCTATCTACTGCATAGTTAGACTATGTCTTTTTTTTTAATCTTACTCTACTGCACTAGTCGACATGCTCTTGCACTGGTAGACACTGCTTACTCTACGCATCTAGTTACCACTGCTCTGGCTTATGCACTATTAACACTGCTCTCTTACTGATAGTTAGACATGCTGACTCACGCACTAGTTAATACTGTACTCTACGTGCCATTAGACATGTCTCTCTACTGCACAGTTAGACCTGCTTACTTACTGCATAGATAGACACTGCTCTACTGGCACTGTAGACTGCTCTACTGACTAGTTAGACAGCTACTCTATGCATAGTTAACACTGCCTACTCTAACTGACTAGTAACACTGCGTTACTCTAGCACTAGTTAGACATGCTCTAACTGCACATAGTTAGACCACGTCTACCACTAGTAGCATCTTACTTACTGATGTTACACACTGCTCTGCTCTCTGCACTGTACACACGCTACTCTACTGCACTAGTTAGACACTGCCTACGGCACTGGTTGCACTGCCTACTTCACTACTGCACGTAGTTTCACATGCTCTACTCTCTGCACTAGTTTAGACATGCTCTGACTGCACTGTTACACCTCGACTGCTATTCTGCACTAGTTAGAATCTTACTCTACTGCACTGTTACAACTGCTACAACTGCTACAATGCAATAGTTAGACACTGTCTACTGCACTAGTCAGAACTGCTTACTTACTGCACTAGTTAGCATGCTCTTACTGCATGCATTAGACACTGCATCTACTCTACTGCACTAGTCAGACAAGCTCTATTACTGCATGTCAGAGATGCTCTTACTCTACTGCATCTAGTCAGCACTGCTCTGCTCTACTGATTAGTCAGACACTGGCTCTACTCTACTGCTTAGTTGACTGGCTACTCTACTGGCAGTGGGGGGGTGCTACTTAGCTGCATAGTTACATGCTCTCTCTATGTCTACTTACATGCTTACTTACTGCACAGTAGACACTGTTCTCACTGCACTATTGTCACGCTTATACTACTGATAGTTGATTGCTCTACTCTACTGCATAGTAGGACACTGCTTACTCTACTGCACTAGTTAGACTCTACATCTACTGCACTAGTCAGTACACTGCTTCTCTAGACACTATTAGACACTGCTCTTATCTACAGCACTAGTTTAGACACTGCTCTACTCTCTGCACTAGTTTAGACACTGCTCACTGCACTAGTTAAAACATGCTCTACTCTACTGCACTAGTTAGACACTGCTCTACTCTACTCTACTGCACTAGTTAGACACTGCTCTACTCTACTGCACTAGTTAGATACTGCTCTACTCTACTGCACTAGTTAGACACTGCTCTACTGCACTGGTTAGACACTGCTCTACTCTACTGCACTAGTTAGACACTGCTCTACTCTACTGCACTAGTTACACACTGCTCTACTGCACTAGTTAGACACTGCTCTACTGCACTAGTTAGACACTGCTCTACTCTACTGCACTAGTTACACACTGCTCTACTCTACTGCACTAGTTACACACTGCTCTACTCTACTGCACTAGTTAGACACTGCTCTACTGCACTAGTTAGACACTGCTCTACTGCACTAGTTAGACACTGCTCTACTCTACTGCACTAGTTACACACTGCTCTACTCTACTGCACTAGTTACACACTGCTCTACTCTACTGCACTAGTTAGACACTGCTCTACTCTACTGCACTAGTTACACACTGCTCTACTCTACTGCACTAGTTACACACTGCTCTACTCTACTCTACTGCACTAGTTAGACACTGCTCTACTGCACTAGTCAGACACTGCTCTACTCTACTGCACTAGTTAGACTCTACTCTACTGCACTGGTTAGACACTGCTCTACTCTACTGCACTAGTCAGACACTGCTCTACTCTACTGCACTAGTCAGAGACTGCTCTACTCTACTGCACTAGTCAGACACTGCTCTGCTCTACTGCACTAGTCAGACACTGCTCTACTCTACTGCTCTAGTTAGACACTCTCTACTCTACTGCACTAGTTAGACTCTACTCTACTGCACTAGTTTTGACACTGCTCTTTCTTACTGCTCTACTAGACATGCTCTACTCTACTGCATAGTTAACCCGCTCTACTCTACTGCACTAGTTAGACTCTACTCTACTGCACTAGTTAGACACTGCTCTACTCTACTGCACTAGTTAGACACTGCTCTACTCTACTGCACTAGTTAGACACTGCTCTACTCTACTGCACTAGTTAGACTCTACTCTACTGCACTAGTCAGACACTGCTCTACTCTACTGCACTAGTTAGACACTGCTCTACTCTACTGCACTAGTCAGACACTGCTCTACTCTACTGCACTAGTTAGACACTGCTCTACTCTACTGCACTAGTTAGACACTGCTCTACTCTACTCTACTGCACTAGTTAGACACTGCTTTACTCTACTGCACTAGTTACACACTGCTCTACTCTACTGCACTAGTTAGACACTGCTCTACTCTACTGCACTAGTTAGACACTGCTCTACTGCACTAGTTAGACACTGCTCTACTCTACTGCACTAGTTAGACACTGCTCTGCTCTACTGCACTAGTTACACACTGCTTTACTCTACTGCACTAGTTACACACTGCTCTACTCTACTGCACTAGTTAGACACTGCTCTACTCTACTGCACTAGTTAGACACTGCTCTACTCTACTGCACTAGTTACACACTGCTCTACTCTACTGCACTAGTTAGACACTGCTTTACTCTACTGCACTAGTTACACACTGCTCTACTCTACTGCACTAGTTAGATACTGCTCTACTCTACTGCACTGGTTAGACACTGCTTTACTCTACTGCACTAGTTACACACTGCTCTACTCTACTGCACTAGTTAGACACTGCTCTACTCTACTGCACTAGTTAGACACTGCTCTACTCTACTGCACTAGTTAGACACTGCTCTACTCTACTGCACTAGTTACACACTGCTCTACTCTACTGCACTAGTTAGACACTGCTCTACTCTACTGCACTAGTTAGACACTGCTCTGCTCTACTGCACTAGTCAGACACTGCTCTACTCTACTGCACTAGTTAGACACTGCTCTACTCTACTGCACTAGTTAGACACTGCTCTACTCTACTGCACTAGTTAGACACTGCTCTACTCTACTGCTCTACTACACACTGCTCTACTCTACTGCACTAGTTACACACTGCTCTACTCTACTGCACTAGTTAGACACTGCTCTACTGCACTAGTTAGACACTGCTCTACTCTACTGCACTAGTTACACACTGCTCTACTCTACTGCACTAGTTACACACTGCTCTACTCTACTGCACTAGTTACACACTGCTTTACTCTACTGCACTTTGTCAGACATGCTCTACTCTACTGCACTAGTTAGACATGCTCTACTCTACTCTACTGCACTAGTTAGACACTGCTCTACTTTTACTGCATAGTTAGACACTGCTCTACTCTACTGCACTAGTTAGACACTGCTCTACTCTACTGCACTAGTTAGACACTGCTCTACTCTACTGCACTAGTTACACACTGCTTTACTCTACTGCACTAGTCAGACACTGCTCTACTCTACTGCACTAGTTAGACACTGCTCTACTCTACTCTACTGCACTAGTTAGGACACTGCTCTACTCTACTGCTTTGTTACACACTGCTCTACTCTACTGCACTAGTCAGACACTGCTCTACTCTACTGCACTAGTTACACACTGCTCTACTCTACTCTACTGCACTAGTTAGACTCTACTCTACTGCACTAGTTAGATACTGCTCTACTCTACTGCACTGGTTAGACACTGCTCTACTCTACTGCACTAGTCAGACACTGCTCTACTCTACTGCACTAGTTAGACACTGCTCTACTCTACTGCACTAGTTACACACTGCTCTACTCTACTCTACTGCACTAGTTAGACACTGCTCTGCTCTACTGCACTAGTTAGACATGCTCTACTCTATGCACTAGTTTGACACTGCTCTTTCTGCATAGTTAGACTGCTCTACTTACTGCACTAGTTACACACTGCTCTACTGCACTAGTCAGACACTGCTCTGCTCTACTGCACTAGTTAGACACTGCTCTACTCTACTGCACTAGTTAGACACTGCTCTACTGCACTAGTTAGACACTGCTCTACTCTACTGCACTAGTTACACACTGCTCTACTGCACTAGTCAGACACTGCTCTACTCTACTGCACTAGTTAGACACTGCTCTACTCTACTGCACTAGTTAGACACTGCTCTGCTCTACTGCACTAGTTAGACACTGCTCTACTGCACTAGTTAGACACTGCTCTACTGCACTAGTTAGACACTGCTCTACTCTACTGCACTAGTTAGACACTGCTCTACTCTACTGCACTAGTTAGACACTGATCTACTCTACTGCACTAGTTAGACACTGCTCTACTGCACTAGTTAGACACTGCTCTACTGCACTAGTTACACACTGCTCTACTCTACTGCACTAGTTAGACACTGCTCTACTCTACTGCACTAGTTAGACACTGCTCTACTCTACTGCACTAGTTAGACACTGCTCTACTCTACTGCACTAGACACTGCTCTACTCTACTGCACTAGTTACACACTGCTCTACTCTACTGCTCTAGTTACACACTGCTCTACTCTACTGCACTAGTTACACACTGCTCTACTCTACTGCACTAGTTAGATACTGCTCTACTCTAGTCTACTGCACTAGTTAGATACTGCTCTACTCTACTGCACTAGTTAGACACTGCTCTACTCTACTGCACTAGTTAGATACTGCTCTACTCTACTGCACTAGTTAGACACTGCTCTACTGCACTGGTTAGACACTGCTCTACTCTACTGCACTAGTTAGATACTGCTCTACTCTACTGCACTAGTTACACACTGCTCTACTCTACTGCACTAGCTAGACACTGCTCTACTCTACTGCACTAGTTACACACTGCTCTACTCTACTGCACTAGTTAGACACTGCTCTACTCTACTGCACTAGTTAGATACTGCTCTACTCTACTGCACTAGTTAGACACTGCTCTACTGCACTGGTTAGACACTGCTCTACTCTACTGCACTAGTTACACACTGCTCTACTCTACTGCACTAGTTAGACACTGCTCTACTCTACTGCACTAGTTAGACACTGCTCTACTCTACTGCACTAGTTAGACACTGCTCTACTCTACTGCACTAGTTAGACACTGCTCTACTCTACTGCACTAGTTACACACTGCTCTACTCTACTGCACTAGTTTAGAAGCTCTACTCTACTGCACTAGTTAGACATGCTCTACTCTACTGCACTAGTTACACACTGCTCACTCTACTGCACTAGCTAGACACTGCTCTACTCTACGCACTTGTCAGACACTGCTCTACTCTACTGCACTAGTTACACACTGCTCTACTCTACTGCACTAGTTAGACACTGCTCTACTCTACTGCACTAGCTAGACACTGCTCTACTCTACTGCACTAGTCAGACACTGCTCTACTCTACTGCACTAGTTACACACTGCTCTACTCTACTGCACTAGTTAGACACTGCTCTACTCTACTGCACTAGTTAGACACTGCTCTACTCTACTGCACTAGTTAGACACTGCTCTACTCTACTGCACTAGTTACACACTGCTCTACTCTACTCTACTGCACTAGTTAGACTCTACTCTACTGCACTAGTTAGACACTGCTCTACTGCACTAGTTACACACTACTCTACTCTACTGCACTAGTTAGACACTGCTCTACTCTACTGCACTAGTTAGACACTGCTCTACTCTACTGCACTAGTTACACACTGCTCTACTCTACTGCTCTAGTTACACACTGTTCTACTCTACTGCACTAGTTAGACACTGCTCTACTCCACTGCACTAGTTACACACTGCTCTACTCTACTGCACTAGTTAGACACTGCTCTACTCCACTGCACTAGTTAGATACTGCTCTACTCTACTGCACTAGTTAGACACTGCTCTACTCCACTGCACTAGTTACACACTGCTCCACTCTACTGCACTAGTTAGACACTGCTCTACTCCACTGCACTAGTTACACACTGCTCTACTCTACTGCACTAGTTAGACACTGCTCTACTGCACTAGTTAGACACTGCTCTACTGCACTAGTTACACACTGCTCTACTCTACTGCACTAGTTAGACACTGCTCTACTCTACTGCACTAGTTAGACACTGCTCTACTCTACTGCACTAGTTAGACACTGCTCTACTCTACTGCACTAGTTAGACACTGCTCTACTCCACTGCACTAGTTAGACACTGCTCTACTCTACTGCACTAGTTAGACACTGCTCTACTCTACTCTACTGCACTAGTTAGACACTGCTCTACTCTACTCTACTGCACTAGTTAGACACTGCTCTACTCTACTGCACTAGTTAGATACTGCTCTACTCTACTGCACTAGTTAGACACTGCTCTACTGCACTGGTTAGACACTGCTCTACTCTACTGCACTAGTTAGATACTGCTCTACTCTACTGCACTAGTTAGACACTGCTCTACTCTACTGCACTAGTTAGACACTGCTCTACTCTACTCTACTGCACTAGTTACACACTGCTCTACTCTACTGCACTAGTTAGATACTGCTCTACTCTACTGCACTAGTTAGACACTGCTCTACTGCACTGGTTAGACACTGCTCTACTCTACTGCACTAGTCAGACACTGCTCTACTGCACTAGTTAGACACTGCTCTACTGCACTAGTTAGACACTGCTCTACTCTACTGCACTAGTTAGACACTGCTCTACTCTACTGCACTAGCTAGACACTGCTCTACTCTACTGCACTAGCTAGACACTGCTCTACTCTACTGCACTAGTTAGACACTGCTCTACTGCACTAGTTAGACACTGCTCTACTGCACTAGTTAGACACTGCTCTACTCTACTGCACTAGTTACACACTGCTCTACTCTACTGCACTAGTTACACACTGCTCTACTCTACTGCACTAGTTAGACACTGCTCTACTGCACTAGTTAGACACTGCTCTACTCTACTGCACTAGTTACACACTGCTCTACTGCACTAGTTAGACACTGCTCTACTCTACTACACTAGTTAGACACTGCTCTACTGCACTAGTTAGACATTGCTCTACTCTACTCTACTACACTAGTTAGACATTGCTCTACTCTACTCTACTACACTAGTTAGACACTGCTCTACTCTACTCTACTGCACTAGTTAGACACTGCTCTACTCTACTGCACTAGTTACACACTGCTCTACTCTACTGCACTAGTTACACACTGCTCTACTCTACTGCACTAGTTAGACTCTACTCTACTGCACTAGTTACACACTGCTCTACTCTACTGCACTAGTCAGACACTGCTCTGCTCTACTGCACTAGTTAGACACTGCTCTACTCTACTCTACTGCACTAGTTACACACTGCTCTACTCTACTGCACTAGTTAGACACTGCTCTACTCTACTGCACTAGTTACACACTGCTCTACTCTACTGCACTAGTTAGACACTGCTCTACTCTACTGCACTAGTCAGACACTGCTCTACTCTACTGCACTAGTTACACACTGCTCTGCTCTACTGCACTAGTTAGACACTGCTCTACTCTACTGCACTAGTTAGACACTGCTCTACTCTACTGCACTAGTTAGACACTGCTCTACTCTACTGCACTAGTTAGACACTGCTCTACTCCACTGCACTAGTTAGACACTGCTCTACTCTACTCTACTGCACTAGTTAGACACTGCTCTACTCTACTGCACTAGTTAGACACTGCTCTACTCTACTGCACTAGTTAGATACTGCTTAATCTACTGCACTAGTTAACACTGCTCTACTGCCCCTGGTTAGGACAATGCTCTTTCTACTGCACTAGTTAGATACTGCTCTACTCTACTGCACTAGTTAGACACTGCTCTACTTACTGCACTAGTTAGACACTGTCTACTCTACTCTACTGCATAGTTAACACTGCTCTACTCTACTGGGACTAGTTAGATACTGCTCTACTCTACTGCACTAGTTAGACACGCTCTACTGCACTGGTTAGACAATGCTCTACTTACTGCACTAGTCAGACACTGCTCTACTGCACTAGTTAGACACTGCTCTACTGCACTAGTTAGACACTGCTCTACTCTACTGCACTAGTTAGACACTGCTCTACTCTACTTGCTAGCTAGACACTGCTCTACTCTACTGCACTAGCTAGACACTGCTCTACTCTACTGAAATAGTTAGACACTGCCCTTTCTGCACTAGTTAGACATGCTCTACTGCACTAGTTAGACACTGCTCTACTCTACTGCACTAGTTACACACTGCTCTCCTCTACTGCACTAGTTACACACTGCTCTACTCTACTGCACTAGTTAGACACTGCTCTACTGCACTAGTTAGACACTGCTCTACTCTACTGCACTAGTTACACACTGCTCTACTGCACTAGTTAGACACTGCTCTACTCTACTACACTAGTTAGACACTGCTCTACTGCACTAGTTAGACATTGCTCTACTCTACTCTACTACACTAGTTAGACATTGCTCTACTCTACTCTACTACACTAGTTAGACACTGCTCTACTCTACTCTACTGCACTAGTTAGACACTGCTCTACTCTACTGCACTAGTTACACACTGCTCTACTCTACTGCACTAGTTACACACTGCTCTACTCTACTGCACTAGTTAGACTCTACTCTACTGCACTAGTTACACACTGCTCTACTCTACTGCACTAGTCAGACACTGCTCTGCTCTACTGCACTAGTTAGACACTGCTCTACTCTACTCTACTGCACTAGTTACACACTGCTCTACTCTACTGCACTAGTTAGACACTGCTCTACTCTACTGCACTAGTTACACACTGCTCTACTCTACTGCACTAGTTGACACTGCTCTTTCTTACTGCACTAGTCAGACCCCTGCTCTACTCTACTGCACTAGTTACACACTGCTTTTGCTCTACTGCACTAGTTAGACACTGCTCTACTCTACTGCACTAGTCAGACACTGCTCTACTCTACTGCACTAGTTACACACTGCTCTGCTCTACTGCACTAGTTAGACACTGCTCTACTCTACTGCACTAGTTAGACTCTACTCTACTACACTAGTTAGACATTGCTCTACTCTACTCTACTACACTAGTTAGACACTGCTCTACTCTACTCTACTGCACTAGTTAGACACTGCTCTACTGCACTAGTTAGACACTGCTCTACTCTACTCTACTGCACTAGTTAGACACTGCTCTACTCTACTGCACTAGTTAGACACTGCTCTACTCTACTGCACTAGTTACACACTGCTCTACTCTACTCTACTGCACTAGTTAGACACTGCTCTACTCTACTGCACTAGTCAGCCACTGCTCTACTCTCCTGCATAGTTACACACTGCTCTACTCTACTCTACTGCACTTTGTTAGGGCACTGCTCTACTCTACTGCACTAGTTAGACACTGCTCTACTCTACTGCACTTGTTAGACACTGCTCTACTCTACTCTACTGCACTAGTTAGACACTGCTCTACTCTACTGCACTAGTTACACACTGCTCTGCTCTACTGCACTAGTTAGACACTGCTCTACTCTACTCTACTGCACTAGTTAGACACTGCTCTACTCTACTGCACTAGTTACACACTGCTCTACTCTACTCTACTGCACTAGTTAGACACTGCTCTACTGCATAGTTAGACATGCTCTACTCTACTGCACTAGTAGCACTGCTTACTCTACTGCACTAGTTAGACACTGCTCTGCTTACTGCACTAGTTAGACACTGCTCTACTGCACTAGTTAGCACTGCCTTTTGCACTAGTTAGACACTGCTCTACTCTACTGCACTAGTTAGACACTGCTCTACTCTATGCACTAGTTAGACACTGCTCTGCTCTACTGCACTGGTTAGACACTGCTCTACTCTACTGCATAAGGTTAGCACTGCTCTACTCTACTCTACTGCACTAGTTAGACACTGCTCTACTCTACTGCACTAGTTAGACACTGCTCTACTCTACTGCACTAGTTAGGGCACTGCTCTACTCTACTGCACTAGTTAGACACTGCTCTACTTACTGCACTAGTAGGGCACTGCTCTACTCTACTGCACTAGTTGACACTGCTCTACTCTACTGCACTAGTTAGACACTGCTCTACTCTACTGCATAGTTAGCACTGCTCTACTCTACTGCACTAGTTACACCTGCTCTACTCTACTGCACTGTTTGACACTGCTCTACTCTACTGCACTAGTTAGACACTGCTCTACTCTACTGCACTAGTTAGACACTGCTCTACTCTACTGCACTAGTTAGACACTGCTCTACTCTACTGCACTAGTTAGACACTGCTCTACTCTACTGCACTGGTTAGACACTGCTCTACTCTACTCTACTGCACTAGTTAGACACTGCTCTACTCTACTGCACTAGTCAGACACTGCTCTACTCTACTGCACTAGTTAGACACTGCTCTACTCTACTGCACTGGTTAGACACTGCTCTACTCTACTCTACTGCACTAGTTAGACACTGCTCTACTCTACTCTACTGCACTAGTTAGACACTGCTCTACTCTACTGCACTAGTTACACACTGCTCTACTCTACTGCACTAGTTACACACTGCTCTACTCTACTGCACTAGTTAGACACTGCTCTACTCTACTGCACTAGTTAGACACTGCTCTACTCTACTCTACTGCACTAGTTAGACACTGCTCTGCTCTACTGCACTAGTTAGACACTGCTCTACTCTACTGCACTAGTTAGACACTGCTCTACTCTACTGCACTAGTTAGACACTGCTCTACTGCACTAGTTAGACACTGCTCTACTCTACTGCACTAGTTAGACACTGCTCTACTCTACTGCACTAGTTACACACTGCTCTACTCTACTGCACTAGTCAGACACTGCTCTACTCTACTGCACTAGTTAGACACTGCTCTACTGCACTAGTTAGACACTGGTCTACTCTACTGCACTAGTTAGACACTGCTCTACTGCACTAGCTAGACATTGCTCTACTCTACTGCACTAGTTAGACACTGCTCTACTCTACTGCACTAGTTAGACACTGCTCTACTGCACTAGTTAGACACTGCTCTACTCTACTTTCACTAGTTAGAAAACTGCTCTACTCTACTGCACTAGTTACACATGTTACTCTACTGCACTAGTCAGACACTGCTCTACTCTACTGCACTAGTTAGACACTGCTCTACTGCACTAGTTAGACACTGCTCTACTCTACTGCACTAGTTAGACACTGCTCTACTGCACTAGCTAGACATTGCTCTACTCTACTGCACTAGTTAGACACTGCTCTACTCTACTGCACTAGTTAGACACTGCTCTACTGCACTAGTTAGACACTGCTCTACTCTACTGCACTAGTTAGACACTGCTCTACTGCACTAGTTAGACACTACTCTACTCTACTGCACTGGTTAGACACTGCTCTACTCTACTGCACTAGTTAGACACTGCTCTACAGCACAAGCTAGACACTGCTCTACTCTACTGCACTAGTTAGACATTGCTCTACTCTACTGCACTAGTTAGACACTGCTCTACTCTACTGCACTAGTCAGACACTGCTCTACTCTACTGCACTAGTTAGATACTGCTCTACTGCACTAGTTAGGACACTGCTCTACTGCACTAGTTAGACACTGCTCTACTCTACATGCATAGTAGACCCCTGTTACTCTACTGACTAGTTACCACGCTCTACTCTACTCTATGCACTAGTTGACCCCTGCTCTACTGACTAGTTAGCATGCTCTACTTACTGCACAGTTAGCCATGCTCTACTGCCTAGTTAGACACTGCTCTACTGCATAGTTAGCACTGCTTACTCTACTTTCACTAGTTACACACTGTCTACTCTACTTACTGCACTAGTTAGACCTGCTCTACTGCATAGTTAGACACTGCTCTACCTCTACTGCACTAGTTAGACACTGCTCTACTTTCACTAGTGAACCCCTGCTCCTTTCTCACTGGCAGGAAAATTGTCTACTCTACTCACTTTCAGCCTATTCTCCATACCATCTTCCGTTTGGTCCTTCCCACTCATGATTCTCTCTCTTCCTTTTCGCATCTCTCCCTTTACTGTTCTCTCGTGGTATTCCCGGACTTCCCTTTGCTCACCATAATTTCCTGTTGACTTTTATAACTTCTATTACATGTATTAGACTTTGACTTCTCTACTCACTAGTTTAACACCTTCTCTACTGCCAAATTTTCCCACTGCCTAACTTACTGCACTATTAACATGCTCCTACTGCACTTTAACATCTTCCCTGCTTACAGCCCATTCACCTTTCCCTAAATTATTACACAACGCCACCTACCCTATTAGGGCCACTTCTTCTGCACTAGACACTGCTCTACTCTACTGTTTTACACCTCTCTCTCTTGCACTTTAAAACTCATTACCGCCTGCCTACTCAAATCAACTAGTTACGACACTGCTCTCTCTACTGCACTAGTTCCCCTGCTCTACCCTGCATAGTACTCTCTTCTTCCAAAGAAACACTTCCTACTCACTAGTTAGACACTTCACTTACTCACTGTTAAACCCTACCTACTCATAGTAACACTCTTACTCTACTGCACTAGTTAGACACTGCTCTACTCTACTGCCTTAACTCCTTCTACTCAATTACACTGCCTCTTTGCAACACTGCTCTAACTACTGCATATTCACTCCTCTTTCCCCTGGAAATCTTCCTATTCACTGTTACCCTCTCTTACTCACTTTACACACTGCCTTTCACCTTTTAGCACTAGTTCACTCACTTCTTACATTTCTCTATCTACTGCACTAGTTACAGCTCTACCTCTCTCTAACTTACCCCGCCTACTCATCTACCCTTTGTTACACTTCTACTCTACCTTTAACTCTTCTCTACTTTATTTACCACTGCTCTACTCTACTGCACTAGTCACGCTCTTACGCACTGTCAACACCACTTACTCTACTAGACTAGTTAACACTGCTCACTCTGCATAGTAACCTCTACTCTCTTGCACTAGTAGACACCTCTCTACTCTACTCACTGTAGCACTTATCATTACCTCCTACCTATTGCCTACAACCTCCTCCGTTATGCTTAACTTCGACTTTAACTCTTACGCACTATACACCTGCTTACTCTACTGCACTATTGAACTGCTCTACTTACTGCACTAGTAGACATGCTCTACTCTACTGCAAGTTAGACCCCTACCCCTACTTTAGCACTGCCTCTCTACTGCACTAGAGACCGCACTTACCTACACTGTTACCACTGCATTTACTCTCCGACTAGTTAACACTGCTCTCTACTGCACTTAGACACGCTTCTCCTTTAAAATCCACTTAAATCTACTCATATAGTAACACTGCTCTACTTACTATTCAAAGACCTCTTCCCACTCATTTGACACTGTTCCCTTTTCACGACGTTAAAATGCCCCACGACATAAAAACCCACTTTCTATTATCCTATCAAGGGCACTCCTACTCTACTTTGCACTAGTTACTCTTACCTGCACTAGTTTAACACTCTTACTCCTACTGACTAGTTACACTGCTCTAAATTAGCTAGCACTTAAATCCTATGCCTTCAGCACTTACGTTAAACTGCTCTACTTTTACTGTCACTCATGCAACTGCACCTACGCCTTTTACACTGCTTCTTACTCTACTGCACTATTAGAAGCGCTCTACCTTTTGCACTATTAAAAAGCTCTATTCACTGCACTAGTAACACTGCTCTCTCCTACCCGCCTATTAACTGCTCTACTTTCACTAATTTTGACACTGGTTTTACCTACTCATAGTTAGACACTTCTACTCTTTGCACTGTTCACCTCTGCCTATCACGCATTTGACTGCTACTCCACTGATTAGTTAGCACTGCTCTACTCTCCCATGACTGTAGATCTACTGCCTGCTCTTACTGCATATTAACCTTCCCCTATTAACACTGCCTATTAGCCATTGCACTCTCTATCTAGCACTTAGTTAGCCCTTCTCTCTTGATAGTTAGACATGCTCTCTACTTGCATTTACACACTTCTATCTTAACACTCGTTCCCTTTCTCTACTCTCACACTGCTCTACTCTACTCTAGCTATTGCACTGCTCTACTCACTGCCATTAGTTAAAACTTTACTTACACATGCACTTATTAGCACTGTTTTACACTGCTTCTATCACAGACCTGCTCTACTCTACTGCCAGTTAGACCTGCTCTACCTTCCTGACACTTCCACTCACTAGTTATATGTTACTCACTTTTAGGACAACTTCCTACTACTGACTAGTTAAACTCTCCTACATAAACGCCACTTTCCCTGCCTTTAGCACTTTAACCACTGCTTTACTACTCTCACTATAACCTGCTCTACTCTACTCACTGTTAAACCCCCACTGCTCCCGTAACACTGCTTTACTCTCTACTCATGCACATTCCCCTATCTCTACTGCCTAGTTAGACACTCCCCTACCCAGCACAGTAATTGCTCTTCTCTATACTCTTCACTTCACTTTATCCAATGGCTCTACTCTTACTTTAAAAGCCACCTTTTGTTTAAACCTTATCTACCCTTTCCTGTTACCACTTTCCCTTTAGTCCTTCTATTAAAACCTTACTGCACAAAAACTGTTTAAACCCCCTATAAAACTGCTTACTTACTGCACTTTTCCCTCCCAAGCCAAACTGCGGGTGGGGGATGGGGGGGGGGGGCTACAGTGGATTATGGGTAAGATCTCCCAGGTCAGCTTATGTAACCTCCCTGTCCTTCCTTATTCACATGTTCATGTATATATTTTATTTCATTATTTTTTTATATATCGATGATATTGAAATAAGCACTTATGTGCTTTTTTTTTAAAAAAATCTAGTCCCCGTGTGTATGCGTTCCTGTAAGTTCTGACATCTGTTCCCACCGGCAAACAATGGCCTGCTCTTACGAAAAGCGGAACAGGACTTAACGTGTGCGCAAGATGTTCTGCGTGCGTTCGCACACGGGGCCTCGCTTTATAGTCTCATCCGAAGGACTTTTGGGGAGAGTGGAGTCTGCACTGATGTTAACTCCAGGGGAAAATATCCCCTTGAACGGGAATCGAACCCGGGTTGTCAGATTACGAGCGCAGTGTTCTAACCACTAGGCTATCCCGTCCCCCTATAGGCACACATAGGAGATTCAGAGACTGGTGTCAGTGTTTGGTGCAGACACACACAAACAAGAATACCCGGCATGTGCCCAGGACTTCACTACTGCACCGTGTTATGCAATTGGTCAGGTCTTCTGCAGGGATTTCTGGACAGATGTGACGTAACGTACATCGAATGAATGTTCTGCGCGTAGTTATTCTACCTCCTTTAAAAAAACCAACAACATGAAAGTGAAAGGCAGGAACATTGTTCTCCAGTCAAGCATAAATTACATGGTTGTTGTTTTTTCTGCAGCATTAAATCATTGAATTTCCAAAAATGAAAGCCTCTGTTGTGTAATTTTCCAATGCATCTAGGTTTGGTTGTTTTTGTTGGGAGGGGGGGGGGGGGGGGGGGGGGGGCTGGAGGGGGGGGGGGGGGGTTTTGGCTAGTTTTGGTTTTGGTTTTACCATATCTTTGAGAAATTCCAAAGAAATATTGTCGGGTTTAAAATAGGATGTCTGATTGGCTTAACTCTTGTCAAAGGCCTGCAACTCATGCAGTCTCCAGCACCAAACTGAAGTCAGTGCTGATTCCAGACTATCTCATCTAACATGTCTTATCACTAGCACCCCTGTTTGCTGTGATTCAATGAAGTGTTTTCAGGATAAAAAAAAAAAATAAAACATCGATAAAATAAAAAGAATACACACAAATAAAAACACTGCAAAAGATATTTCCATTGAAACAAAGAAAGCATGTGTTTATATGTCGTACCTGTGTATTTTTTACTTTCTTTAAAAAATATAAGGCACCAAACTCAGCCATTCTATTTATAGCCCCGGACTTATGACTTCCTAACTTGCAGATAGGACTCGCGTGAAGCCATCTGCGATAACTACCTCCAGCGCACTTTACAGTTGCATGGAAAAGCAGCCGAACCAGCCTCTGTGTGTGTGTGTGTGTGTGTTAGTGATCACGCCATCTCTCTCTCTCTCTCTTTCTCCTCTCTCTCTCTCTCTCTCTCTCTCTCTCTCTCTCTCTCCTCTCTTCTCTCTCTCTCTCTCTCTCTCTCTCTCTCTCATAACTGATGAACCGGTAAAACAAAACAAAAATCAAAGTATATCAATTAGTTTGTTTTTTTAATCAAGCAACAGGCCAGACTTAACAGTCTCAGTGCAGAGGTACTATAGGCCAGTAATAATCTTTTCCTTGCAAAGACAGGATAGAAAAGCAAAAGAAAAAGAGTTAAAAATGTGAGGAAGATCGTATATGTGCATTAGCTGTATCGTTTTGATTTAAAATAAAAAGTAACATCAGCTGCAATTCACATGTCAAAAACCCCTACGAGTATCCCAGTTCATCTGATTTAAGTGTTGTGGTCATGTTGGAATCAACATTCGGACATGCTCTCAGTTCTGCTATGGCCATTTTGGGTG
>CM054139.1:26724236-26756736 GCA_028751875.1 Rapana venosa
TTTTTTGGTATTCATTTATTCACTTCTACTCTCATTCATTTGTTCATTCATTCGTTTGTTCGTTCACTCATTCATTTATTCACATATTCGTTTATTCTTTCGTTCGATCATTCACTCAGTCAGTCAGTCTTTCATTCATTCATTCATTCATTCATTATTTATTTATTTATTTCCTTCATTCCTTCCTTCAATCATTCATTCATTCTTTCTTTCTTTCTTCCTTTCTTCCTTCCTTCCTTCCTTCCTTCTTTCCTTCTTTCCTTCCTTACTTCCTTTTTTTCTTTCTTTCTTTCTTTCTTTCTTTCTTCCATCCACTTCCCAAGTCATTCATTCATTCATTCGATCCTTCATTCATTTCTTCACTCTGCTGCACCTTGACTGCAGACCCTGCACTGTGGCAAAGTCGTTGGCCAGAAGAGGGCTTTGCCATCAGTGCAGACTCCCCTTCACTGTACAGTTTAAACCCAATACAGGGAATCCAGCACGCCATCGGACCATAAATTATGAAGAACTCCTGACCAGTGAAAAGACGCAAACCAAAGTGGCACGGGCACGTCACACCAACATCTGGACTGGCCAAGACTTGTCCTACTACAGGGAACAGTACAAGGAGGGAGGCGAAGAAGAGGCAGACAAGAGAAAAACGATAGGAAGACAACATCAGAGAGTGGAGGATTGGCCTTGAGTGGAACGAATTGTTACGGAAAGTAGAGGACCGCGGGGAGTGAAGGAAGCTGGTTGTAAGATCTTCATTGGTGCCACCACGGTCCACGGGACTTCGGGATCGGTGAAGGTGGATGGATATAATTATGATGCCAGGTGAGGGAAGGGAAGGGAAGGGGGAGAGGCCTAGTGGTTAGAACGTTGAGAGCTCGCAATCTGATGATGGCCCGGGTTCGGGTTCGAGCTACCACCGCCTGTTAGAGAGGATTTTTGCTGTGGAGGTAGCACAAGTACAGACTTCACACCCCCTTCCCTTAAGGCCGGATGAGATCATGAGCCGAGGTCCTGTGTTGACGTAAAGCCACTCCTGTGGTGAAAGAAAACAGTATACTAGCAGACAGGCATTTAAAAAAAACAAACACAAAAAAAGAAAACGAAAAGGAAAGAAAAATGGGGGGGGGGGGGGGGGGGGGTTGTGACACGCTCTCATCAGGGTAATTAGCCTTAATTTTCAGGCAGAGAAATCTGCTTTGACTGAAAGTGGTATTCAATACAATACAATACATTACAATACAACTCAACGCAATACAATACAATACAATACAATAAATACAATGCAATACAATACAATGCATTACAATACAACTCAACGCAATACAATACAACGCAATACAATACAATACAATACAATACAACGCAATACAATGTAATACAATGCAGTGCAATGCAATGCAATGCAATATTGCTAATAAAGGGTCACATGATAATATAGCAACGCTGACTAGTGCTGTATGTTTTCGAAACTTTTTCTGGAACTGTCTAGCAATCAATAAGAAATGAAATAAAAGCATTATTTATACAACGCATAAAAACACCTGCACATAAAGGTGCTTATTGCAGAAGTCACTGAAAACTTAGGTTTAAACTTGGAGTTTTTATTTGTATTTTACCTGCATAGCTTTTTGTTTGAGGTTTTGATTTTAAAGATCTGATCACTGATATCTGGTCTGTATGGTCTGCGGGGCTATACATATCATTGGATGGGACTAGCATGACAGCAGCTTTACGAATACTATGTTTATCAGAACACAGACAGTTCCTTTTGGTATTGACAATCGCCATTTTCACAAAGAATTTTTTTCTCCCTGCAAGCTCAAAATCGGAAATGCCAACAGATTTGTATGATCACGTACCGGCACATTCTGAAAAAGAGCGTACATTGCATACTTCGTTTTAAAGTGGAATCTGAATTTCAATGATCATGCCGTCCCTTGCCATGCAATGTTAAAAGTCCATAATTATTATCTGAAACCATGATCGATGCTCGTTTTAGTATTTCGCTTTTGCTGTCTCCAATACAGAGAGATATAGGCAGAATCACCAAAGCAATAAGGAATAATACAGTTAGGCATAGCTAACAGTAAACACTGCACATTTTGCACTGAAAAGATAGACTACATTGAACATTTCTTCTATGAGTGTAAAAAAATATATGAGATTTGGAAATATGTTGAACACAAAATACTACATAAATTTAACATAGCCATTAAATTAACACTACAGAATGTACTATTTGGTTTTGATGGATATGAAAGAAATAAGCTTGTAAACAGTTACATCAACTTACTAATCCTGATTGCTAAAATGTCTATTGGAATATTTAGGTACAGCATTCCATTTTACATTATCATTGTCTTTGACCGTGAGCTTCGTTACAGAGAGATAGATTTTAAAAAATTATTGTAATAAACCATCAGTACAAAACTATTTTTTAATTTTAAAAAATTATAATAAACTATCAGTACAATTTTTTTAATTATAAAAAAGAAGAAGAAAATGCCACCGTCGTTTTTCAAAAGGTTCTTTTTTTGGTCAATCTCTTCCCTCAGTTTTTGTGTGTTGCAAATATGAAAATAATGAATTTCAGACTTGCAGGAAGTATCCTTTGAAATACATGAGTTGTATATTTGAAAAAAAAATCTTGTTGGTGCCACACAAAAAAGGACCTTATTGGCACCACATCTATCCCACAGAACCAATGAAAAAAGGGCACTTTTTATTTTAAAAAAGTCTATTCTATTGTGTGGATAATTATAGGCCATTACATTTCAGTGCCAAAGAAATGGAAATGCAAAAAAAGACAAAATCATAAACAAAAAACCCACTGTATATGTGTTTGTGTAAGTATGAAAAGAGAAGGAATACAATGCTAACTACTTACTGTGCATCCTGTGTTTGTGTTAGTATGAATAATAATAATAATAATAATAATAATAATAATAATAGTAATAATGTATGGAATTTATATAGCGCTGAATCTTGTAAAGCTACAAATCAAAGCACCTTTTTATGCGTGTGTATGCGGTTTTTTAATCAGTATGAACAAGAGAAGGAATACAATGCTAACTACCTACTGTAAAAAAAAAGTATTATACTGTCCATTGATTTGGGGGTGTTGATCAGATGTTCTTTTTGTAATACATATATGCCTGCTGCTGGTTTTTTGTTGTTGGTATCGTCATTGCCGTCCTTCTTGTCGTCGCCGTTTATGAGAGTCGAGAGACATTTTTTTCAAAGTTTAAGTCAAAAACACTTTAATCATCCCATGAAGGGCAATTACAATACTGCCAGGCACATTGATACGTCGTATCATTATCTCGAAAGACACAAGAAAGCTAAGTTTCATATTGGTATGAACATTGCAAGATAACTTCAAATGAAAGTGTCACATGAACATGCAGGTGGCAAAGACATCTCTTTTGTGGCCATTCGTTTTTCTCCTTTGCCATCTCTTTTGGGCACCCCCACTGACCCTATCTCCTTCACCACCACCCTCATCCATGTTCTTCCCACACTCTTTTTTCCGCTGTGATTTTTAAAAAAAAACTACAGCATTGTTTTGTATGCTAACAGCAGAGGACAACCCCCCACCCCCACCCCCAAGAAAAAATGAGAAGAAGCAGAAGTAAAGAAGAAGAACTGGTTTTGTGTGTTTGCTCGGAGGAACAGGTCTTTCTCTTTATGGAAACATCCACCCTCCTTTATTGTGTTAGTTAAGCAGCATTTTCAGTCGTGGCAAATTACTGTTGGTGAATTTCGGGCTGCTCTGCACAGGAGTCTGACAGCATGCAAGGCATAGAACCATCCTATTTGTCATCTTATTGTTGTTGTTGTTTTGTTGTTGTTGCTGTTGCTGCTGCTGTTGCTACTACGTTGTTGCTGCTGCTGTAGCAGTTGTAGTTGCTGCTGTTGTTGTTGCTGCTGCTGCTGCTGCTGTTGCTACTACGTTGTTGCTGCTTCTGTAGCAGTTGTAGTTGCTGCTGTTGTTGTTGTTGCTGTTGTTGTTGTTGTTTGGAGGTTTGTTGTGGTTTTTGTTTGATTTTGCTTTTGTTTTTTCTCTGCCTGTGTTTCTTCAAGAAAGGGGCTAAACTTTTTGCCAGGGACAAGTCTCTTGTTACAGGAAGATCTGTAGTTTACCCTAAAACCAGGTTGTTCACGCCAACTGTTATTTGTTTTTAACGTCTCACCAGAAAGGCTAGCACCCAGACCACCAACGCACGACTGGTCAATTGGATAGGGAAAATAATTATCCTGTCTTTGGCTCGTTCGATTTTTAGACCAACGTGTCAACTATACACATACATATAATAAATTTATCATCCAGCGTGTCAACTATACACATACATACATCATCCAGCGTGTCAACTATATCTACTATATCAACTATGTCTACCAGAGCGATATCTTCGAACTCAAAGGATTCTTCCCACTCCTGACCCCACTACCTCAGTGGATCGGTGGCCTAGAGGTAACGCGCCTGCCTAAGGTAAAGGTGTCCCATAACCTATAAGGTCGTAGGGGTTGGAGCGAGGCGTCAGAGACCTCACTTCTCTAGGGCCAGCATATTGAGGGCGGTGCCCATTTCCTCTCCCTCGCTGCTTTACCTTCCCTGACCCTAAAGAGGGCAGGTACCCATTTACAGCTGGGTGAACTGGGGGAACTGTACTGAAGCCAAGGCGCGCAAAATTAATGGTCACCCATCCAACTGGTAACCACGCTCGACGCTGCTTAACTTGGCTGGGGGAAAGCGAGTGCTCCGACCACTGAGCTATCCCGTCCCCTGTTTGTGCCCGAGAAACTTTTCCCCATATCCATTTTACTGTAGGTGATGGTCTGGGTACTAGTCTTTCGGATGGAGACGATGAACTAAGGTCCACTGTGCAACAAGCATTTAGCGCACGTAAATTTTTTTTTTTTTTTAAACCACGGCAGCAAGAGAGTTGTCCCTGGCAAAATTCTGTCCCAAAAGTCACTCTGATAATGGAAACCAATACACATGCAATCGGGAAAAGGAATAATGGGTGGCTCTTGTGGCGACGCGCTCTACCCGGGGAGAGCAGTCCGGAATTTCTCGCAAAGAAATCTGCCGTGATTTAAAATGGTTTACAATGCAATATATCACATTACAATATGAAGACACTTTTCATTCATAGCAAAATTCGTATCGTACACTATTTCTCTGGGGTCTTGTTGTTTTTTCTCAGTGGTTTTTGTTTGTTTGTCTCCTTCTTTGTCTGTTTTGTTTGCGTTTTTGTTTGTCTGCTTCTTTGTGTGGTTTTGTTGTTATTTTGTTTTGTCTGCTTCTTTGTTTTGGTTTTTGTTATTTTGTTTGTTGTTTCTTTGTCTACTATGGTTTTTATTTTGTGTTCATCTCCTAAGTGTGTTCGTGTGTGTGTGTGTGTGTGTGTGTGTGTGTGCGCGCGTGCATAAATTTGAAATCTTTTATTCATAATATTTGAGGAAAGTTGCATGCGTGTAAATGTTGTTGTTGTTGTGCGTTTCCCAGCTTTACACCCTGGGGGTAACCCAGAACGTGCACTCTAACTCACTCATCCCACCTGGGAATCTCTGTGAGATAGGAAGTACACTGGATGAGAAGTTTGCGTGTATGACTCTTTTCAAGTACCTCGCCATATAGGCAGCCATACTCCGACTTAAGAGGATTTTTTTCTCCTTTAACAAAGAAGAATGCAGGTTGTTATGTTAAGAGCTTGTCATGGCTGAAGGCAACCTCAACACAACATTTTACAACATAACAACATTTTAGTATAGGCCTTGGCAATTAGCCGACATCACTAACTGAAACAGCTTTTGGCCTGGGCCATGCATGCTTGAGTGCAAGCGCTTCGATTTGTTTGTTATACAAGATTCATTGCTATATAAATAAATTGGCGAATCGAAACACAGTGAATTTAAAAAATAAATGGCCACGAACCAAAGTGATGAGTAATATATGACACTGATTAGTGTGTAAAAAAAAACCCACCCCAATTATTGTTATGCTTCAGTTGATCTCTAATGAAAAACATAGCGATCAAGACAAACACATGTTTTGCACATCATTCAACTGATGCTGTCTTATTACGATTTAATCAACGCTGTTTTTCTTTTCTTGAGAAAGAGAGAGAGACATGCATACACACATACATACATACATACATACATACATACATACAGAGAGACAGACAGACAGAAAGACAGACAGACGAACAGACAGACAGGTAGACAGACAGAGACAAAGATAAGACAAATGAAAGGTAAAAATGTGATAAGGACGATTAAGTTTTAAGAAAGAAAAGATTCGTGTTTATTACAAAATGATTATGATATTAACATTAATCCATATATATAAAAAACAAATACAAAGAAATGGAAATGACAAATCAAACTGAAAATAAAAAATTCGATCCAAGCAACCATTCAAATTCCTTGTATACCTTGAATATCAGTTTTTAAAAGATCTCTTTTGAAAAAACATGTTCTTTATCATTGACTATAAAATGTGCCGTCAGCGCCTGGGTTTACACCGAGGGCAACAGCAAAGTGAGAGGCTGTATGATCAGTGGCTTTCTTTCCCACTCATGGAATTCCACTTTACAGCTTAGTCTTTAGTGATCGACTATGACTGTGACTAGGAGGCTTGACTCGCACAGTCCTTATGTGCTGCAGCCCTGGGGGCTAGCTGGCCTTTGGAGAACATCTCCAACGCTGACTGTCCTTATGCCCACTTGGCCGAGAGAGTGGGGATGTACTGTGGGCAAGGCATCTCCACTATAATCAAATTTCTGCCCAGTTTCCAAAACAGCAGCTGCCTCCGAAACGGAGGTCATCGTTGAACACGACTGATTAACATACATACATACATATTATAATCACATATTGATACAATTGTTGCTGACTAGGCTTCGTCGTATTTCCTATGCTTCTGTTATCAATGTAGCTGCAGATTTAATTACATGTTCATTTTCAGACGACGGGATAGATCAAAACTTTCTGCTGTTTGTAAAGCCAGAAAATTCTGTTTCTTACCCATAGCTTCATAAGCTTTACAGTGAAACAGAAAATGAACTTCCATCATCAACAGTGTGACCACATAATGGACATGGTAATGGCATGGATGTCTCGGGGTCTACCCATCATTTTTCTTAGCATTAAACCCCAGTGTTCTTAATCTGAATGGGGCATAATCAAGTCTGTGCTGACTCAAGTCTGGGAGGATCCCCTTGAACGGGCATCTCGGTGGTGGTCGGAACTCGGGTTCGATTCCGGGCCGTCAAATCGTGAGCGCAACGATCTAACCACTAGGTTATTCCGCCCCCACTGACTTTTCACTTGATATGCCAGAGAGGGAGAGAGAGAGAGAGAGAGAGAGAGAGAGAGAGAGAGAGAGAGAGGGAGAGAGAGAGAGAGAAGGACAGAGAGAGAGACAGAAGACAGAGACAGACAGAAGACAGACAGATATAGTGACTTAGGAAACTGAGAGAGAAAAAGAGAGAAACGGAAAGAGAGAGGAGAGAGCGTGTGTGTGTGTGTGTGTGTGTGTGTGTGTGTGTGACACAGAGAGAAAAGACACAGAACACAGAAGAGAGGAGGGAAAGAGTGAAGAGAAAGATTCAGACAAAAAGTAGGGGACGGAGTAAGAGGAACAGACAGACAGACAGACAGACAGCATCACCACAGCAGCTACCGAAGAGAGGCGACAGACACAGACAAATAGACAGAAAGACAGGCAGACAACAGACGGAAAAACAGACTGACAGACAGACTGTGTGTAGGAGATTTTTTTTTTAATCTTAAATTGCTGGATTTGCAGCTGTAACCAACATTGACTTTAAGAAATTCACCATAATTTCAAAAAGGGTGATGGACATTTTGAAAAGTCACACTGAAAAAGTTGCAGTATTTTGATATATCTTTTTGTTATTGAAACAGTACGCATCTTCGTAAACAACATTGCATTAAAGAAAACAATTTTCCCTTTTGTTATTTAACAAAATCTGGTATAAGAAAAAAACAGTTTACTTTCATTCTGTAACGTGTAAGATTGCAGTCATTTTGTATTGGTGTGTCATGTTGCCTATTTCCTTCTTGCATGTGCTTTGCAATAGGTCAGGGGCATGCCCATTACCTACCTCACGTCACTCCTAGCCTGCTGATAGAGTACTCCATCTGCATCTCTTCCAGCAGTCTTGGATTTCCATTCTACAAGTGCACTCCCTTGCGTATAATTTTTTTATCCGAATAAAAAAGAAATAGGAAAAAGGTGGAGGCCCCCCAATGTAATTATCCGCCCCCCCCCCCCCCCCCCCCCCCCCCCCCCCCCCGAAAAAAAAGAAACCCAGAAAAATGAAGAATAATGGGAAAAAAGATGAAAAAGGTTGGAGGCCCCACAAAAAAAAAAATCCGGTAGTATTGGCAAGAAGAAAGTTAGATTTTATGTCGACCAGTGCTCATTGCTGCATGATTTTAATGTTGTTTGTTTGGTCTGCTTTTTTCTTGCATTTGACAAAATTTGTACCGTGTCTGTTGTGTCCATTTGTGCTTCTTTTCAAATGTGTGTATTATAGTATTCAAGTGTAGCAGATGTTGTTAAATAATGTATTCTACCAGACCACTGCAATGTTAAGTGTGGCGCATGTGATTTGGTTTAGAATGTGTGTTGGGGTTTTTTGTAGTTGGTCATAAACTGTTTACAAGCAGCACTTACTGTGCATGTCAGCCAGAAAAGCTTGTGAACAGTTAGTCATGGATTCAAAGAACTTGCCTTTTCCACTGTTCTCTTCTTGTCGATCCCATCTTTGACATGCTGTATTGCAACATTTAGCATACATTTCTGGGACTTATTTACAAAAGGGTGATATTCCATTTTTTTTCTTGCTTTTATGATGAACTCAGTTTGAAGTACTGAGCTCAAAGAGAAGCAGTTTACTGCTGGTGTCTTTTTTCTTTACACTGTAGATTTAGGCATTGTCAACTGCTGTGTTACCCACTATACCTGGATTATTATTCCGACATAGCCCAGATGAGTGTTGTTTTTATTCTGTAGTGACTTTATGGGTTTGCTCTTGAAGCATCCACTTTATCTTCCCGAGCTGCAATCATTTCTTTTTTCATCTTCAAAACTTGTGAAATAAGAACAAAACTCATGACACAATAAATAAACTTGACCAAAGTCTTTGTTCAGAATTCCAGTCATGAATGACTGTTGTGTTTACAAAGTGTAGAGTATGTGTACAAGATCTAGGATGCATATACATCTTTTTGTCTGTATTCTCCCCCCTCCCCCCTCTCAGCTCCCTTGGCTCTCTCTCTCTCTTGTCTGTGTCCCCCCCTCCTTACTTTAAACGTGCTACTCAGTCCAACTCTCTGACACATTCATAATGTATTTGAATGCCTGTCAGAAAGAGAAAACAGAAAAACATCCATGCCCAAGATGCGCACTCTTTAGTACGTTCAAGCACTCCTTACACAAGTAAAACGAGTCATCAGCCAATAAAAGACACACAGACACACAGGCATATGTCCATTTGTTTAATAGGTTCCAGACAAAAAAAGAGGAACAAACGAATTGCCTCCCTTTGACCAGAAAAATGGCATATGAAATGCCGCTACAGGAAATTCTAAAAGTAATAACTCGGGTAATGATGGTTACACTTTGGGGTGAGCTGGCTATAATCATATGTGAGTGCAATACACCTTACAATCAAACATTCCATTTCACTGAACAGTACAGCTTTCGCAAGTATTTATAATCAACGATAAGTCTGCCGGGAAACTTTGACACACATGTGATTTTTTTTCTATGCAAGCGCTTTGGGCATGAAATGGGGAAGAAAAAAAATACAACAAACAAGCAAACAAATAAAGAAACAAAAAGACACCAAAAAAAACCTAACAGGAAAATCATTGTCTTTATTTTACGCACAGCCACACACACATATATATATATATTTACTCACTTTCTCTCTCTTTCTTCACACACACACACACACACATACACACACACACACACACACACACACTGTGCACCATTCCTAAACTGAAAAATGCCAAACAGACCATCACTGTCTTCATTTCCACACGCAACCCTAAGCTGATCGATCATGTACGCTTGTTCAATGTCACAACAACAATGTCTTCAACAAAGGTAGTCACAAACACTCAAGTCTTTTAATTATCATTTCACACTCTATTTCTGGACCTGCCAGAATGACACCCGCATATTCATTTACCAGAATAAAGGCAGAAACAAGGGGAGGGGAGGGGGGGGCACAAAAAAACCTCCAAGGGTTTTCACACACCAAGCTAACCACCACGTGCTCCTCTACACACACACACACATCAAGCAGGGATAATCACAATTCTGACATTCTACCTCAATCCTCTCCTCTTCTTTTCCGTTTCACACAGACACAATCTTTGCTCATTTTTGGGGTTTTAATATCCACGAATTTTAGAAAAAAAAGTTTGGTTGTATTTCCATTTGACAAGCTTTACTTGGGCTTTAAAAACTATGAATCCCATGCATTTTGATATATAACAAACTTTTCATGATCAGTTCTTTATGACTGTGAATCTTTCCAATCCCTTCCTCAAGGGAAAAAAAGGCATCACTGAATAAATACATGTTATGAATATAAATAAATGAGTAATGTTTCTAGTCTGAGTGGTGAAATAAACAACTGGTATACTTACAATATTCCCTGCCCTGCCCCCAAACATTGGTGTAAACAGAAAGACAATAAGTGAAATGCATAGGGTCAGTTCTTAATTTTACCCTCTTCATATTTGTCACTCAGCACATTTTCTACATCAAATAATTTTAAACTAGCTTTTGTGTGGATAACAGGATAATTCTATGTGATAACCCTTTTCTGGGAACTGTTGTGCAATGAATTTCTGAACAACTAGACACCAAAAACATTCAACATTGGAATTTGTGTGCAAACCATGATTTTTGCTTTTTATATGCAATCAAATCTCTTAATGATCTTATGCATCAAATATGCTTCCAAACAGCTATGCAGTGATCACACTTCAGAACACAGTCATACAAAAAACAGACTTGCAGATATTTTCCTACTTCTCATAGTTGGGTTTTTTGTGTGTGTGTTTGTTTTTTGGGGTTTAAAAAAAAAAGATTTCTGTTTTCAAAATATGGAATACTCTGACCAACTCCTTTTTTTATATTTAAATAACAGGATAGAATGAATATTGACAACCACGTTTCTATAGAAATGAGAGCCTTGTCACACAGAGAAATATGATGGCTAAAAATCCAGTTGTCCACAAAAAATCCCCCACTCATCAAGTGCGCTTTTGCTGGTCAATTTTGTTTGCTTGTTTGTTTGTTTGGTTGTTTCTTTTGTTTTTGTTTTTTTGGTTGTTGGGTTTTTTTGGTGTGTGTGTGTGTGTGTGTGTGTGTGTGTGTGTGTGTGTGTGTGTGTGTGCATGAGATGATGATGATGGTTCTAGGAACATTAAATAAACACCTTGTACAAATGGATTACAGAGAAGTTATGGATGCTCTCTCTCTCTCTCTCTCCTCTCTCTCTTCTCTCTCTCTCTCTCTCTCTCTCTCTCTCTCTCTCTCTCCTTATGATCTACCTCCATATTGTAAGGGGAAAAAAAGATTTTGATCTTCTCTTTTGTATCCTAGCAGTCTGATACTATTTCAGCTGTAACCCATCAGTAACCTGATACCAACACAACAACTTAACAGTTAAGGTGGAGGAACCCACCACAAAAAACAGTCATCATCCTTACACCAAGTTAGATTCAGCAGTCACGCTGTGGTCACCAGTCACTTCTTTACAGTCTTGTATCATAAAACAATCACCATCACATCCCCCGCTTCATACACAAGCATGCATGTATGCACATGAACAAAAAAAACAACAACAACTGCACATGCAAGTTGCAGGGACAAAATGATCTATCTGCCCATAGGATTCCTAGTGGAAACGTTGCAAGTTCGAATCCCACAGTTTGCAGAGGGCTTTTTTTGAGACTCTGGCTAGCTCCTATGCAGAATGAATTAGCTATGAGCTCACTGGGAAGACCGAGTCAAACGTCAACAACTTAAAAGGCCCTCACCAAAAACAACCCTGCTACAGATGGCTCAGAGCAGACGGGCTGTTCTATTACTGAAGGGGCAGAGAGTGGAGAAGTAGCCCTCTGGGTGACCCAGTATAATGAGGGGGTCCAGAAAAGGTGGACCATGCAAAATCCACCAACTCCAACCTGTCTGTCTGGCTGGCTGGCTGCAGGTGGAGGATGCTTCCTCTCCAGTGGTAAGAAGAAAAAGGAATCAGTAGGAAGAATCCATTGCACTTACACTCTACCTGAAGTACGAGAAAGGAAAAGCTTAACATGAACATAAAGGAAGGGGGAAAAAAAGGGAAAATGAATCTGGAATCGGGGAAAAGAAAGAAACCTGTCCTCAGGCTTGCCACCGGGAACGTGAGGACCATGACCACTGGGCTTTCTGAAGACCTGAGGGAAACAGTAACAGGATGCTGTTAGAAACGATCAACACTCACCTCTTCACGCTAAAGGTAGATATTATAGCAGCTCTTCAACAGACCCGACTTTGTGATCTAAAAACGTTCCCTGAAACTAGGTACTCATTTCAGAGAAATAGCAAAAACGACAGAAGAGAGCATGGAATTGGATTCGCAGTCAGCAACGGACATCCTAAGCTGATTGGACATACCAGGGCAGAGCAAGAATGGACAGTGACTTCTCTGAACTGTGCCAGCAACGGTCTAGCTAAACTGCCTGCTAGCGAGTAAGAGAACTAAGTAAAAAAGGTAAAGGTGCCCCATAACCTATATTAAGTTTGTAGGGGAGCGAGGCGTCAGAGACCTCACTTCTCTAGGGTCAGCGTATTGAGGGCGGCGCCCATCTCCTCACAGTCACTGCTTTAGGTTCCTGGCTGGAAAGTCATGGGTTCGAATCCCAAAAGACATATACTATAACATGAGCCTCACAAACGCAAGTGCTTTTGGAAATTATGATAGCATAAGCTCTATAGCTGATTGTTAACACATGTGCTAATGTGGACTGTATACACTTGTATACCACTCCTGATATTTTGCAGTATGCACACACGCGCGCGCACACACACACACACAGCAAACATATAATCAGGGGGGGAGTTGGTGACATAAATATGAGTGCAAATATGCCCAGAAAACACATTACAGGAAACATGAGGTGAATCCCCATTCAGATGCAGACATTTCTAGTCATGCATTCCCTCCTAAAGCAAAGACAACAAAGAACATCCACACATTTCCTGACTGACTGGTGCAGAGGTAGACACTATACCATGAAGATACAACACCCCTCAATAACACATTTCTAATACGCCTTGCACTCTGAATCAGAACAACAACAAATAACTGATTTTTGGGTAAGTGCAGAGAGGTGTCTTTACAACTGACCACAGTCATGTTTGTATGATCATTAATAAGTATAACAAGCCATATTACCAATAAGAAACAACATAGTTTTTGATTTCCAAAACAATGTTGCCAAACCTCACACTTAAATCAAGTGGATGAAAATTGCTTTAAAGCATACTATTTCAATTCAGTGTCTCATGAACTTGAGTGCGTGTATGCAGCATCAGTTTAATCGACATGTAAACTCAAATTGTGGCTCAACTTAACATGTCCTTTCTGTCCTTTCCTTCAGGTTAGTCTAGCATGAGGAAGAGAGTAACGTCAAAGCACAGTACACACCAACAGACACAATGTGCCGACACCTGAATAATACTTCATGCTTCTTTCTCTTGCGCAACTTCTGTTTATGCGATTCAAAGCTTTTGCAGATTCCACATATGCTCAAAAAGTGCCAGCGCTAAATTCAAATATAAAAAAAACTCCATCACAACACAAATATTTGATTTCTCCCCCCCCCCCCCCTTTAAGCACAGCTATTTATGCATAAATCTGAGGTTACTGACAGCGGCTTGAGCATTAAGCAGCAACAGCATATCCCCTCCAAATGATAAAGGCATGCAGCTCAGCTCTGCATGTTGGGATATAGGTCCAGGTAAATCAACAAGCCTGCTTACACTTCCATGGTGTAATAATACTGTTTCCCAGAGGATGTGTTTTGTTCTGAAAAACGGCCAAGCATTCCCTTTCAATGCTTGTCGATTGCACAATAAATGTAATTATCTACATGCTGCATGTACATATGTAACAGCAAAACGTAACAGCGATACAACACTCTTCTACAGTGTTTAACAGCAAACCATTTTTTTGAGTCAGTCTGCTCAATCCATTCACCATCATAATGCCCTTTCATAACCATCATTTCTATTTGCCAACACTGATTCTTTTTTTTTTCTTTTTTTTGGAAGAAAAGGGGGGAAAAAAAGGACAGGAAATCATACAGAACAGGGTGATCCAAGAAAACCAGAAACAATGAAAATCACTGTAAGCGTTGTGGAACATCCATGATTAACTTAACTACCTGCACACAGTTACTGAGTATGGTCACTAACAGAGGCAGACACACCCAACATAATTTACACACACTCATCACAATCTTTCTACCACGCTACAAGATGACAACCATGATAATCTGGCATGTCCAGCCACATGTAGTTTGTGATCCATAAGGAATTCTACAACTCACTCACTGTCTGACGACAGCTTAAATGTAATGAATCTCACTGTGTGCAGTAAAAATTTGTTACGTGGAGAAAGCCTCCAGACATCAAACTTTTAAAACACAGAATAAAAATCACTTTTCTGAACTGTCCATGTTTTAAAAAAACAAAAACAAAGGTTCAGTAATCTCCATTCCTCATGATCTGTACAACATAAAAAGTTACTAAAGCTCATAAAATGTGATTTGTTACAGTGATCACAATATCATATAATTAAATGCCTGATACATTAATAACAATTACACATTCTGTTTACCTCTCCCTAAAGTCCATAACTGCTGCTCTTTCCATGAACTGTTCATTTTCCCTTTTACCCCCTTCACTTCCCTCCTGGCAGGCTGCACTGACCATAACAACAGCTCTCTCCGTTTCTGATGACTGACCTAAGGCTCAAAGCCGTTCGTTCCTTAACAGGGGTTTCGGAACATCAACAATTTCCAGCACAATATTCCAAAGGCAATACACTTTGAACTAAAACAACCTACAGTATTATGAACAGGACTGCTGAACCGTGACAACATGTTGTCTTAGAAAAGCTAAACATTACATAAGCGCAGAGGTAGGGGTGTCTGGATATGGCTGTACTTTCTCAAAACCTGGAAAAGGGGGTGACAGGGATATCTGCATGATCCAAATCGCTGGAACTGCTTTCAAAGTTTATCACTATCCACCCTCTCACACATTTCTGATTCCAAGGCCCTGATGCAAATCTAATACACAGTTTTGAAATGTTTACTTGCAATGTTTTCTGTTTTTCTGTTCTATCAAAAGCGTAACAGTTTGCTGTACACAAGGGAAATTTCCCTTGAACACAGATGAAATTTAATAGTAAAAAAAATACCCCCACCCCCAACCATTGTTGTTTTCTGCAGCTTACAGCCAACTTCACAAGCTATACAGGACTCTCACTATATTAATCCAAATGTATTACCTATAACCTCAAAAGCACTGATCTTCTAAAAAAAAAAACCCTAAACAAACCTGTTTTAACTTTTAAAAAAGGGTTGCAAGGATCCGGGTGATTTAAGACACGTAAAAATGCTCCAGTCTTTGGTTTTTGTGTCAACAGCTATCAGTGATAACAAACATTTCACTTTTCACTTGCGTCAAATGAATCAGGTCTTTGATGTGCTTGAAAATACAGGTTTGTAAATGTGCTGTGTTTGCCTTATTTTACAAAATGAGTCGATTTTACTCTCTTTACCGCCACGTTTATTTTTGTGCTTTGCTCAATGACAACTTGCTGCAAGAATTCTGAACACTGAAGAAAATAAAAACGCAAGCAGAAAAGAAAAAACTCTGACCCCTAGCTGTGTTGATGTATCTGGTATCTGTTAGCATTCAGCCATTTATAGCACTTAGGCTTATGACAGATTTCTCTGTATGAAATTCAGATTGCTCTCCACAGGTTAAGCGCATTGCAACAATGCAGCAGCAGTACCACCTGTTTATTTCTTCTTCTTCGTCTGCTTATACATTCCCCAATGTAAGTGGCTTCTTTACACAGATGTTGCCAGGAACAACTGGCGTGTTACCTTCCAAGAGTTCTTTGATGAGCCTTCATACATATTGCATATGGCAACCAGAACACAATTCACAGACTTGTGAATACAGGAGAAAAATGGCCTCATCTCAGAATCAAACCTTGGGCCTCTCGTTTTACAGATGAGAGTAATGCTGCTAGACCACAGATCTTTTATAACTATGAATATGAACAATTTCAACTGACACTTTTGAGGGTGTTTTTTTTTGTTTGTTTAATCTTCAATTAGTTTGAAACAAGGATGGGGTATCTCAAAGGTCACAGTACTTGCTCTCCTCCAGCTAAGGTTAAGCAGCGTTGAGCATGGTTGCCCAGTGGATGGGTGACCATTCGTGCGCTTGGCTTCAGTACAATCCCCAAGGACAGGGACTGTAAAGCAGCGACGGAGAGGAGATGG
This sequence comes from Rapana venosa, assembly GCA_028751875.1. NCBI lineage: Eukaryota > Metazoa > Mollusca > Gastropoda > Neogastropoda > Muricidae > Rapana > Rapana venosa. Next base: position 26,740,866 of record CM054139.1, read on the forward strand.
TGGCCACCCTCAAGATGCTGGCACCTGGAGAAGCTGAGGTCTCACCTGATGCCTCCCACCCCAATAATCGCATAGGTTTGGTGTGAAACAGTTTTTTCTACAGTTTAACTTACATGTTACAAAGACAGAAATGTTCCATCCTGGGTCACTTTTGAGCACGCCTGAACGGGATGAACACGTTCATACTGCAGCACTGAAAGGGAGAATCTTTCCATGCTCAAGTGAGAGACACCCCCCCCCCCCAAAAAAAAAGACAATGCTGCTGGCTGCTGCCAAATGCCAGCAAGATTTCTGTCAATCCAACCATCACAACACTGAATAAATAGACATGTATGGATGTGCACAGACTTCAAATGAGCAAATTGTTCACACGGCACACCTGTAAAGCAACACTTATGACCAAAAAATGTATACACCACAGAAATATATGTACATATCATACATTATGTACAAACAGCTCATATGGAACACTGTGCATTATAAACTATATGATACTAATCACTATTTGCACACACACAGAAAATCACACCATAGATCTTTTTTTTTTTTCCAACAACACATATACAGGTAACACAGTTAACAATTATAGGGTATGAAAAATTACTGACCTTTCATAAGCAGCTAAGCTACCAAACATTTCTCTTTGTTTTCCTACTAATCCATGGGATTTTGTCATATCACCACCTCTTTCTGATAAAGATTTTGTTTCTGTCCTGGGACATTTTTCTGCTCACATTGGTTTTTGTGCTGTGCCTATGTACTGTGTGAAACTTCAGTGAATAAACAGAACTCGACTTTAAAGTAGCTTCTCACAATTTCAGACTGAAAGAATTGTTGCACAGATACTCGTGGAGGTAAACTCAACAGTGTAGCAAACAACTGCGGTCATTGATAATCACCAGAATGGAAGAAAAATAACTTCTCACCTTCCCCCAGTCTTGCAAGCATTATTTTAAACAAGTAAGAGTTAGAGACAGGTGAGGCAAACAGTGCTGAGTCAAAGCCTTGGACTTTTGAAGTGCAGACAATCCATGAAACAGCCAGATCAAGTCTGGGCAGTGCCTTACAGGCATGGACTGGAGAAGCATCTGAGGCAACAGACCAGCAGATGGGAGCTGCTACTGGAGCCTATGCCTTCACCACTCTCACAGTGGGAGCAATCACTGAGTGGACAAGGCTGCAGGGTTCTACAGGGTCCCAGTGATGATGAAAGTCATGGGTTACTGGTTCAAATGCTAACAACCTCTTAAGTCAACCTACCAGTAGATATTATATTATGCGCCTTACTTCATGCACACACTTGCAGAAGCATGCACATTAGAAAGGTTCTACAATTCATGGCAGACTTTGGTGGGCTGCACACAATAAAGACATGGCATGGCATACATCTGCCAGGCAACCTTTTCAGAAGATATGGCATGGCATAAGTGATTACCCTCCCTCCACCCTTGGGAAACTTGAATCTATGTAATACATGCATAACATGAACACATAACCACCGTCACTTCCTGCTTATATTTCACTTCACAAATTTAGCTGCCTGTAAAAAGATGTTCTCTGTCCTTTCACCTTATTCCCAGTTTGGCCACGTTAGTATGGGGGGGAAAAAATCTACAAATCAATACAATACTCTTGAGTGTTATATCAAACCACCTCATTGGATATGAACTAAAAACAAACGAAAGAAAGCAAAGTTCTGTCTCAAAGCGACCTGAAAACAAATACCGATCAATTCCTTCAGGCTTTGTGTGTAACTGATGCAAACTGACATTACCCTGTGCAAAGTGAACACACAACGGTATTTGGGATTTCTGAAAACTAGTCAATAACGACAGGGGATGTACAAGAGGTATACTTTCCTGCAGCCTCATATGGTCCTCTTCACCTACTATCATTCTGCCAAGGAATCTTTTCAGCCCGTTAGAAAACAACACTTTTGATTTACATGCGAGTTCTTGACTGGCAGTGCTAGAAGGTGGGGGTTTCTTGTTTTTTTCTGTACTCTTATCTACTCCTTTGGAGTTACCTAACACATGTGTAGCATACTCAGAATGCTAGCACAGAAATGCTCACAAATGGGATAACATTAACCAATTATGAGAAGATGCCTGAAAACAGCCTCTCCAGCAAACATCTATAATATCAATCAATAAATAAACGTGTGAATGAGTGAATAAACATAGCTTATCAAAACCAAATGGAAGTACAGGATGCAACTGCAAGCCATTCAAATTTCTGAACGCTAAACAACTTGAACAGGATAATAAATGACTTCACAGCACAGTGCAGACACTAGCAGTTAAATAGATCACACTGGTGAGAGCCGTAAATACCCAAAACAACAGCACACACAGGGAGACTGGTTGTAGGAGGACAGAAAGACAAGGCAAGGAGTAGAGAATTGAAGAAGAAAGTATTTCAGGGAAAAACATAACCACAGCATACCAAAACTGAGCACTTTTTAAGAATATGGAATGTGGAAACAAGGGCAGAATCAAGGATTAGCACTGCAATAGATATCTGAAGCAAAAACTTGAAAACATAAATGAAACAAAGCAAGCAACAGTTTAAAAAACACCAAACAAACACCTGGACTAAACTGAGTATTCATTGGACCTGTGGCAGTCTTACAGCACTCTCACTCCCTACTGTTTTCCTGCTCTTTTCTGTTAATTAATACTTAAAAGCATATCATGTCAGAAACTCTTTTATCTCGGCAGTTTTCTGATTCGTCAGTCTTCTCTTCTTTGCTCACTGATCGCAATCAACAGCTTCTTTCCTTCACAGTAAGATATAGGCAGGTTCACCAGACTGTACCACCAAGGAGACATGTATGCAACAAATACAGGAATTCAGGTCAACCAACCTTAGGAAAGCAAAATCCATACAGCTGCTGGGAGTAGAAGGAAATACTCTACCAGGACAGCAAGGATCAAAAGCATATTAGAACTACGTTATGATATAAAAACAAACCCTTCCACTTCTGCTGCCTAACTTTTGTACTAATTCAAGAAACAAATTCTTCCTCTTCTGCTGCCTACTTTTCACATTAACTTAATTAATACCTACTTGTTCTGCTGGTTGGGCTTCAAATTGATTCTTCCATTGCATAAGCCATTTCCTTTATTTTCACACTGAAACACCATTTCCTCTTTTGAAGATTCGCTAAAAAGAAACTTAGTGGCACTTGTCAGGATTACTTCAGATCAGTCTGGGGTGTTTGCCAAAACATGCAGAGCCACCTTATAAAAGATGTTAAACATCATGCAAAGTACAATGACAAACCGCAGATTTAGAAAGAAACAGACAGACAGAAACGCTGACAGACAAGACAGAGAGGTGGGTACGTTGCTGTGCCGAAGCTATCAGTGAATTACGAAGACTGGATTTGCACTACTGCTATGATATAAGCATAGTGCAGTCAAAAGTCATCATTCCCAGCTGTGTGCCTCAGGAAAAAACACCCCACAAACAAAACAAGAACTGAATTGATTTCTGTCAACAGCCTAAGTTAAAAGCCAGCGCGTCCACTATGTGTCTTTTAAATGGACTCTGTGAATCATTTCATGGCCTTACTCACAGATTGCAGATCCATTCATAGCATTCTAATATTTGCTGAGCCTGGTCAGCTTGCAAAGCAGATATAGAAATCAATTTCAGCATCCACCAAAACATCTGCACTGTCAGCGTACAATACTACAATAAATAATCTGCTTTCTTTTAACCTTTTTCTTGGTTTTAATTTTTCATTCCTCAATGTTCAAAATGATAATTTTAAAAAAAGAAGAAAAAAAAGGAACATCCCAGCAGTGTTTATAATCATCGTCATAATGGCGGTATTTATGAACTGATATTCTGCTCTTGTGTCAGTTTGAATATCACATGCAATATCAAATTCAAGAACATGGCTGCAATGTCAAAGATGCTGTTGGAATAAATGACAAAAACAAATGTGGTTAAGTACATTTTCAGTTTTGATGAGCACACAGCAACACAGGTAGAAGAAAATCTAAAGTCCAACAAAAACTAGCTACTGGTGAAAACCTACTGTTTACTGACAATGCGATCTGAATGCCAAAAAAGAGTTTCTATCTAAGTAGTTGTTTAAGCTCATGCTCTACCCTTACATCCATTTAAAGATCTCTGCCATGTATTACAACTGTGACTAATATCCTCAACTTTGAACTGTGTAGTGGGGGGTCACCTATGTCCAACAATTTTATCAAATCATATGGTCTTTACTTTGTATGACACCAATATCACCTTGTAAATAATAAACACATTTAAGATATCAGAATTCAAGTTCAAATGGAACTGATACAACTTGTCACTGACAATGATTCTAAGAATGACATTAAAACAATGTTTTAAAAAACTTTCTTTATCTATTCACTCAGTCTCCTTCCTTCCCCTCCTCTCTCTCACTCACTCTCACACACACACAAGGTCAGTTATTTAATTTTTTTATTATTATTGCAATAAACAGGGGATTTCTCTTTGTTTTATTTTTTCTTGTTTCAAGATTGAAAGTGAGAATGTGGCATGCTGTCCCAAAGAGCTCCCTTTCTGGTTTATCGCTGTGTGCACAGCAAACAAGATTGTCTACGAGTTTTTGCCACCTCCCTCCCATTTAAGACATTCTGAAAACAGCGGTATTCTAATCCAAGCAAATGAGATGGTTCCTGATGGTTTTTCAGTTCTACATACTGAAATGGCATTCACAAGTGGGAAGAAAACAAACCCCAACCAAACTTATCTTGTGTTTGGTGCGACAAGAAGGAGAAGCACCTACAAGGGAGGTAGTTACGGGAGGAATTACCCAATACGAATTGTTGTCAGGATAGGTAAGATGGGACATGTGGTGGGTGAGAAAGGAATTAGTTGGAAGGAAATCATTCCAGAAGGATACACACACACACACATGTTCATCTCAGTTTGCATAAACTGCGTAAAAACATATAAGTACTGGATGTGTGCAAGGAACCTCTATTCAGTACAACATGCTCGGCGCTGGTGGTAAATGATGACGAGGGGACACTGTACAATGCTGTCAGTGTATGTTCAAGGTAGATCATCGGGAGCACAGTGGAGGTATCAGTCCTCACCCCCATATGCAGCTGATGTCCAAAGAAATTCATATGAGGCCACAATGTTAATCTCTCTCTCTCTCTCTCTCTCTCTCTCTCTCTCTCTCTCTCCACACACCACACACACACACACACACACACACACACACACACACACACACACACACACACACACACACACACACACACACACAGCTTCTGTTCCCTCAAGTAAATCACTTCAGTTCACACTAGTACACACTCACACAGAACACATAAAAGAAATCTGGAAAACAATGCTCAAAAGCAAATTACATGGAGTGAACAACCAGAGAATAAAAACAAGAACTGGCATAGGTGTCCCCACATTTAGTACAGTGAACACAAACAGCTGGAAATCAGCGTATCAGAAGCACATCAATCATTATCACCATTATCGAAACACTTCTCTCTACTGGTGAATCACATCAGTCAGATACTGTTGAAAATGCTGTTCATTTCTACTCCCATTCCTGGTTATACTTGGGACCAAAGTGAAGCTGCCAACCATCATCCTGCACTCTGTAACTTGCAGGAAACCTTTGTGTTGTGTCTCCATAGCATGGAATTTGAAAGTCAGACAAGAGAATGAATGGTCAGCAATTATACTTGATTTGGTTATCAAACCAGCTGACAGACAGACTAAATTAACACTTTGAAGAAAAAAATAACGAAATTGTGCTAACATGAAATCTCGACCTGCCTTTGAACAGATCTTTCAGGGAATTACTTTTTGAGCATTTTTAAAAAAGTATACTGGGTTCACCACATTACAGACTATGATGATTTCCCTTTCAGTGAACAGATGAACCTTTAACATTTTATATTTATTTTAACGAAATTTTCTACAGTTAAAGATTTTTTTTTTAAAAAGAGTATAAATTGCACGTACGTCTTAAAAATACACAATCATTGTAGAAACTTCTTAATGACAGAAACTTTACCTATATGTGCTCTAGTCAGATATATAAGTATGTAGTAAACTATATAAAAAATGTGTGGAAGTACTTGTGCTGATTAAGAAAGCTGTTGGAATATACAAAGCAATAAAAGACAAATTTATTTTGTTTTTAGATTCTTAAAAATCAGTTTGTGCTAATGAAAGAAGCAACAGTTGGGAACAGCAAGAAAAAAACAGTATTTTAGAGAAAAAAAAGAAGTGTCCATCCAATTATATACTGAACACTTTAAAAAGTTGAAAATCACAGTAATATCATGAAAACAGAAAGAAGAATGGCGTCCATATTCCACGCTGTAGAGATCATGTGGGTTTAAAGCAAAAGTTCATCAAGTCTGGTACTCTACAGAGACACGTCTCAATGAAGTCCTTTCACATCTATCTCCTCTCTCAGCATCCAACCCTCCCCCCCACCCCCCCAAAAAAAAAGCAGAGGCTTCAAGGTCTTCAGGGTTTCCTCCTCTTCACTTGTAGAAAAATTCCTGAATTGCCAAAACATTTAAGAGTCTACTCCTCCAGTAAAAACACAGCAAACTGGTCACAGGATTTTTCTCCTTCCTTGAAGAGGAGAAAACACCACCACATGTTCATCTTTCTTCAGAGAGCAGTAGCTTGAAGCAGATTTCACAGACTACTTTGCTTTCCCTGCCCTTTCAGGGCAGATGTGCAGAAGTGAGAGCGGGGGCCACTGGCAGAAGCCAGCCCCCCAGTGAGCGGAGTGGAGGACTCGGGCAGCATGTTGTGAGGACGACATCATTTTTCAGGGGGCCACACAGGGAGGGAGGGAGGGAGGGAGGGAGGGAGGCTGCTGGCAGTCAGTCACTCCATCACACCAGCAGCAACACCACAGAACTGCCCGCCTAGCGTGGGCAGCCAGCTCAGGAAGCATGGAGACGACGATGGCACGGCCGGCAGCTGTCATACAGACGTTTCACGGAAGACGCGGGTCGAACTGTGTCCCTGACGGATGTGGATGTAGCGTGTGGTGTCCACCTCCGAGATTTTGACCTGGGTGCTGGGAATGATGATGTCGCTGGTGCCTGGCAAGGGGGATAACTCAGCCTTTGGTGTGGGGGCTGCACACATACACATGGGAACTCACTCAAAACACACCAGGATGTCACCGAGTAAGTTTTTTAAGAAAAGAAGACTGAATGAGATTTTTTCACACATCAGAATTGTGGTTCCACAACAGCCACCTCTGTCAGTTTTAGGAACCTGTAGCAAGACTCCAATTCGATATGCATCTGCACAATAAAAGACCATTTTGAAATCATAAATATGTCCCAAAAAACCATCACTTATATCTCTATGTTTCTCCTTAAAGAAACCCACACAAACAAAAGCTGCACACATATTAATTTTTGTCACAGCCAATATATAAATTAATGACAACCACAACAATGTTCATGAAGTCATTGTAAAAATCTTGACAGCAATAAAAACAAACAAACAAAATGCAATAAAATAAAAAAACACCAAGAATTTGGGCTGGGGAAGGGGGGGGGGGGCGGTGGCGGACACAAGGGGAGGGGGGGAGGACACAACCTAACTTATGTCTTCAACAGTTACGATCTCTCACTGGCAAGCACACCATGCTTCCACTGCCAAATCCATAGCTCAACTCCCAGCAAATCTGTGCACTTTGTGAGGAGAGACCTTTCCTTTCCCAAATTCCTTTTCTTCAAAGTTTATTGCTCCATGCAACAGGCCTGGTGGTGACTTTAAACATCTAAATACACACAGGTGTTCGTTCAGTGCAGCATCAACCCTTCAGCACCGCCAGCATCGATGACAACCTGATGAAGAAAGACCATGATCAGATTACAAAAAACAGAGACATGAATGATGATAATGATGATGACTGCAGACTTGAGTGACTGAGGAATGAATCACACGCCATCAGCATTGAGGATGGAACTTCTGTGGCAGATATCCTATTTCCTGGGGGGGAAAAAAGGGTAAAAAATTTTGTACAGCTATCATTTCGAAAAAAATACACTTTGTTGGCTACCATTAAGCTAGTTGGTGGGTAGCATAGGCATTACTGGCTTAAAGATTTGTGGTGTGTGTGTGTTTTTGGGAGAGATATAAAGTTGCTGTTCTTTATTCCTACACCGTTTCCTGCCTCACCTTTTTTCCATGTCTAGACAAGACAGAAGAAACTGGCACACTGGATGGATGAGGGGGAAAAAGCAAAAACAAGCCCTGTTTTCTGGCTATCATCAGTGTCTTTCTTGGTGAAACAATTATTCTATGACACCTTTTCTTCACAACCTTGCAGGCAAAAAAGAAACAGAAAGAAAAAGGAACGAAAAATGGTAAGAGAGAAAGAAAGAAGAGTCAGATAGGGATAACAGAAATGCACAATGCATAGATATGCTGAAAAGATGCACATTGGTGTGATGCCACACAGTCATTTTACTTTACAAACTATCACTAAATACCTCTTCTCTTCAGTTCACTCTGCCCCATGAGACTTTCAGTGTGTTGTACCTAGTGTATGAATAAAACCGATCAACACACTATCATGAATCAGATTTGCATCAAGGTTGACATCTGGAAGTGGTCAGGATTTAACTGTCAATGTTGTCATTTTTTATTGGTGTGTTGACCAACTGCAAAAACTAGAGCATCTCAAATGGTCCATAAATACCACAGTCAAGATGTTTAGTGGGGTTTTTACAGGCAGAGGGCAAAAAACTCAAAACTTATCTGAATCCAAACGACAGCAATTGTTTTTCAAATATGATGCTGGACAAAATTCTCCAAGCAAACAGCCATGAAGATTCATTCCTACAATAAATCTGAGCACTCCACTCCATTATATGAAAAAGTTCTGAAGCAACAGTCTGGAAATAAGGGACTGTTATCATCTGTCAATTTTATTCAAAGCAAAATCACATCAAATCAGGTTCAGCTGTTCAACATCTTGATGACCAAAAGTTTGTTTCTTTGAATTTTTTTTTCCATTCAAAAGTCCTTCTGAGGAATGCTTTATAAAATGCTGCACTTAATGCAGCATCAAAATCAGAATATTTGTTAAACTTGAAAGGTGCATCATATATTATAATCATTAGAGCTCTCAAGCCAAATGCAGCACATTTAAGAGACGTATGATGAACAGTTACCATGAAAGTAAAGTCAAGTGAATATTTTATGGTAAGTGCAACAATCATTTCACAGCTCTCTAAGTAAACTTTGAAGCATCATCTCTAAGAGGTGAAAATCCAGAGATTGGTAAGGTGCAAATTGGACTCAGATTAACTTTTTTCTCTCAGTATCTTCATAATAGCATTCAGCCTTATACACACTACATTGAATCACCAGAGAACAAAATATTCCTGTACTTTCATGCAGACCAAAGATCAGAGTAGTAGTCAAGGTGCATGCACAAATACAGCTCATGCATAGACAGCATCTGCTGAATCTTTTCATCACGACAAATGTTATCTTCCCCCTGGAAAGGAGAATTACACACAAGGTAACAAGAAAGATAATTGAGATGATACTGAAACAGAGTAAACAGATTTGTTCTGGAGAAGAAAAAACCCAACAAAAAACAGAAAATTTCAGAAGTTACTTAAAAAGAATGACGAACAAATCACAGCCTGTCTCAACCAAAGGGAAACAGAGCAATCTGCTGTGGCTGTATTGTAAGTGTTCTTTCACTTTTCATGTCCATCATTTGTGCTCTTCATTTTGGAGCGAATTTGTGTTGTGAGTATTTTTCACACGCCCACATGCGCAAGTTGTGGTTTTGTTAAATTTCATGTACCCCTTGGGGGTTTTTCTTGAAATAAAATCTTGAATCTTGTAGCTGGTATACCCTTGTCCCAATATGCTTCTTGTTGTTGTTGTTGTGTGTTCATCTCTAAACATATCCATTTTCAACTCCCCTAACTTAATCAGGCAATACAGCATTGGTTACCGTTTCCAGGGCTCTTTCTGAGGAAAAGCAACAATCCCTGAAAATACACAGGGGTGGAGGTGGTGGTGGTGGGGGGGGGGGGGGGGGGGGGGGGGGGGGGGGAGGGTGTCCATGGACATTCTCCCCCACAATTTAAAAAAAAAGTTGAAACTTGTATTCAAGAATGATTTTTGCTAAAATCTGACGCAAAATTGAATGCATCAATTTTTGTTTTAAGCTGGTGTCATGATCGTGTAATTCATACAGTTCTCATCACTTTCTATCATTATAAGCAGATATAAAATAAATGAAATGATAACAAACAAATAAACAATAAGTAGTTAATTAAGTACATGAATATTTAAGGGATGGGGTAGGCTGGTGGTTAGAGCACTGCGCATTGTGTTCACAATCTGCTGACACAGGTTCAAATCCTGTTCAAAGGGATTTTCCCCCTGGAGTTAACATCAGTGCCGACTCCATTCCCCTCAAAAAGGGATTTTTCCCCTGGAGTTAACATCAGTGCCGACTCCATTCCCCTCAAAAAGGGATTTTTCCCCTGGAGTTAACATCAGTGCCGACTCCATTCCCCTCAAAAAGGGATTTTTCCCTGGAGTTAACATCAGTGCTGACTCCACTCTCCCCTAAAGCCCTTTCTAGGAAACTATAAACCAAGGTACCATGTGCGAACACACACAACTTCTTGCACACACATTACAACCTGTTCAATTTTTCGGAAGAGTAGGTCACTGTGTGCTGGTGGCAACTAATGACAAAATTTACAAAACCACATGCACATGGGGCCTGGATGTAAAAAAAGCACACAAGTGCTTATTCCATTATCCTCAAAGTAACATAATGATAATAATAGTAATAATAATAGGGAAAGAAAATCAGAACAAAATAAAACCTATGTACTGAAACTTGAAGAACTCAGGAAAAAACAACACCCAACCCCAAAACATGCAAGTCACTACAGACCATGACAGACTTTAGCAGTTTTTTTAGGCTGCCAATAATAGATGTGTGCATTACTATATATATATATCTGTTGTTCCTCGGACAGAACTCCAAGGTTCACCAATGGTGAGATTTTTATGAATGTGATCATATAGTACAGAAAAAGACTTAGAGCTCTCCTTCTTCATGGCTTTCTTGGCTAGTCAGTCAACTGCTTCATTGCCCCAAATGCCATTATGCCCAGGCTCCATACCAGAATAATATCATTCCCATCCCATTTCAAGGATGTATACAGATCACAGAAATCTTGAAGCTTGGGATGATTTATATTCCTACAAGCAATGGCCTCCAAAGCTGACAGCGATTCTGCATTTTCTCTGAGTATGTAAGATATAATGATGATAAAACAGTCGTTTATATTTTAAACTAGTCAATTAAGAAGCTATACTCGGTGAATGAATCTTCACATGACAGCACCAGCATACTATCTTAGTATACATACAAGACTGTCATTACTTCAAACCAGAAAACTAAACTACCATCCAAGTAAATACATCAACACCAACACATCATAGTTTTCATTCCAGTACACACACACAAACCAAACAAACCTCTCAGTTACTACAGTAAACTAAGGCATCATTCAGGAACATATGGCAAACAAATTTCTGAAGCACTAAAGTAAAATGGAAAACAAAAAACAAAACCAAAAACACAACAACCAAGGAAGTGAACAATCACACAGTGCAGCAAAAACATAACACTCAAGCTCTTCACTTCCAAAAAACAAAAAGAAGGAAAGAAAAAAAAACCACCACAAAAACCATCTCTCCCTCCCACATATATCTCTTCAATTCTGTTTCAAACAAATTTTCCACAACAGCCAACCACATCCACACCTGCTACCATGACTGTGTGTGAGTGTATGTGTGAAAAGGGGGGTGGGGTGCTTTTGTGCAGAAAAAACAAAACAAAACTACTTTGGGGGGGGGGGGGGGACTGAGAACAAGAAAAATCTTTTTAGCAAACAGTCCCCTTCAAACAGGATTTGAGAGACAAATCCGAATGGGACAGAAGCATGTGAAATGTCTCACCATTTCTGTGCATACCTTTATTTCAATAATTTGCATGGACACAGACCACTGAGCAAAGAAATATACAGTATGGCATCAGTTTGGAAGACAATAATCAGAAACACACAGGGTTGGTTTGGATCAGGTTGGATGGTGGTTTCCATTAAAACATAAAAAAACAAGTCGGTAAATATATAGACAAACACACAGAAATGAGGTTCAAAGCTCCTGGGTGTAGGGCATTGATATTTCACCAAACTTTTATCCTCTTTTTTTGTGGTTCTGACATTGGAAACAAAGCTCGAAATATACATATACTTTTTTTTACCTGCATTAAGCCTGAACATTATGACATTCATAAAATCTTTCCACAGCAATATCATCATCCATTCAACCAGCTTCACCTATGTTGGTTTTTTCAACAAAATGATAAACGTTGCTGAAAGGGACTTGGTGATATCTGAGAACAGAAGAGGTCTGAACAGCTGACTATCCCTATTCTTTTCTTTCTTTTTTGTTTTATAAAAGAATACCTTTCCTCCTTTTCTTCACTGGTCAGATATGACTGCTGTGACAAACTAGCACAGGTGGAAATACTATTAAAGCTTAAGGTACAGTGCAGGATAAACTGAGCTCAATTAGTCAATGAGAAGGTAAATCTATAGATTCTTTCAGTTCATTACAAAACCGAGTAATTATCTTTAATAAAAACTTCACAAAACTGAAGGCACTGTCACATTTTCCACCTACTGGTATTTCATTGGAGCATCAGTGCCTGAACACATTTCTTTCCCAAGCAGCGCATGATCACACCCCCAGAAGTTTTTCACCTCAAAGAAAGAAAACTCAAAACGTCAGAAGAGCCAACTCACAAGGCCAAAGTGACAACAGCAAAAAGAGAGGGCAGGGGACAGGCAGGGCAGGCAGGCAGGGCAGGGCAGGTCAGAGGAGCACACAGGGGCACCACCGCCGCCTCTCTTCTCGAGACTCCCCCTTCCCCTCCTTGGTTGCGGCCACTGCCGCTGCTTCCTTGCCCTGCGCCGGGCATACCCCCTCCACATGCACAACACCAGCACGATCAGCACAACACTCAGGCTTGGACTGGGGGGTAGGGGGTACCTGGCGAGTCTCCACCACTTTGCTACTACTTTCCTTTCCTGTCCCTTCTGGTTCGCCCCCGCCTTCCCTTCCAGCTGGGCTGTCTGTGGTGTTGGAGGCAATGTGCTTCTTTTCGTTTAAGTTAACGTCTCTGTTTGGTGCTACATGGTGGCTAGAGTTGAGTGAGTGCAAGTTTGTGTCGGGTGAGGAGTTTGTCCTTTCAGAGTCAGTGATTTGTGTTTCGTGGGTCTTGCAAGATGAGCTATTGGCCGAGTCCCTCAATGAGCTACCCTTGCTGTCAGTGTCTAGGACAAAATTTTGAGCCAACGACCGAGACGCAGGAGTGTCTGAGGACAGAGCGTCCACTACTGGCTGTGTCACTTTCAAAACCTCAGCCTCATTGTTATTTGTCTCATCTTCTTCACAAAAGTCCTCTGAGGAAGAGCTGTGATGGCGACTGCGAGGCCGACAGGGCCATCGCAGCAACACCTTTTCCACCATCCTAACCTGCTGGGCCACACGTTTAAAGGACGGAGTTCGGGCCACTTTGCTCCCATCTGACTGACACTGGACCCCCAACCCTGCTGAAAACACCCCCCTCTCGCCCTCATCCCTAGGAGAGACCATGGTGGGGCTGAGCCCGTCCGAGGATATCGATGAGCGACTTTTGATGCTAACCCTGAACTCGGGAATGAGCTCTTGCTCTTTTTCGAAAATAGCAAAGTCGTGGATGTTGACCGATTCCAGGTCTCGCTCAGGCACGACCTCCCCGTTGATGGACAGGCCACGTTTGCGTGCAGGAAGGTCAAGGAGGTGTGCAACAAAGGAATCCCTGTCTGCTGCTGGGTCATTACCTTTGCCTGGCCTCAACCGCACATACAGTGACACTGGCTGCATGTGTGAACAGAAAGCACAGAAAATGGTTATTGACGGCATCACTTACTCCTCCCTCTCTCACACACATTCATGCACAATAAACACACACACACTCTCACGCACAACACACACACATATATACACACACACACACACTCTCATGCACAACACACACACACATCCACTCATTCCCAACACACACAACACAATCATGCACAACATAAAAACACACACACACACATTCACAACACACACACAACACACACATACACACCACACACACAAACACACACACACACATACTGAAAAACCCTATCTGCCTACCTTGTGGTCCCCCATGCAGATATCTTTGCCAATCAGACCATACTCCGGTTTATACTGTGTTTCCTGCACACACATAGCACCATGACAAACCTCACCTCACCTCCCCACCACTATAGCTCCTATAGTGATGATACTGACGGCTGGTTCCTCCCATGCCAAGATCATGGGATGAAAGCAGATGGCTTCAGTCTTTATGAACCCTCTGGTGACTGCAGAGGCTGATGTATGAGGTGAACGTTCTACTGCATCCCGGATATGAAGGAAGGAACTGGAACTGTTGTTGGTAGGTCTTTTGATCCTTCTTTCAAGAGATAGAGAAGCTCAAGCTTCATTGCTTTTAGTGTTTAACTACCGGACATTTAACAATGACAATCATTTTGATTTCTGACAAGCTTGAATTCATATAGTTGTCTGTATACAGGTTATTGGCATTTCATTGAGAATCAAATAAAAACTGCAGAACATTTATCCTACGACAATTTCAGAAACATGTTCCACAATGCCAATTACACATCTTGATCTCTCTCTTGGCACCAATAATGACCCAACGAAAAATCCCCAACCAACCTCAATCAAAACACTAGCCCCCAAATCCAAAATTAGCCAACATTTCTTTTATGAGTCTGCAAAAACATTTCAGTTGTTAAGCACAGGGACACAAAAATGTGCAAGCGTACTGTATAAAATACTGGTAATGAGGCCAGGATGGAACAGCATTAGTGTCTTGTGCAAGAAACAAATAATGAAGCGCTCCAACAGGGAATTTTTGCCAACCCTCCCTTTATGTTCCTCCCCGAGTGCACCCAGAAGAAAAATTGATGCAAAGAGAGAGAGAAAGACAGAGAGAGAGTGTGTGTGTGTGTTGTGTGTGCATATGTGTGTATGTGTGAGTGTGTGTGTTTGTGTGTGTGTGTGTGTGTGAGATGCATATATACGCAATTAAATATATGACGGTGTAGCACATATGTGTGCAAGCATGCAAGTTTCTGTTACGTGCACCTCTGTAAATTAGCTTGCTCGCTCCCCTGCTTTCTTTTTTTTACAGTTACAAACTTACACATGCCCCAAAACATCTTTTTCCTTGTCTGCGACCAAGACCAAACCAAAAAAAATCAAACCTGGAACAGACACTTTTAATTAATCTGAACTCCACAATCCCTGCCCCCATGAACACCAAGGAAATGCATGCCCGATCAGATCAGTGAATGTTAATGCTTGAACATGTTTGTACTTAGAGAGAGCAGATATCTTTGGGGATGCATGCCCGATCAGATCAGTGAATGTTAATGCTTGAACATGTTTGTACTTAGAGAGAGCAGATATCTTTGGGGAAGTCTGATGACACATACGGATGAAATGACATCTTTGGCACTGTGAGAAAGCAGGATGCGGTCACACCAGGAAGGAACTCGCGTCTTCATGTACGACAGCCCATCCTTCACATCCTCTGTGAATGGGTAACTGCACACACACCACACACACACACACACACATCTGCTTACACACTGCTTGCCATTTCCCCAATATGTTTCTTTTCGTAAGTAAATTGGACTTTACAAAAGTGGGC
>CM054139.1:26761736-26779236 GCA_028751875.1 Rapana venosa
TCTTTTCTTTCTGTGGATTCATGAACTCTCCCTCTCTTTCTTTCTCACTACCCATTTTCTGGTTGTGGTTGTTGTGGGGTGGTTGTTTTTTTTTCAATTATCTAAAATACTGTATTCTAAACAATGACAGCAGTTTATTACTCTATGCAAAACAAGAAAATACAATAAACTAAAAGTGTGACTGCTCAGATTTAAAAAAACCAAAAAACCTGTATCAAAAAGCACCCACCTACCCACACACACACCTCCTCCCAATTAGATACAAACATACGCAAGCTTGATGTAAGCAATCAGCTGCCTACATGAAAGCGAACGGATGCAAATAGATGCACTCCAGAAATAAAGATAATGATGACCCATAAACAGAATACTTACCGACTCCATGGCCACGATGTTGGATGCATCATGGAAAAGGTGAATATTGATCAGGTCGAAAATGCTGAAACACAATGCCCGCGCACACATACACCATTAACATACATACATACATACAGTTTACATACATACATACATACATACACAAACATACATACAAACAAATACACATACACACATACATACACACATACATACATATATATACATATTATGACCACAGTATACTTAATGAATTATGTCACTGAATAGAACCTTACTGAGAATGAAAGGAGCAAACAGTGTCAGATGTAACTTTTGTGACAAAGACACAATCAAGCACTTTTAGTGGGAGTGTGAATATGCCTATTCACTTAAAGAGAAAATAAGAAAACATCCTACGAGCAAATTCAATGGCCTGTGAAAAAAATGTCATTTAATTTGGAATTGATTTTGGTTGGATATGATAAAAACAAAACAAACAAAAAAACAACCAAAAACAGATGAAGGTCTTGATTTTATTCTATTACTTGGAATTTTTTTTATATTGTTGTGGTATGTTTAAAGACTGAACATTCACATTTATATTCAAATGATGGCTGAACAAAACTAGACTTAACATTAACCTTTTCTTGAATGAAGTAAGTAAACTCTAAATAGCAAAATAGAAAAAAACAACAACAAAACCCAATCACACCAGATACAACTGACTGAATTCAAGAAAAAACCCAACGGGTCCCATACATTATTTATGCAATTTATAATAATAATAATAATAATAATGTATGGAATTTATATAGTGCTGAATCTTGTAAAGCAACAAATCAACAGTAAATCAGTCAATTAATGTAAAACATAATCATGTTTGCTTCATTTTCACAAAATTATTTCATTAATGGGCTAGACAGAAAACAGACTGTACCTAGATACTCAGTATCATCCACTGGCTTGGGGTTTTTTCTTCTGATAATGAACATACCATCTGCATTAAGTGCTTTAATGAAATGCCACCTGCGAGCCAATTATAAAATGCATTTTAAATACTTTTTGTCAGACCAAAGACTAGACAAAGACTGCTCATCTGCAATGAAGGGGGCAGCCCTGATACGGTCTCTGTGGGGCTATAAACATCATGTCTGGAGATGGCAAGATTGGTTTTACTGCAACTCACCAATTGTTGACACTCCACCGGGTTCGGAGGAATCCTTTCCGTGACCACTTGAACTGTATCACAAACAAAGCAAAGTGCAATATGTACATAATTGTGCAGACACAAACATTACATCAACACCACTTTCTTATCAATCTCTACCTGGTAATATCTTGTCATCCACACTTTCTACTTAAAAATCACATATATCCACATGTGTGAATACAAAACACACACACACACACACACATGCACACACACACATGCGCGCACGCACACACCCACTCACACTATAGGATACACTACATGATACATGGAAACACACACACACACACAAGCACACCCTGTCACATACATGCACAAACTGTCTCACACACACATACACACTGTCACACATACAAACAGTGTCACCCCCCCACCCCCCCACTCTCTCTCTCTCACACACACACACAACACACACACACGCACAACCACACACACACCCCACACACCACACACACACACACACACACACACACACACACACTCACACACAGAGGACATATTCTATATATATATATATACGACAGACACAACAAGAAGGAAACAGGATGAGGAATGATGACTTCAGTGAACTGCAGAGACAGACAGACAGACAGACAGACACACACATGTACATTACACACCTCAGGGAAAAAGTGCTGGGGGAACTTGGCCTTCTCCTTGATGGGCACGTTCTCTATGTTGCCGGACAGCACCTACAATACAACACAACACCTGCACACTTGCCTGTTAACTTTTCATACCTACAAAACAATCCCTTGTACCTGGCATTCTATTCCCCTCCTTTCCCTCCCTACTTAATTAATAACAAACAATAAATAACGATCGTGATGACAATAATAATAATAATGGTGGTAGTGATGCTGAAGATAACAACAATGATGAACACTAATACACCTTATGCATTCAAATTGACATAAAAGCTTTTATATATAGTCCACCCCCCCCCCTCTCCCTGCACCCCCCTCCCCCGCCCCCCCAAAAAACCAAAAACATCTACACAACTCTTTTCTTAAACCTACTCCCTCCCTCCTTCCCTCCCCCCTCTCTCTCTCTCTTCTCTCATGTGAGAGTGCGCGCACGCACAGACACACACACACTGATTTGCATTCCACACACACACACACACACACACACACACACACACACACACACACACACCACACACACACACACACAAAAGAAATATTGTACATCTTTTTTTGTTCAATTCTTTTTATTGTGTTGTTGTTTTTTCCCCTCAGCTTGAGCGCTGCGGTTCACCAGCGGTGAGACTTTTGATGTGTGACTATGTATCCACCGTAGAGGGGTAGCCACATTCCTACTTCAAGGATGGAAGTTTCTGCTACTGCCATCGCATGTTTTTGTTCATCACTTGTACGTGGTGGGTCAGTCTGAGACTGAACAGCAAAGAAAGGGATACAGCTTTAAAAGTAACAGCACTACTAGACAGATATTGTGAGATATAGACAGGAGTCTTTCCTGAAATATGTACTCTATGATATCCAAATGATATAAAAAAAGAAAAAACCAACAGCGAACCAAACACTAAAAACTTAGCACTTACCTCTCGACCTTCCACAGCCACAAATTTGCAATCTGAAACAGAAGCAAAACAATCCATGTGAGCTTGTTTATAAATACAATTTGTAGTTTCAGTTCATCACTTTTTGTTTTGTTTGTTTGTTCCTCAGCTAGAGCTCTGAGGTTCATCACCAATGGTGGGATTTTGTGTATGTGACCACTGTCCAAGGAGGAAGAAGAAGAGGCAGACCGAGGAAGAGCTGGGAGGATAACATCAGTGAATGGACAGGCCTAGAACTCAACAAAACCCTGAGAAAGGCAGAACAGAGAGAAGAATGGAGGGAACTGGTTGCTGAGTCTTTGAGGGTGCCCCCACGGTCGTCAGACTACGGGACAGATAGATAGATAGACCACTTTTCCACTATTCCTACTTTGCAGATGGTGTCTAAACAATGACACCTGTGATGTGTGCATGTGTTTTAAAATGATTTTGCTATCCGTTCCTACAGGCCCCAAAATGGCCTATTCTGAAAAGCAGAGCAGGTTTTTAAATGTGTGTGCAAAATGTTCTACGTCCGTTTGCAGTTTATAATCTCATCTTTAGAACTTTTGGGGGAATGGAAAAAGTAGTCATCATGACATACAAAAATCTTCAAAAAATCTTATTTATCAAAAATGTATATACAGGTTGTAAACAAATAATAACATAAAAATGATATAAACAATGAGGAGGAAAGAGAACAGAACAAAAATAAGGAGGGTGGGGGGATCACCCCTTCCCTCCATAAAAGCTATATTTATAGAGTAAACCCAGCCCTAATTGCAAGTGCCCTGAAAGCTTGGATTTATTTAGATGCCGGCTGATAGTGGACTGCCTGCAGAGACTGGAGGATGTAAACACAGGGGCTGCCTGTTCCTGCATTCCCTGCCTGCCTGCCTGCCTGCCTGCCAGCCAGGACCTGTGATCACTGATAGTCTCTAAAGCCCTGGCTCCTCAGCCAAACAGTTTATTCAGGCTACTCTGACTATACTATATAGCCTAGTCTACATGTATATATGTGCTTGAAAGGTCAACTAGTGTTTTCTGTACTGAGCTAGTAAGAAAATCCTTGACTCCCTTTTTGAACCATTTTTAAGATTATGGAAGGGAAAAAAAAAAGAACTTATGTAAAGTGGGTTTGGGGGCAGGGGAGATGGAGGGGGTGGGGGGCTAAAGAATCATTAAACAATGCTAAATAACTGTGACTAAATGGAAACTCTCATGAAGATGGTTTGTCTTCCTTTTCTGAGGATTCCAAGTAAGCATAATGTGGTCTCCAGGCAAGCTGGTGTGGAGAGAGAAAATGAGAGTGCACTGTTTTGTTTTCGCTTTAATACTTTAAAAAAGCTTTCAATCCCAAGATGGCACAGAATGACATATCCGCTGGTCTATCATTAAAATAAAAACAGTTTTTATATATTGCTGGTGCTTCAATAAGTGCACAAAAAAAAAAACATTTTGAGAACTACAGGGAATATACAGCAATATAGAAACTTTGGGGCTCTGAATTTTCATCTCTGGAGTGTGGCCTAGGTCACTGTAGAGTTATGATGAAAACCCTTTGAGGCTCCTTTTCACTGCATTATTTATTTCATGTTTGCAGTGGGGCAGAGTGTGTGCCAGTGTTAGTTAGTAGTAGTTCTGCTTCTGCACATATGGCTCACTGGGTCCCACACAAGCTGGAGCAGAAGTAAAGGGAGGGAGGGGGAGGTGCATTTCACTTGGAACAGGGTGGAGCTGAATCACTCTGTTCAGTGTAGTATGCTTCATAAACCTCCTCAAGCAAAGGTCCCCCTTCTCCTACTGTATACAAAAGTAACATTAATTAGTTTTGATGCCTCGGTGTGTGTGTGTGTGTGTGTGTGTGTGTTTGCAAGAACCACATATGAATGCATGCCATTCTTTTGATACATGAATATGTGTGTGCACAAGGGAGGGGTATGGGGGTGTAAACATGTGCAGGAAGGGGGAGTTAACAGGTGAGGAAGGTGAGTGTTTGTAAGGGTAGAAGGGAAGGTAAAGGTAAAAGAGTACATGTGTGCATGTATACATGTATAGAGTTCAGCTGTGAGTGTCTTGAGCAGAGTGAAAGATCTGAAGTGACAAAAGTTGGGGTTTTTTCCTGTCTCTCTCTATTCCTGTCTGGCCAATCATGTGGCCATAAACTAGTCTTGAGTGAAATCCAATACCATAATATCACAATGATATCCTTAATATATTTCACAGTAGTGGCCAAATTGACAGAGAAAGAGATAGGAAGAGAAGGAGTGGAGTGCGTGAATGCATGTAGGTGTGCATGCATGTACATGTGCGACTGTCTATAATAGTGCATATGTGTAGACATTTTTGTGTGGGTGTACGGAGACAGCTATAACTACCCTGACTCTGAGAGAAGTCATGCAGCACTAATTCCAAAGGTAACTCACTAACTGACAGACGGCTTTATAATGACATGTAGATTTATTTCACTGTACTGGGATCAGGTCTGAGGGGTCTGTAACAAACCGCGGATTACATGGTCTATCCCATGCATTCATTACCCCTGTGACACAATGAAATGGAAAACACTTTGTCACCTCTTTATGACTTCAGGCAGAAATTGTCCTCATCAGATGTTTGTACTTCCTGCTGCGCACACATGCACACACACATGCACACACACACACACACACACACACACACACACACACAGGGGAAAGAATCATGGAATCATGCCAATTCTAGAGACATCAAACTGACCTGTCCATTTGATACCAAACCTGTGCAAATTTAGGAATGAACTACCACTACCACATTTATATACCAAACCTGTGCAAATTTAGGAATGAACTACCACTACCACATTTATATACCAAACCTGTGCAAATTTAGGAATGAACTACCACTACCACATTTATATACCAAACCTGTGCAAATTTAGGAATGAACTACCACTACCACATTTATATACCAAACCTGTGCAAATTTAGGAATGAACTACCACTACCACATTTATATACCAAACCTGTGCAAATTTAGGAATGAACTACCACTACCACATTTATATACCAAACCTGTGCAAATTTAGGAATGAACTACCACACTTAGAAGTTTATGAATACGACCAAATTTGATCAATTTTGAAGTATTTCATAAATTATCCTTCTGGGAGCAAGGATAATTCACATGCGGGGTGATGATAAATGTGACTTGATGGCTTCCTGCAGCTGAACTGGCGTTCCAAACAAAGAGAACAGCAAGCCTAGGTTAAACATCCATGCCCTTTTACTAGTCATAGCGACCATAATCACCCCCTAATCTGTCGTCACTATAAACTGCCTGCCCAATGGGTCTTTTTTTTTTTTTTAAATAGAAAATTGCCTTTCAGAATCCCTCCGTGCTAATCAGGGAGCCATTTATGCCACTTTCAGCAAGTCAAAGCGGCAAAGTGCTCACTGTCTATACATGTACTACCTACCTTCCAAATGTGTGCTTGACTCAAGTACAGTAATAATTCACTGTTATTTAGTCAAAGGTTGCATTTGAACCCAGTTATGAAAAACATCCGTTTGAACTGGTGGAAAGTTGGACAAAAATAATTCCAGACACTGGAGATGGTTGTCAGTTAGTGTTTGTTTTTGGTTTGTTTGTTTTTAAACCAGTCACTTTGAATATTTTCTGTTTACTTTTTTACAACAGAAAAATGAAACATTGGAGGGGGGAGATGCCCATGGCTTGGCGATACTTTTTATTGTTTTTTTTAAAAAAGTATTTGAACTACTGCGTGAATTCTATTCTTTTTTTTCTGTCAAATAATGATGTGCCTCATGTTTGACAAGCCCCTCTTCAGTGAAAGAAAGAAGAAAATAGAAACACAGATAAAAGACTGATATTATACATCCATGACGTTGACAAGAGGACAAACAGGAACAGATCCAAGAGGAAAAGATGCAGACACAAAGGGAGATGTAGAGAGGTGAAGACAGACAGACAGACTGACAGAAACACTGAGAAATACACATTGGGGACAGACACAGAGAGATTGGGGGGAAGGGGGGGAGACAGACAGACAGACAGAGACAGAGAAAGCAAAAAAGCAAATGTGAATGCAATTTTCTGTTATTGGAGAGAGAGGGAGAGGGAAAGGGGAGAGAGAGAGAGAGAGAGAGAGAGAGAGAGAGAGAGAGAGAGAGAGAGAGAGAGAGACAGACAGACAGACAGACAGACAGACAGACAGACAGAGAGACACACACAGAGACACAGTCACAGTCAGAGAGAGCATTATGGCTGTTGTGCCCATCCACACTTGCCTGCTTATCCTTTCAGTCACGCACTGTGCTGTGGCTTTGATCCCTTTTATCGAATCAATATAAACAGCAATTTCTTTCTCTTCCCCCATCCCAACCCTTTCCTTCCTCCTTCCCATCTTTTTTCCTCTAATGGAGACTAAAAGCAAAGTGAAGTCGCTCAATTACTTCTTGCACTCACCCCAAGCTTGGAAAAGTGGAGAAAAAAAAACCAAAACCAAAATTACCCAAACCAAAACTGAATACAAAAACCAAAACAAAAGCCAGCTCAAAAAACACCCCCCCCCCCCCCCCCCAAAAAAAAAAAAAAAAAAGCCAAAGAAACAAAAGACTATCTCATGAAAAAAGTGACTGAATAATTATATTCATATTATCTTTAACACATTATGATGATTAAGATGAGGAATTCCAGTACTTTGCTTAAAGCAAACACTATTTGACAGCCTGGCTATACTTAGCCCTTTCCTTCAAACTGTATCCCAACATCATTAAACAGAGCTCTTACTCTGCCTGTTAGTGTTAGTCCCACTTCCTTCCTTCCCACTAAGTGCCTATTACTGATAAACTCAACCCCAGGTAGGCCCTTGTAAAATCCCAGAAATATAAGCCTCTGATTAGGATGGACCCATCAACCTCTCAGCTGATAAACTATGAACCAAACACTGCTGGTGACTTCCTCCGATTTTTTTTTTTTTATGGACAGCTGAGATGAAGACGATAAACCGAGATTCCGTGTGCAAAATTCATTTAGTGCACGTAAAAGAGCCCACAGCAAGAGAGTTGTCCCTGGACAAATTCTGTAGGAAAAATGCCACTCTGATAGGAACCCCACACTTATTATCCTTACACACCATTCTGAGAGTCTTTCCAAGCAAGTAGTTATAATAAACACACAATGACACATGCATACCAATGACCCATGCATGCAAACAAACATGCACATGTGCGCGTGCACACACACACACACACAGAGCAAGAGGGCGAAGCAATTCTGCATTTTCTGAAAATATTACATACTTTACAAAGAATCTCCACAAGTTTTGTTTGAAGGCGTGAAGTGTCTGGTTTCTCTTATAAGTGTTTCAGCTTTCTTTTCTTTTTTTTTTCCTTGGTTTATTGTTGTTGTTGCTGCTGCTCTTATTGTCGAGCTCTTGTGGTTTCCTACTCCACCCTGCCTCTTTCATACACACACACACACACACACACACACACACATTCAATCACTCACACCCACACAGTGACTGAGTAAGACACTCAACACCCACAAACACACACATTTCCACTATTACTTTTTTGTTCACAGCTAGAGCTGCAAGGTTTACCAATGGTGAGAATTTGTGTATGTAACCATTTTTTTTACTTTGGCGATTTCCCATGTTATAAAATAAGGTACTAAAATGCTAAATAAATTGGTATTTTTACCCCCCCCCCCCCCCCCCCCCCCCCCCAAATTACAACTGGTCAAGTAAAACCAATCAAATCCATCATCAAGTTCTTGCTTCGAAGCATAAATATCTTATTTTAAATTTTTTTAAAGCAAAATGATGTCACTATTTCACGGGATATCCAAACAAAACAGAGGAGCATATCAAAAAGAAAATTACCATAATATTCCACCTAGAAAACAAAACTTCAAACTTACTGTTAATCAGTGAAATAATGTGAACAAAATCACATTAACAGAAATCAAAACTTTGCAATAACATTTTACACCCATCCACCCCCTCCCCCTCCCCCCCCACCCCCCCACCACCCCAACAACAACCCCAAAACCCTCCTTCCACCCCACCCCCCACCCCCCCTCCAAAAAAAAAGCAACCTAACCCAGGCTACTACTTCATCTATCTATCTATCTATCATCGTCCCGTAGTCTGACGACCGTGGGGGCACCCTCAAAGACTCACAACCAGTTCCCTCCATTCCTCTCTCTGTTCTGCCTTTCTCAGGTTTTGTTGAGTTCTAGGCCTGTCCATTCACTGATGTTATCCTCCCAGCTCTTCCTTGGTCTGCCTCTTCTTCTTCCTCCTTGACAGTGCCTTGCAAAACTGTCTTTGTAATTCCTTGGGATCTTGTGACATGCCCATACCACTTAAGTTTACGCTTTTTCACGACCGTTAGAAGGTTCTCATAGGGTCCAATGGTTTGCTGGATTCTGTTATGCACACTTTCGTTGCTTATGTGGTCTTTGTAGGAGATGCCAAGGAGTCTCCGAAAGCATCTCATCTCCACTGCCTGTACTCTTCTCTCTCTGAAACAGCAAACGAGCTTCTTGGCAAACGCCGACCAGTCAAAAAACCATGGGTCACACCTAACATCCTACAACTATGCGACAAGCGTAGAGAGTTGAAGAAAAAGAAAAATGGAACAAAAGAAAGAGCAGAACAATATACGGCAGTCAACAAAAGAATCAGGAAGTCCATGACAGAGGCAAAAGAGAAATGGATCGGTGAACAGTGCCAAGACATTGAAGAGAACATCAAGAAAAACAATAGCAAGAAAGCATATCAGCTGGTGAAAGACCTGACTAGCACGAAACAGAGAAAAGGTTTAACAATCCAAGACAAAAATGGGAAGTGTCTCACTGACGACCAGGATATTCTGAACAGATGACAGAATACTGCTCCGACCTGTATAACTATAGAACCGCAGGAGATCCAGAAGTCCTTAATGTACCCGACAGCAAAGACACAGACAGTCACCCTATCCTCCGAGAAGAAGTGGAAACAGCAGTCAGATCGCTGAAAAAGGGGAAGTCAGCAGGGGCTGACAACATTCCAGCTGAGCTGGTCCAAGCTGGAGGGGAAGCCATGATCAGCGCCCTACTAAGAATCTGCAACAAGATCTGGCAGACAGGAAAATGGCCAACACCATGGACGCAGTCACTCATCATCACCCTCCCCAGAAAGGAAATCTACAACAATGCCATAATTACCGCACAATCAGCCTCATATGTCACCCAAGCAAGGTCATGCTGCAGATAATATTGAATAGACTGAAGCCACAAGCAGAGACCATCATTGCTGAGGAACAAGCAGGTTTCAGAGCAGGGCGCAGCACAACAGAACAGATATTCAACCTCAGAATACTATGTGAGCGGTACCTTCAACATCAACAAGACCTTTACCACGTATTTATTGATTTTAAGAAGGCATTTGACAGGGTGGCATGCAGCTTTGTGGGCAACCATGAATTTGTACAGCATCAATGCAAACCTGATCAGAGTCATCAAACAGCTGTACAGCGAGGCCACCAGTGCAGTGTACTACAACAACAACATTGGAGAATGGTTTCAACAACAGTTGGAGTAAGGCAGGGCTGTCTACTCTCACCCACTCTTTTCAACATCTTCCTTGAGAGAATCATGGCTGATGCACTGGAACATCATGAAGGATCAGTCAGCATCGGTGGCAGAACGATCACAAACCTCCGCTTCGCAGATGACATTGATGGAATAGCAGGATCAGAAAAAGAGCTTGCCAGCCTAACAGAACACTTGGATAAGGCCTCCAAAACATACGCATGGAAATCAGTGCAGAGAAGACCAAACTGATGACTAATAACACCAACGGCATTAGCACTGATATCAGGGTTAATGACCAGAAGCTGGAAACAGTTCAAAGCTTCAAGTACCTGGGAGCCATTGTATCCGACCAGGGATCCAAGCCAGAAGTAGTATGCAGGACTGCACAGACAATAACAGCTTTGTCAAAACTAAACACCATCTGGAGAGATAAGAATATCTCACTTATCTCCAAGATCAGACTAATGCGCTCCCTTGTCATATCCATATTTCTGTATGCCTGTGAATCATGGACCCTGACTGCAGATTTGGAGAGAAGAGTAACCCAGGCTGCATACACTAAAACCAAAAACTAAGCTGCACTCTATAGGGCATTCACTTGGAATACTGGAAAACATTAGCAAAGCTGTGCTCTATAAAGCATTCACTTGGAATGCCGAAAAACACTGGCAATCATATTTTACCATAACATCCTGCAAGCTGACACATGAACTCAGTCTGCTTTGATCTGGATGTGCTGCTTTTCTCCAAACTGTCTTGTTCAGAATCTTTTTTTGTTGTTTTTTTTTTTTTTTCCCCCCCCCCCCCCCCCCCCCCCCCCCCCCCCCCCCCAAATGAACAGCAGTATATGCAAAAAATGTGTTGTGTTGCTTTGTGCTGTATTCTCTTGTTTTGTGTGTGTGTATGTCTGCATACATGCATGTGTACATATACAGTATGTCTGGAAGTATGCAGAAGTGTGTGTGTGTGTGTGTGTGTGTGCATGTCTGCATGTGTGCGTGTGCATGCACACACGCATGTTTAGACAGATGAAAGTTCCTCTACCTGTGTTCCCGAAAACTCAACTTTTTTATGACTTGTGCTCAAGGAAAACAACAACAACAACAACAAAACAACAACAAAGCCAACCACGCAAGCAAACAACCAAACAAGAACACACACACACACAAAACAAACAAAAAAAAAGGCCCAGAAAAGTTCACTCCTGCCAGACACTTCATATTCTCTTCGCAATACCGACTCCAAACAAGGTCAGCCAAGGAAAAACAGAGACAGACGCAGAGTGAAGGAGAGAGAGAGAGGAGAGAGAGAGAGAGAGAGAGAGGAACAGGGCAGACCAGAGCAGAGCAGGGAGGAAGAAAACTGGAGCTAGCAATTACAGGCTAATGCCCTTATGCTGCTAAGGTCAAATTGTTCACAAATGTCTGCATGACTGCTAATGAGCGAGAGCAAGTGAGAAATAAAAGACCTGACACTGGCACACTGGACAAATGAGAACGGGAAACTCAGGGATGGATACAAACAGTGAGGAAAGGGAGGGCAATGAAATAATGCCTTTTCCAACGACACTGTCAACAAAGAAATAACGTCTGTAAATTCTGCCATACAACATCAAATTAAAGGGGGGGGGGGGGGGGGGGGGGGGGGGGAGTGGGTGTGTGTGTGTGGGGTGTGTGTGTGTGTGTGTGTGAGTGTGTGTGTCTTGTCTGTCAGTTGTGTGTCTGTCTGTCTGTCTCTGCATCTGCGTGTGTCTCTCTTATGTCTGTATGCATGCGAGAGTACCATCCAATTTAGAGAACAAACATGCTACTGAACAAGAACAGGCTTCTCTAAAAGCATTAGCCAGTCTTCAGCTGTTTCCCTTCTTTCTTTACAGTCTGTACACTCCATCTCACTCACTAACACCCTCCATTCCATCTCACTCACTAACACCCTCCATTCCATCTCACTCACTAACACCCTCCATTCCCTATTCTCCACCCCACCTCCCAAAAACCTCCCCTACCAATCCCCCCCCCCCCCCTTTTACCCTTAACCCCCCAAAGCCTAATCCCTAAAACTTCTTTATCCTCTCTTCTACCTGTTCACTTCCATGTGTAATGGACAATATCCTTGTTGTAGAGAATACCTGCTGCTCAGACAAGGCACTCAGACAGGTAAACACAACCTAAGGCTTTAAAACCTACCTGACTCCCAGGTATGAGGAAGTTCAGACTCCCAAGTTCAACCCTGTGCTGTGCTGCCTTACCTGAGCACTTTGCCGCTAGCTAGCTAACGAGGGAGACAGGTGTGTTGCTTCCTTCCTCCTGCAGGGCAACCTGCCCCTACGCTGTTGATGCACTTCAGACTACCTACCTTTAAAGCCAAGTCCTCTAATCTTTTTGCTCCCATCCCCCCTGCCACATCCCCTATCTACACACATGCATATATGCGCACACACACGTATTCACTCTTTTTATACATATATATCCTTCTTCTTCTTTTGTTTCCCTTGTTCCTTGGCTAGAACTCGGAGGTTCACCATTGGTGAGATTTTTGCGAATGCGACTGTTTTATTCCCCCACATTTAGGTAGGGCTTATGTTCCAACTTCCGAGGAATAATATCCACTTTCCTATTTCTGTGCATGTATACACACACATGTTTGCAAGTGAGTGCAAGCTCTCTGCCTCCCTCACACACACAAACACACACACACAAAAGGCACACTCTCTCTTTCTCTCGCTTTCTCTCTTCTCTCTCTCTCTCTCTCTCTCTCTCTCTCTCACTCTCTCCACACACACACACACACACACACATACAGCAGACTATGATTCTCTTTCAGCCACAACCCTAGGGCTTGCTGCAAACATCAGGGGGAGGGGGGGTTGGGGGGGGGGGGGGGGGGGGTTCACAACTTAGCCAAACACTATAACAGTCACATTCCCTACTTTCTCACTGGGGCAAACACAAGCAGCAGCACTACAATATTGCCCCATCTCACTCTTACACTGGGTGTGTGTGTGTGTGTGTGTGTGTGTGTGTGTGTGTGTGTGTGGTTTTGTTTTTCACATTCTCACTCACACGCACGCACGCATGCATGCACATACATATGCACACACACAAGCACACACACACACACAGCAGAAAACATACACACATATCAGAAAAAAGAGAAAGTTGGGATGAGTAAGAGAGAGAAGAAAAACAGAGAGAAGTAGAAAGAGACAAGCAGGTGCTTCCCTCCTCTCCCCATGTATTTTTCTGGAAGGATGCTAGATGAAAAAAAAAAGATTCGCGCTTTTCCCCTTGAATGGATCTGTCTACTTTGCTCCCAGACTAAAAATGCCATTTCCCCTGTGTTTTATTGCTCAGCCCACCACAAACATCCTGTCAATGCCGCCCCAATTACCAGAGAATATTGAATACCCAATGTCCCAGGACATAACAATCATTCCCTCACGTCCTGGGAGTGTCTGAAATTTGCGTTTTAGAAAAACCCTCTTTCCAACAGAAAAAAAAATCCCCTCTTTTCCAATAACGCGATCATTTTTATTGTCATTGTTTGGTGCAGCAGTCAGGTTACAACCAGTTTTCAGGAGTGGAATTGTGATGGAATAATGGGTAGGCTTTCTGCATGCATGAACCCATCCTAACCATTACATGATGATTCTGAGTGAAAACCATGAAAAACAGCTTCGTGACTCTGCAGACAAACAAAATCTATGCTATACACTTCAGCTCAACTCATTCTGGTTTTCTTTTCACTCAACGATGGCTGATAAATCTCTAGGGAAGGAGTGAGTGGCTGGTGAAAGGGATCACAATGACTGATGCAGGAAACTGTATTGATGACACACACTGTGCTACACAGGGTTGCTCACACACACACACACACACACACACACACACTAAGGCCTTCATTTTTTTTTTTCATAGTTTATCTCTACCAGATTAATTCTTTCAAAGACAAGAAGCATTGTTTCCACAAAATTTGTTTACTAGTGTAAGCAAGAAGCAAAAATGATCAAACATGTTCTTTCCTACAATAAAAAAAAAAATCTTAACAAAACTCCAAAACACTTTATATTCACACTTCTTTTTTTCCACAATAGAAATCAGTAACAGCATAGTTAACCCATCTTTCTTGTCTCTAAAATCATAAAACCAGCATGATAAATCTACAATCTTATCATCTGCATCATTCTTGTTATGAGATCTTCAACCACATACACTTTCCAAAAATATCTCCCATTTTCTCTATGAACCCATTTTCTACACGGCCTCTGTTCTGCAGACTATCTGCCTTACTTGTCTTCAGACAGTCTCTGAATCAGGAAGGGCAGGTCAAACAGGGGTGGATGTCACAGGGGTTATGTCAGCGTTGAGATAACAAACACTGGCTTCATGGTTATTTTATTTCACAGCGTTGTTCTCCTCTGACTACCCGTTCAGCCTGTGCTAGACTTTACACCAATCTGAATCACACACATTGAAAGTCACTGAAGAGAGCACTCATCCCATGTAATGGCCATTCCTGGGTCTTAAAACTTGACAGGTTAGACATTAATTAAAAAGAACGGAGGGGAGGGGTACCAGTTCATCCCAGTTAAGTCTGCCAAGAAAGTGAGACAATGTTGAAAAGCAGAAATTTCCGATGTCCTACATTTCAGCTAGAAACCAAAAATAGCAAGAGAACTTCAACAAAACCAAAACAAACAACAACAAAACAGAAACAACTGCAGTAATACTAAACAAAATAGTTTTGATTAAGTACTATAAGCAAACAACACATAAGCGACAGAAATGCTATCTTTCTGACGCTACTGATTTACTGTATCATTTTCAGATTATTCAGTTTTGCCACTTCGAGGGAACACTTTCTCTGCCTACCTTTCTGCTGCAGACAACTTTCTTGTTGTCCTTTTTGTTGTTGTTTTGCTGATGGTTACTATCATTACTGATTCTATTCCCATCCACCTATAGGTCAGAGGATGCTTATTGTGCTGCTGTGGCCAATCCTTTTTGCTCCGATATTGATTCACGATGCAATCTCAAAAACATCCATCTTTCATAGAACAGTATACTGGCTACCAGAGGAAGTGTGGATGACATGACCACACACAGGCAGCTATCTGTGGAAAAAAACAACCCACCTGGAGACAGACCTACCCAAGATACATTACGTGAAAGCTTTGAGATGAAGAAAAAAAGCTTTGAGATGAAGAAAAAAGCAAGAGAAGAGAAAAGAAAATCGAAGCAGCGGTTACATTAATTAGCAAATGTTTGGTTGTAGCTTCTAAATTCCATCAAAATTGTAATGACTTTAAAAAAGAAAAAAAAAAAAAGGGGGGGGGGGGGGGGGGGGGGGGGTGGGAACACCTATGAACTAAAAAAAACAACCAAAACCCCAAAAGACAGAAAAAAAGGAAGAGAAAAAATTATAATCCAAAATTTTAATAAATACAGATAAGTAGCGATGATGATTTTGCACTGACAGTCAAGATGTTTCAATGTTTTGCTCACCTGCAGCAACCTATTTTAAAGACTCAATGCATGCATCAGACACGTAACTTGTAAAATCTAACTATGCACACAAATGCAATGCCCAAGGTAGAAATGGGCACATATATATCTAACCTGCCTGTCTACCTGCTTGCCTGCCTACCTGCCTGCCAGCACTGCATGTCTCTGTCTCTATCTCTTGCTCATTACTTGCTCATCATTTCCTTCACCCTATCCTCTCTACCCTATCCTTCTGCATAACTACACTGAAGAGAAGAACTTCAGCAGTTTTCTATCGCTGTCTCCATCAGACAGAGGACGAACTTAACCATCAGTTTATTACCCTGAATGGGCCCTCTTTTACAGGCAGGCAGATGAAGAGAAAAGCTATCGATCGACCTGACCTGTCCAGAACTGCATGCCAGAAGCGACAGGAGAGACGGATCAATCACATACCAATTGCTGCAAGCAAAACGTTACACTGGAGATATTTTAAGATTTTACATGCGGGCCTGCGGATCTGTCTGTAAGATAATGATGACATGTTCTGTCAATAGTCAAGTCTTCACAGAGAGAATGAGGACAGAAAAAAGGGAATATTCCTGACTGCAGTATTAGATTGAATTACTTCAGAACTATTTCCATGTTAGTGGCATACTGGGACAGTGAAGACCTTCTTTACACAGCACATGCTTATAACAACAAAATAATACCAACTACAAACAAACAAAGAAAAATACAAAGGGAGGAAAAAAAGGAGGATTTTTTCCAGCAGTATTTTTGCACTTTCACTGGCTATCAGCTTCATAAAAATCTTCAAAGACAACCAGGAACTGGGATTCAGAACAAAAATGTTTAAAGGTTAGAATGCTACGAACAGTTTCTTGTGACCTACATACACTTCATATTTCAGCCCTTCTCAATACCGCCCACCTTCATAGCAGACACAAAGCCAAAACAGATACTAGTATGATGATTAGGGGTGGGATGGTGGGGGGAATAAACCTTAAAATTCTTTTTTTTTTAAACCTAAATAACCCCCCCCCCCTCCCCCACCACACACACACACAAAACACTGTTCGTCTACGAAATTCAAGTGAAGCCTTCTTATAGATAATCAAACAAAACAACACTGCTCTAAAGAAGCCTTTGCAAAAAGACTTGTCTAATAAAAGCTTTTTGATATGATGTATCTTCAATTAACCAAAACTATGAGAAATACATGCCTGCAATGTTGGACAAGAAATTTCAGTTACATTCCGTTTCACTTGGATTTAGGTGTGGGGTGCTAGTCTTTCATCTGAGCCTCTCTTGAACTCT
>CM054139.1:26786736-26816736 GCA_028751875.1 Rapana venosa
GACAGACAGAGCGAGGGAATAAGAGAGATACAGAGAGAGAGACAGACAGACAGAGATAAAGGGGAGAAAGGGAGGGAGGGAGGGGAGACAGACAGACAGAGGGCAGTGAGTGAGTGAGAGAGAGAGAGATAGAGAGAGAGCAGAGAGGAAGGGGGAGGGGGAGAGAGAGAGGTGCAGATACAATTATGTACAAGAGAACTTATGCAGTATGCTATAAAGAAATTTCATATGATGCCAAAAATCAATGGTCATAAATAACGGTTCAGTGCTTTGCAGCGACATTATTTCTTCTTCCTCTCACCCCTCTCACTGTATGTGTGTGTGTGAGTGTGTGTGTGTGTGTGTGTGTGTGTGCACGCGCATGTGTGCTTGCTTGCGTGTGTGCATGTCTGTCTGTCTATATGTATGTGTGTCTGAGTCTATGTGTAGGCTCTCTGCCTTCACCAAACCCAGGCGCTCACTGAATCATTCTCACTATGACATGGACAGATATACACATTTGCACATGTAAGCACTGTCTCTCTTTCATACACACACACACACACAAAACATGCACACACACACAAGTTACAATGAACAAATAAGAAATATATAAAGGAAATATTTTAAAGAACGGAACTGCTCTTCCTGCTGTGGATGAATCACAATCTTTTTTGTTTGCAAAGACGAACAATGTGAATGCCATGTCTGTATACTTTACTAGTCATAGTTCTTAACCACTCATGCGAAGTCCAATTCTAGACTGATATTTTGCGTGCAATGCTGAGCAATGTATACCTCTTGTTCATGTTGCAAAGCATAAAAAAAAATGAACACCAAATTGTGAGAATGGTGACGCTTGAAATGTACCCTAAATTGGTTCTTGTTGCAAGGAATTGTCCTGTTCAATTAAGACAGAAAAATAGTGGATGTTACAGAAGACCAAGTGACACAATAAAGCATATCATGAAGAACACTAGAAAAGAAAATGTCCATTTAGCAATATTCTCAGGCTGTGTTGTATAAATGCATCAGTAGAATATATATATTCTTATATATTTCTGGAAGAATTTGCAAGCCTGACTCACATATGCACACAAATACGTTTGCAGATAGCTGTATCTGAACACTCAAGATTATATTTGAAATGTGAGCAGCATGTTGTAAGCACCAACAAATGTGGTTTTTTCCATTATATCTGACAAAACTTTTTGATGGACTGGCCCCTGAGAGTAAGTGTAAAAGTGTGTGTGTGTGTGTGCACGTGCGTGCGTGCTTCTATATATATATATCCATGCATAAACACTACTTTTTATTGTATGCACACATGTGTACATGTACGTATGTATGTCTGCAGACATGCATTTCAACAAAGATTTGCTTGAGAGGAGCGTAAATGTTGCTAACCAAAAACAACCAAAAAACTAAATAAACACACACACACAATTTTTTTGAAAGGCGACGGACAAACAACACTTTCCTTACCCACAAAATCCCAGATGAGAACACTGTCGATGTCTTCATGAATAAAATAGAGGTTGCCCAGTGCCTGCACACATACAGAAGGGCATTGTACTTGTCACAGCCAACACAATGACCAACACCCTGACAATGGCCACTCTCATCAAGATGCTCTCTAATGGCTTTTTTTGGTTGTGGTTGTTGTTCAATAATGCATCCATACCGCTGAGTTAGAGGAAAATGGTTACGTTCACTCCCCAGTGGTCTGTAAAATTGATCTATCTGACAAAACTTTTTGTTGGACTAGCCCTCTGTGTGTGTGTGTGTGTGTGTGTGTGTGTGTGTGTGTGTGTGTGTGTGTGTATGTGTGTGTGTGTATGTGTGTGTGTGTATGTGTGTGGTGTGTTGTGAAAGTGTGCAAGCATGCATGTGTGCGTTTATGTGTGTGTGTGTGTTTTGTGTGTGTGTGTGTTCTTGAAGGCATGCATGCATGAAAGTGCATACATGCATGAGCAGCGCGTGTGTGTGTGTGTGTGTGTGTGTGTGAATGCTTATGTTGCAAATACAGTCTGTATGTGTGTATATGTGTGCCTGTGAGTGTGAGCAATAACTATCAAAGTAACAAAGAAATGATGAGTCTCAGAAGAGGAAACATTAGATTATGTTCTTGGAAATAGGCCAATAGACACAGACCTTTTCTTCCTAGCTATTCTTCATGACAATGACAGGCTCTGAAGAAGACACTATATGAAGCAGACTGTTTCTTCCTAACAAATCTTCAATACACTAACAGATTCTGAAAAAGATCCTACATTGTTTCCTCTGTTGCTGTTTTTTCTGTACTTCTTTTTTTTCTTTTTTAAAAGTTACTCACATACTTCTAGCAAAGTCAACCATTCATGGCAATAGCACACCAATATAAAGCTGTTTTGTATCTGTTGCCTTTCATGGTGTCCTATAATGCACAGTGTTCTACTGCATTGCACAGCAATAATTTGCAATATATTACATTACAATTTATTGTATTTCAATTAATAATACCATACCATGCATGTAGAAGAAAAAGAGAAATACAGAGTCCATTTATGTGTGTGTGTGCCTGCATATATGCATAATGTGTTTAAGCATGTATCATGTGTGAGAGTGTAGGAGTGTGACAAGTCTCAACATACAAGCCGGTCTGATGGATATTAGGATAACCTCTTTTTTCCTCCCAATAAGCTGGTTTTATCCTAGGAGGTGTTATCAGAGAGTGAAAACAGAGCAGATCAGAGCAGATCTCTCTATACATTAAGCAGGCCAAAACAACTCACCGTGAACCTGTCAGCAGCAGTATAGTCCTCATCCAGAAAGATCCTGGCTCTGTCATACTTCTGCAGTTCTTCACAGGCCAACAGGTTTCTGAAGCAGCGAAACACAGTCTGTCTATTGGCATTGCATTGTTACAGTGTCAGCTTCAACACACACATGCTTTTATATGCATGTTTTGTTTATAATATCCTGTCTCTCGTGTTGTTTGCTTAAAATATTTTGTATGACTATGTGATACGTTCATATGTTTCTCTTCTTTAATCCATGGATGCATGATTTTTTTTTTTTTGGCTTTAGTGCCATAAGCTTACTGTATCTTTTCAGTGTGTGCTATGCGGCTGTACCGATAAGAAAACTATGCTGTGTGACAAGTGTCACTGAACTATTTACACTAATCACAGGTAGTGTATTATTACTGCCTTGTGTGTAAGAACTAAGCAGTATTAAATTTACTGGGTTAGATTAAATGTAGCTTATGGTGTAGCCTTTGATTTCACCATAATGCAACATGAAAGATATAAATTTCAAAGAATTTCTAGACAAAGAAGGAAATTTCTTCACTTTCCATCCTGTTTCCTTGAAATTGCATCATAAAATACCGTTGGGCAAATTTATAGCAGTGCTGTTTTTCAGTGCAACGATGAAAATTAATAGGACAAAAAAAATGTTTAATGTGTAACTTGTACAATATATATCACACATTCCTTGGATATTGCATAATGCGCAATTCCACACATCTTACAACAGTCACCACCATCACAATCAACATCATCAGCATAATATTTTCATCTGATTCCCCTAAAATGAAATTCTCATAAAAGTATATTTCAGTCTTTGCCCTTATTCTGATACAGTGATAGCATCAGAGCACTGCCTACTGACCATACTACAAAACAAAAAGCTCTCAATCACTATCAGTCTCTAAGGTTAAAACGATCTTGAGATCATTACCCAACTTCAATGTTATCATGTGTGACTGCATGTACACATCTTAATAATTAAATGAGATAGAGCTATATGACAGTTATCTTTGTTTCTTATATTATAGTTTACAAAACTAAAATCTCACATTTAATTTTTGTTTTTATCGAATATATACTATCCTATCAATAAATCTCCCACCAAATCACACACACACACACCCTCACACACACACTTTACATGCACCAATCCAATTCAATCATATGCATATGAACATGGTACACCCACTCACCCCCCACCCCCACCCCCCACCCACACACACTCACACATGCACGCACACGCACACACACACACACACACACACACAAGCACACATACACACTTTTATCAGGAGAAAAAAAAACAAAAGAAAAGGACAGATTCACAGGCCGAGCAGTTCTGTTAATTTAATTAACCGAGCAGTAAAAACATTTTCCACAAACAGTCTCTTCTTCTAAACAGCCTTTACATCTGAAGAACACTGTTGATTTGATGGTGAAACGAGTTTTCAAGACGAAAACTAGATCAGCCATCAAAGTTTCCATCTGAAAGTTTTCACTCCAAAGAAACACTTTGAAAACTTCTAACCAACACTATATTACTTGCCAACTTCATCTTGCTATGTGTGGCTTTGGACACATCTGAAAGACATATGACTTTTTAATTTTTTTTATTTCTTGTATGTTTCTTTCTTCCAGTGCTACAATATACCATAAACCTGGATACACACACACACACACACACACACACACACACACACTGAAGAGAGACAGACAAACAGACAGAGCAAGAGAGAGAGAAAAGTAGAGAAAAAGCAACATAAAAGGATAGATTTACTGGCTGAGCCATTCGGGTAATTTAATTAGCAGGGCAAAAAACCAGTTTTCCACCAACAGTCTCTTCTGCCAAATGGCCTTTACACAGGAACCTTGGACACTCTTTGCAGCTTGCTCGGTGATGACGAAAGCACTTTCCAAAAAGATAGAAACTTGATCCCCCATCACTCCCACCCCACACCCAACCCCATCGAAGTTGTCTAGCTTGCAAATATTGCAGAGTTAGGCATGGACACAACCAGGGCAGAAAACAATAATCTTTCAATTATATCAAAACAATCTCTTTTAAACTACTGGATTATAAAATAATCCCAATTCCACTTGACAGACAAACAGTCATGCACTGTGAGCCTAAATAAGGAAGTTTGCACAATCCCAAAAAAAAAAGTTACATATTCTTAGTATCATTAAGATGCGGGGGGAAAAGAAGAAAAAGAAACAAGTCAGTTAAGTGAAGGTTCAACTTAAAGTGGTAAGATCGGGAGGAGCAGACAATGACAAATGTAGACCAGTGCACAGCAGTAATCAGAAACAATTCAACCAAGGCGGAAGCATTTACACACACTCACTGCTTCAGTTTTCAAAAAAACAAGAAAGAAAACGATTGTCACAGTTGGATGAGTCAAAGTAGACACTAGGTCTGACCCTGGTGAAACCAAGTCACCTGAAAGAATGGCTGTAGTGTTATGCATCTATGTCTTTCCTTGTATACTACCTCTCAAAGGGTTTGCTGTTGTAGATTCTGAATGAAACCTATAAACTGACAGTAGTTTCCTAAACTGACATCTCTTTTTGAAGTTTTTGAATGGGGTCTATAATTATTCTTTTGGATCAGAATTATACAATAGCCCTACTGCCTATTTGAGGTCATTTTGGATCATGACTTCAAGTAACAGATCCCTTTCAACCTAATGCATCTGCTATAATGATCTAATCTCCCTGACTGTTGTCAAGTACCAATCTAAAACCTAACACACAAACGTTTACAAGGGCTACCTGTCATGAGCAAAATATATTTTGTGAATCACATAATACAAGTTACAACATACTTTCACTCTCCAGAATTGTATTTTGTGCCCTGTCTTATCATCATCTAAAATTTGAACAGAAATGTAAATTCCTTGTCTAAAATGTCATCAAGCTTATGATCTATAAAACCCATAAGTTTTAAGAATACCCTGGTACTTGAAAGATCTTCCAAACAGCTGAGTGTGAAACACTGCAATGACCTGATACAAAATCTCAATGGAAAACATTGCAATCTCAGCAACTAAAAGCAACAATTCCATTAGAGAGAAAAAAACCTCAGAGGAAACCTCCAGATCCTATCAATAAAAGCCATCCTCTAAATCAATAGCGACAGGATATGAGGGTTCCAAACATCTATTGATCATCATCTATGACAGATGACAAGAAACAGACTGGTCTAAAAAAAACACACAAAAAACACACACCTGGAAATCACCATCTACCACAAATTCCCTGAAATAAGGCATGTCTTAGCAAAAGCCTCAGGAAGCTTCAGACTTACTGCATGATGGCCAGATATGATCAGAATAGTTCTTATTGGTAGTAATGCTGCTGTTGAAGTCAGGTCATGCTTGGTCTGAGAATAAATGGCTGGATCGTACTAGATTTCCTTTCTAAAATTATGTTAACATTCAAACCCCAAAATTTTAGGAAAGTGCCCTTAACAGTCTAAAATTACAGACCCATGGCAAATACATGTGGAGGTGTGTTGCAAGTGTGCTTATAAGCTAACTTATGGGACTTGTCTGTGTGGTAGAGTGCATACACATACATACATACATACATACATACATACATACATACATACATATATACATACATTTTATATGCATACACACACATATACAAACAGACATACATGGATGAGTTTGTGTGGAGGGATGGAGGTGGGTGGTTCCAATGTGGTTTGCACGTGCATTTTGGTGATATGTTTTTTGAGGATGCATACATGTGCATGCACATATGAGCATGTTTAAAATGTATGCTCTAGACACTTTTCTGTAAGTATAATCATTATTATTATCATTTGTGTTTGATTCTTGAGTGTGTGCACTCCTTTATCAGGGTTGTTGTTGTTTTTCAATGCAAACATCATGTGAGCACAATATTATCCACATGAGTCAAAATTAGAATCATTCCACACATGACTTCATTCAGCCAGATATTCATCACTGCTGCTCTGGCTGCACAGATTAAAAATGCGCTGTTTTCTGTAACCTGTCTGCAGCCATTGCTCACCGCATACATCAACAGGAAGCAAATGGCCCAGCCATCTGCTTTTAGCACCCCTGGTCTGCCTGTGTGTGAACACACCTAGGAACTTTCAGCTGCTGTCCATTATCTCCCCAGCAGAGGGTAAATGATGTCACCTGAGATATGTGTGAAGTCATTCTTAATTCAGACAATAAACTGGAGATAACACTATCATCTGTCATCTTGTCTGAGGGGGCTCTAAGGGCGAAAAACTTCTAGGTTTGCTCTGAGCTCGCGCGTGCTCTCTCTCTCTCTCTCTCTCTCTCTCTCTCTCTCTCTCTCTCTCTCTCTCTCTTCTCTCTTTCCCCTCCCCCCCCACTGGGATTGTAGTGTGTGTGTGTGTGTGTGTGTGTGTGTGTGTGTACTTCTGGGCTTGCTGTCTCTCAACAACTGAACAAGTATGCAGTGTGTGTGTGTGTATGTGTGTGTGTATGCCCATGCGTGCATGTGTGCATGCATGCAAGTGTGTGTGTGTATGTGTGTGTTTGCACATCATATATATGCATGAATACAATGCATGTACATATAACAATTACAAGTCACCAGTTCATGCTTGTCAATATTTTTCAGTCCTTGAAGATGAATAATCAAAATATGATGGAAAACATATTTAAGAAGTAAGATACAGTGCGCCATTTAATATTCAAGGCATGTACTATGTAAAAACTGAAGGTATTCAGTACATATTCCCAGTGATCATGCCTCACACAAATCTGTTAAAACCCTTTCTCCTCAAATACTCAGCTGTTGTTTGCAAAACCTTCTGTCTAAACTGAAGCAACAGCGTTCTGCAAAAATAGTGACACCATTCCTGGAAAACCAGGCACTTACAGACTGCAGCACAAACTCATTCAACAACCTAATAGACCGTAACGTTAAACAACAAACAAGCCAGGGTTTACTTCTACCCACACTACCTAATGTATGTGTAAATATGTAAGTAACTAGGGCGAGACAGGACTGAAAGGAAGAGAGTGAGACTGACAGACAGACAGAGGGTGGAAAAAGTGAAGCAGTTGAAGCAGCAACGGTTGGAAGGCATCCAGGCCAATCCTCCCGTACATAAATACTGCCACACTGCCAGTCAGCGCAGATCATAAGCGTGAAGCACAACATCCAGGCAGATGCAATGCACCGGTAAGACCCATCTCCCACCCCACTCCCCTCCCCCAAGTCTGATATATGATAGAAGTGCAGCTCTACCACGCTAATAACTGAGCAAATAAAAGGTCGGACGGAATCTTCTTCCCTTTCTTTTTTTTTTCTTTCCCCATCTCCAGCATTGTGCAATCTGACACCTTTTTTCATTTTTCCTATCACTTTTTTTTGTTGTGTATACCAGGGAAGATCAGATATTTTCTATGAGCGGTATCATTTACAGAGCTCTACAGTATTTCTTATGGTAGTTATGTATTCATACTTCACACAAACTGCTGTGATAGAAATACTCAAACAGGCTGTTGAAGTATCATCAAAAACTTTTTTTTAAAGGGGTTTCCATTACAAATATGTCAGTATGTATGTCTATTCCTT
Organism: Rapana venosa; assembly: GCA_028751875.1. Classification (NCBI taxonomy): domain Eukaryota; kingdom Metazoa; phylum Mollusca; class Gastropoda; order Neogastropoda; family Muricidae; genus Rapana; species Rapana venosa. The sequence goes on from CM054139.1 coordinate 26,795,100, forward strand.
CGCAACAAACACTCCTCACTCCCACTCACTCACTCACGGCCTCTCTCTCTCTCTCTCTCTCTCTCTCCCTCTCCCATGCCACAATAACCCCGTGCCACACATTTTGGCTCTTCCATGCTCCATAAAACCACACCCAGATTCATCCCATTGCCTTCCTCAGGAGGCACTAGCAACTTATTGAACAACTTTCACCAAACCTACAACCCACCTCTTTGTGCTTATTGTGTGTGTGTGTGTTTTATTTTTAATTTTTTTATATTCTTTTTTATCGAGGATAATGAAATAAGCACTTATGTGCTTTTTTACATCTAGTCCCCATGTGTATGTGCTTTTGTAAATTTTGTCATCCGTTCCCACCAGCACACAATGGCCTACTCTTACGAAAAGCGGAACAGGATTTAACGTGTGTGCAAGATGTTCTGTGTGCGTTCGCACATGGGGCCTCGGTTTATACTTTAGTCTCATCCAAAGGATATATATATATATATATATATATATATATATATATATAAGATAAATAGAATATATATATATATATATATAAAATAGTATATATATATATATATATAACTGTATGACATGTTCAAATTGTTAATGAACAAATCAGTTCCGAGACAGAGAACAACATAAACTGATAAATTAACTTGGAAACATCACCTTTTCACATGCATAAAGAAGTAGTCTTATCAAAATCTTCATTAAAACTTCCAAACTACATGAATTGAGCTTGAAAACCCTGGAATACTGAACAGACTGTTCAAATGAACTTTTTAAGATTACCAAATTGAAAATCCAGCTTCAGTGCTTGAGCAGTATGAGTAAACAACAGTTGACTTGTAACATTACATCTGTATTAAAACTAAACGCTGCCTCCAGCAAAGACTACAGTCTTCTTTCTTTCTTTCTTTTTTTCTTTTATTCATTGAACTTAGTAAAGATTCAGATACTGACAGACACTGACACAGACGTTTTTGATTTGCTGCCTAGCAAAGCCAGACCCCTGTGCAGATGACGTAAGGGGAGAGAAGTGGAACAAGTGAAGCTAAAAATAAAATGTTTCACCTGTTACAAAAATGCTTCTAACCAAACCAGTGTGGCAAGAAGAGGGTGAGGAAAAAAAAACAAAAAAAAGAGGAGGGAGGGTGGGGGGAATGATAAAACTACTTTTGAAAAGAAAAGAGGCTTTTCTGACACCGAGTGGCAGCCTTCGTTCAAACAAATGCCATAGATTGGAGTGGGAGGGATGAAGGGAGGGAGTGAAAAGGGAAGCGTTTCACTTTTTTTTTTTTTTGGGGGGGGGGGGGGAAGGAGGTGGGGGGGAGCTCTTTAAAGGTAAAAACATAACAACAGGAGCAGAGGAAATGAATTAAAGGAGATGACGTGAAGGTGAAGGCACATGGTGTGATGGCAGGAGATGTTTCAATTCAGGCACCACAGAGACCAATTATCTGCAGCGCCCAATTCCGCACTGAATGACACATGAACACTCACTGGACAATAACTGCAAAAAAATCTGCATAACAAACCCACAACAAGTGGGGGTTGTTTGTTTTTTTAATAACCTAATCAATCAAATTCTTTACAAACATTGCATTCATTTTTACACATGGTGGTGGAATAAACCAACTTTTACAATTCTAAATTTTTTTTGTTTGAAAAGTTCACAAATGAAAGAATGTCCAGAAGTGAAAGAATCCTGTACTTTTTGTAGAGCTCTGTGATAAACGCAGTAAGATTCTTTTGCCTGGGTCTTTGATAATTTGCTTTTGGGAACCTGTATGCTGTAACAACAGCAAGGGCTTGGCTTCTGAGGAGTTTGTCTACATTATAGCATATAATATTACATACAGCGTTGCTATGCACACATACATATAAACACCCTACTCACACTGTAGGCAGGTACTTATATAAGTGCAAGCATGCACATGTACACACACACACATGTGCGCATGCGCACAAACACACACACCTTTGGTAAATTTGTTCTAGGTGTATGGAAGTAATACGTCTACAAACAAGTTCAATGGGGGTGCTAACTAGGCCCAATCTGTACCGATTCTGAAGGCATGTGTAAACAATCCTGTGGCTTTGATCACTGTACCGATTTCCTCTTGGACCCTGGCCAGACCAAAGTCAGGTTGGCTGACCTTCCTCTCTCCCTCTACAGTGTAATCTATGATTCCCACACACACCCCAGCCAATATCCTCTAGATACCAAGGCTGCTTTCCAGATTACTAATGCCACTATTCTTCCAATAGATTGCTTTGTAGTTAAACATTTCTGCTTCTTTTCTGCTATGAACTATTGCTGAATACACACAATAACAGTAATCCACACAGTGATGTATAACACACACACACACACAAAAACCCCATTCTCACAAAGTTAACACATTTGCATGGTATGCACATATACTGCAAACATATAATGCATTAAAAGTAAATTAACATACACATGTATAAGCATGCGCGCACACACACACATGTGCGCGTGTGCACACACACACAATGCACAAGCACACGTCTTTAAATTCAAAAGTAGGTAATGTCACTGTCAATAGAACTTCTGTAATAAAATTTAATTGCTGAGTTCTTTCTTCAGCCTATTTTTATATGAAGCTCTATCAGTGCATGACACATTATCATACAAAAATAATAATTATATCATATTATATTATTATTATTATTAGTATTATTATTATTATTATATACTGTAAGTCTGTCATGCTCAGAGTTCTTTAAACTTTAAAAAGAAAATGTACTTCAAAATCTAAGCCAGGCTAAAATGTCTAAAAAGCACAACAGGCAAGAAATCATAACTTTTTTCTGCAATAGTGACTTTATGACTTGCTTCAAATGGTATTATTTAAAATAATTCAAAGTCGCTGGAAATATTCCAATTTTTAGTTCAGTAGAAACAAAACTGAACATAAGATATTCTGCAAACTTTTTTTTTTCTAGTTGTTACATGTACAGGTCTATACTCTATCTGAGTATCTCTCATGACCCGAAAAAAGAATAGACATTAAAATACACTAATCAAAAGGCATGCACATAAAGAGACAAACAGACAGGCATAGAAACAATTGAAATGGGAAGAGAGGTCTAAAGAGAGAGAGAGAAGGGGGAAGGGGGGGGTTAGAGATAGAGAGAGAGAGAGAGACAGACAGACAGACAGAGACTGAGACAGACAGACAGACAGACAGACTGACAGATTCTGAGAGGGAGCGAGAAGTTGTCTGTCAAAAAACAAGGAAGAAAAGTGACAGGAAGACAAAAAGAAAAAAACACAAAACAACAAATATGGAACTAAGTATCAATATATAGCATGAACCTACAGTAACTGAACAGTAAACCAAATTCTACACTCTTATACATTCTCCTCTCACTGACTGATAGTGAACATTACACAATGACTTGTCTACTAATGTACTATTGATACTGCCACCCAAAAGTTTTGATCTATCAGTATGTGCAACACTACGAGGCACGGAATATGTGTCATTTCCTCTATTCTATAAATATACTATAAAACATACACAATAGCGAATGATTACAAAAACTGTGCACATGCACACACATACACACTCGCGCGCACACACACACTCTCTCGCTTGCTCTCCCTCTCATTCTCTCTCTCTCTCACACACACAGTGTCACACATACACATATGCATGCACAAACACTTGCATGCGCACACACACATATATGATACACACAGAGCACACAAATCCTGGTACCATTACTCGTGCGCGCACACACGCACACACACACATATTTCATTCACACAGTGCATAAGGGGACACACACATCCTGGTACCATTACCCACGCGCGCACAAAACATGTCACATACACAGTACACACACACACATCACACACACACACAGTCACACACACACACACACACAATATATAAAGCTCTTCGCTACCCACAGACAGACAGCGATGCTTTCATTGGCACAAAATGCAAGCTGCTACACACTAGTTAGTAGTACATGAGCTAGAACACCACCACTCTTGGTATGGTATAATATAACAAAGCCAGTCAGCTACCAGTACCACTGACAACACCTGCTCTTGCATACTACTACCTCCTCCCTACCCACTGTCCCTAGCCTGTAGTGTTGGAACTCCATTTGTATGCACAGGCACACAATCCAGCCCATGAGAGGAAGAAAAACATTCTTAGTTACAGACCAGAGGCTGTCTGAACACAAAATGCAATTACAGCCCCCACTTTCTCAACACTTCTGCTGAGAGATCGAGCCAGCCAGACTCCTTAAGTTTTCTCTCCCAGGTCACTTTGACGAGAGGTTCTCTTACTTTTTTTGTTGTTGTAGGCTGGTTGTATTTTTTGTTGTTGTTGTTTTCTCTCTGTGGCTTTCTGTAAACATCCTGTTGGGTTTGGGTTTTTTTCTTAAAATAGGGAGAACAAGATGGGAAGTGTGTACATTTTGTTTTTGGTTTACTTAATGTTATTTGCAAATGTTTTCTGTGCTGCTTGTGTGTAACTGTTGATGGAATTGCCAGTATGCTCTCTGTTAAAATCCATTGGCATCTGAATGTATTCTGTGTGTGTGTGTGACTGTGTGTGTCTGTGTGTCTGAGTGTGTCTGTGTCTATATGTGTGTGAGAGAGAGAGAGAGAGGGGGGAAGGGGTGGAAGGGAGAGAGGGAGGGAGAGACAGACAGACAGACATAGAGACAGGCACACAGAGAGAGAACTCAGAACTCAGAAATTTAATGTATCTCACAGAGAGAGAGAAAATTCTGAACAGTTAGAGAGAGCCGGGGAGGAGTGGGGGTTACCCTGCCCCTTTCCATCCACATCTTTATAAAAACAAAAGTACAACAAACTCTCACACCTAAATAATCAGATTATACAATCATAGCTGAGTTGACTGGTACAATATCATAAAATATTAATGCAATAAACATCAAATAATTACTTCATGTTAGTGTTAATAATACATTTTAAGTTTAACGTTAAGAAACAGGAAACACAGTATTACATTTACAATACCAAAAATACAGTACACGAGGAACATTTCACAAAATTACAATGTTTCATTATCTAGATAAAGAGGTCTACTAAAGATCATACTGAATACTGGAAAATGAAATATAATATAATAAAATTTTCTTAAATGTTTACCCCAACTTCACAAAGTATACACCAGGGTACAAACACTATGAATACAATACCATACATATTACACCCCCAAAATTACTGTACTTGTCAGTGCCCTATCCCCCACCCCCAACGTGACTACATACTCAGGATAAAAATACTATATTTCATGTGCATAGTCCATCGTTACTTGGCATACACAAACAAATGACAAAATAACTGGTTATAATAACTGCAGTTGTTTCAATAAAAGGAAGTAGACCCAAACAGAATAGCAAAACCACCTTAAAAATAAATCCACACGAGAAAAAGCTACTCAAAATATATTTTTAACACAATGCTGAATGCATAGTGCACAGGATTGATTGAAACTCAATAGTCTACATGTTTACAAAACCATCAACTCTTGTGTATATATAACATGTATCATGTATACATGTATACACTCACTGCCAAGGGCAATCGCAAACACTACTAAAGGGTATATTATCATCATCCCCTCTCCTTCGTGCATTTGAAAACCTCTTTCTGTCTCACAATCTCACTGTCCCAGTTTGTGCCCAAAACTTTTCCTTTATCCACAAGATCGTGAGGGGTGGTTTTGGTGGTAGTCTTTTGGATGAGACGATAAACCGAGGTCCCATGTGCCTTTTTTAAAAGCATTTAGCACACATTAAAAAAACCCACAGCAACAAGAGAGTTGTCCCTGGTCACTCTGATAGGGAACAAATTTTATAATGCAGACAGGAAAAGAAAAAAATCATGGGTGGCACTGCTCTTGTGGTGATGCGCTCTCCCCAAGGAGAGCAGCCCAAACTTCTAGCAGAGAAAACTACCAGGACTGAAAGTGGTATACTTGAATATAAATACAATATCACTTGTAAAATACTTCTCTTCCCCCCTACAACTCTACCTATTTATCTCTTCCAAACCTATTTATCTCTTCCAAACCACATACAATAAAACCCACAACACACACACGCACACAACACACACACACACTCACACACACACACACCTTACACACACTCTCTCTATCTCACACACACTTACACACACTCTCTCTCTCTCTCTCTCACACACACACACACACACACACACACACACACACACACACACACACACACACACACACAGTTGCCTACATTACTATGAAACATACAACAACAAAAAGCCTAGGTACTTCATTGAAAATCATTAAGAGACAAGTTAACCGACTATGCTGCAGACAGAAGGACAAGAAAATTGATAAAGAAACTGAAGCCAAATGTTCCAGACAAATACATTTTAATGTACAATAAGAAGAGTTTGAATCAAACAAGACTTTTAGAGAGCTTCTGAAGTTCTGGGCAACAGAATGAAACCAAGGTTTAAAAAGACGGGGGCAAGGTTTTAAAAAAAAAAGGCGGGGGGGGGGGGGGAACAAAATGTTGGTTACACACTGAAAACTGAAAAGTAAGAACAAGTAACAAAGAACGAAAAGCAAAATCAAGAGCAAAAGTGGCAAACAGGGCAGATTTAGCTAAGAAGTGAACGTACACATGTCTACACCACACTTTAACATACTGATATTTTTTTGGTTCCCTTGTTAGCAAAATGCCAGAACAAGAGTGAAAGCCTTCACATGGACTCACATATTTTAGTCATAGGAGCTCCTCCCTTTATGATATCATTTGCTGCAGGTAGCCATCTGTATAGTTCTTGTCAAAGTTGCAATTCGTTTTCCTGATTATCCAAATTTCAAAACGAACTCTTCATATTTTTATTCTCTCTCTCTCTCTCTCTCTCTCTCTCTCTCTCTCTCTCACTCACACATGCACGCACGCACGCACACACACAGCAACCAAATCAAGAAGAGAACATACATTTGTCACATTAAAAAAGGAGTCAAAAACAGCTAAAAACCTGCACATTCAGTGACTTATTGCATCACATTGCAATGTATAGTCTTCCCATAACACTACACTGTTTTATTACATCAAACTATTGTTTTACACAGTACAATATTGTATAATTTATAAGATGGAAACAATAGCAGATTGGTCAACTACCGATTAAAGACACAACCGCATACCTTTTTTTTCCTTCAAAAATCCAGTTTGCATGCTTGACTGCATGCAAATGCGTGTATGATACATGTGCTTGTTGTACGTGTGCAAGTGTGTGTTCATTTCCTGTCATCCAAAAGGTCATAACATCCTTGCTATCAGAAAAAAAGAGTCAATAAAGCTTCTTATCTAAGAAATATATCTCAATTTGTGTGCTTGTTTTCTTTTTGTCTGGAGGTTTTTTTTTTTGCTTTTTGCTTTTGTTTGTGTGTGTGTGTGTGTGGGGGGGGGGGGGGGGGTGTCTTTTTTTTTGGGGGGGTGAGTAGTCTTGTAGTTTCATTTTTTTGTCTGTCACAATCTTGTTATTTTCCTTTACTTGTTCAAATCAAATTTGTTTAAAATACTGATTTCCAAGTTAATAAAAATAAAGACGACTGCCCAAAATGAATCTTGTTAATAGAAGTTATCTTCCATTCTAAACTTTTGAAGCTTTTTGCTGTTGTACAGCTGATGCAACAGGACAAACAAGGAAATGTCAATTATATTCCTGAAAAAAGGTTGGCTTCCATAAAGGAAGTCCTTTCAAAGAAAACCACTATGAAGGTCACTGATAAAGTAACCCACAGATAAACACACACTGACTCACATACATGCATATATATATACAAATAAACAATGAAAACATGCTCAGAACAGATCCATTTCATACACGTAAGTGATTCAAAAAGAGAACGGTGTACTCACTTGACAAACTGGTTAACATGCTGCATATTGGCTTCATAGTTTTTGCCTCCTACTTCCTGGCAATGCAGCGCCACCATGCCAGGTTCTTTCTGCTTGATGTCCTGCCACAGACACACAAAATAAATATATAGAGTACATTACTTCTTGTGAAAAATGTAAGCCGCGCTGAAAGAAATAGAGAACATTCCAGCATAAGTCGAAGCACACACATCATACTTTTTTTAATAGTTACTTTCTTTCTAAATTATATGCTTGGTTTTTTTTTTTAACCTTTCCTCAAAAATTTGAAATAAAAACTCCAATATATGAAAAAAATAAAATGAAATACACCCCCCCCCCCCCCACCCCAAACCAACTGACCCAGATAAAAAGTTATGTATTACTATTAGGCATCAAAGAAAAAAAAATCAGCATCATGATTAAGTTAAGCATCAAGTTAAGCATCATGATGGCATATTTTGTTTTTTTCAGTCCTTGGGTAAAGCTCTGAGGTTCACCAATGGTGCGCGTTGTGACCGTTTTTGGCCCACCATAACTAAGGTATCGACATTCCTACTTCAGGGATGATGTCTAGACACAACACCAGTGTGCACACTTTTATTTTTTCTCAGCCATCCTTATTGGCATAAATGCCGGCCCATTCTTCAAAAAGGCAGTTTGGGTTATATACACACAAGGTGTTCTGCATGAGTTTGCACATAGGGCCTCAGTTTACAGTCTCATCCAAAGGACTTTAGGGGAGTGGAATCACTATTGATGTTTACTCCAGGGGGGAAATCCCTGTAAACAGGTGTCTCAGTGGTGGTTCAAACACAGGCCATCAAATTGCAAGCATGACGCTCTAACCACTACTTCACTAGGCTATCCCACCCCCATATGAATATAATATGACTCTGATAACCAGAGAAGTTCTGTGTGTCTACGTACCAACCAGCTGGGCACTCCTGCAGATCCTTTTAGGGAAAACAGCCCCCTTATTCTTTAGTTTCATGCTATCCAAAACAATACCTCCCCCTGACACTAGTGACAGCAAAATCTTTCCAAGATTTTAGAGAAGAGCTAACTCCTTACAGAACTTTTTTTTTCTCAGAATTTCTATCCAAACAGAAAAAAATCCTTTATATTTACTTTTACTATCCACTTATAACAGACAGGTTCCAAAAGCAAGCACCTGAGAATCCTAATAACAGCTTCTACAGAACAATATTTTCTTTCTTCAGCTATCATTCAGGAAATAGGTTCTCCCTAGCAAAGTAAGTGACAGCTTCCTGACTTTGCTGGTTGACAAGACAATCTCATGCCATGAAGAGTCTGACACGTCACTCAACAGTCTGATCACTTTCAACTTCATGTAAGTTTCAGAAAACCACTGGTCACTTTCATGATTTGAGCTCTATAAATCAGGGGTTTTTTTTAAACCACTATCTAATCAAGACCACAATCACAATCACAATAGGAGGAAGGCCAGTCTGCAATCTTCGATTCGCAGACGATATTGATCTCATGGGCCGCAGTGAAGAAGAACTCCAGGATCTCACCACCAGACTGGAAACATCAGCCAATGCCCGCAGTATGGAGATCAGCACGGAAAAGAGCAAGATCCTAGTGAACAGTACCACACCGACCACTCCCACCAGCATCAAGATGAGTGGCGAGACACTAGAGGAGGTGGAAACTTTCAAGTACCTTGGAGCAGTCATCACCAAAGAAGGCACGAGCACACAAGAGGTGAAGATCAGACTTGCTGTGGCACTCTCCTCCATGACTAAGCTGGCGAAAGTGTGGGGAAACCACAACATCAGAACCCACACTAAGGTCAGACTCTACAAGGCACTCGTCACATCCATTGCCTTGTACAGCTGTGAAGCATGGACACTTACTGCCGATTTAGAACGTCGCATTCAAGCCTTTGAGATGAAGTGCCTCAGGCGGATCCTGAACATCACCTACAGAGACCGCAAAACCAATGACTACGTCTGGCAGCAGATCGAGGCACTGGCTGGCAAACAAGAACCATTGCTAGATACAGTCAAACGGAGGAAACTGAAGTGGTTTGGCCACACAACAAGGCATAACAGCCTGTCAAAGACAGTCCTGCAGGGAATGGTGGAAGGAGCAAGGAGGCAGGGACGACCACGCAAAAGCTGGATATCCAACATCAAGGAGTGGACCGGCCTCACTGTACCAAGCCTCCTGAAAACAGCCCAGGACAGAACCATTTGGCGGTCCACTTGCAGCGTCCGTGCGGGTACCCCAACGGTTGTCCCGACCAAGGGATGAGAGAGAGAGAGAGATCTAATCTTGAAAGTCTTTAACTTGTTTATACCCAGCCTTCCCCAGCATTTTTAATCCACCAATCTTCAGTTTTTATCAGAATTTAACAAACATTTTTTTCATATTGAATGATTTCAATTTAAAATTGTAATGATACAGTAAATAAACAACAAAAGGGATATAATCACTTAATCCAAGCCTCACAGGCACCTACTGCCTGTTAGCTCAGTGATCTCAGCAAACACACCCCGCTTAACCCAAGCCTTGTCTTAAGACAACTCACTTTCTCAGACTTAGCATACACGTACTCCTTTTTTCCAGCTTAAAATATCAGAAGAAAACTGATGTAAAGGAACACAACAAAACCATATCATGGGCTATGTCATTTCCTTGCAAGGCAGCCTAAGAAATTGTTTCATGCTGAAAATGCAGTTAAGTATGAATAATATAACATCCCCCCCCCCCCCCCCCCTCACCCCCTCAAGTGAAAACCTTAGCTAGTTAGTAACAACTGAACAGCAATTTATTCATTTATCCAAACTAGCTGAAAAAAACAGCTGCCCAGAGTCTGATGACCTACCTGCAAAAAGGCCTGCATCCATGGCTGGAACATCTGCGTGGGCTGAAAAAATGATCAAAAACAAAATATTATTCCAAACATTACATTTTTTTAAAATCCCACAATCTAATGATGACATTTTATCACTACCCAGCTGTCCATGACTTTCTCAGTGTTTGTTTTTGGGGCTGTTGTTTTTTTTAAAGCAGAGAAGGCTTAACAACAAAACTTACAGTTCTACAATCTCAGCAACATAAGGAAGAAATGTACTTGACTAAATCTCAGACAGAAGCTTCAAACAACTGCTTCTTAATTAAAAAGTATAACCGTTTAGTGTGACAGAGCAAGTGAACAATTGTTTACAAACCAAGAAAACAAAAATACTAAGCTGCATATCATTTTTACCTAATTAATAAATTGAAATTGTTTGAGTCATCGACTAAAACAATTTCAATTTATTAATTAGGTAAAAATGAAGAGTTATTTTAGTTTCATTCAGCTCAGCTGAGTAACTCTAGATATTGTATTGCTGTCCTTTTCCTACTACTGACTTTTCTTCTTCGCCGTCGTTGAATACTCAGACAGTAACTGTTGTCTGTTATAACATATTCATGAGCAAAAATGTGTCACACTGCCGTTAAGCACCTGTTAAGTCAGGCCCTGCACATCCGACTTTGGTGTTTAAAGAGAGAATTATTAAAATCTTTTAAGTCTTTCTCAAGCTTCTGGAAAAAAGGAGAAAAGACCAAGAAGGCAGAAAATAAAAGGAACAAGGCAGAATCATAGAGAATGATAGAAAAGAGGAAATTTCTAGCACCGAATTTCCAGAAGGCAGGGATGCTATTTATATACTGACACTAGTGAAAGGCTCCCAGCATCCCCATAGGGGAAGGGGGGGGGGGAAGTCTTTTTGTTTTGTTTTGTTTGTCTTTTGTTTATTTAGTTTTTGATTGGTTTTCTTTTTGTTTCTTCTATGTTGATGGGATACTTTGTTATTTTGTTATTGTTGTTCTTGTTGCTTACTTTTTTTTTTAGGGGTGGGAGAGAGGAGTGTTTGCTGTTTTTAGTTTGTTTTGCAGGTGGTCGCTGTTGTCGCTCTGTTCAGAACTAGTGTTCCTTATGTTGCTTTTCATTTCTTTCAGGTATGTTGAAAAGATGAGCTCGTGTAAAAATATGTCTATAAAGTAAATTTGTAAACGTACAAGTGTGTGTCTCCAACACTCTGTGTGTATGTGTACGTGTGTGCGTCTGTGTCTGTGTGCACGCACGTGTGTGTGAGTGCATGCGTGTGTGTGCGTGTGTGTGTGTGCATGCACACATACACATGCACGCACACCTATTTAACATGTGTGTGTGTGTATGTGTATGATGTACAGCTCTGTATCAACAAAAAAACCCACCTAAACTAACATGGTCATGAATAAGACTAAGAGAGCCTTTATCAGCAGGAATAATCTGAATATATATATTATATATATGCTGTATTTTTCTAACCATTTTGTTTGCTTGAATTAGTATTTAATATTACATGTAATTACTAATGATGTATACATCTTTTGAGCATGGGTATTCACACCCTCATAATACATTGATCTGGACCAAAAAAATAATTTAAAAAAACCTTAAGAACTAAGGCATACAGTATACACAGAAAGAGAGAAGGTGGAATGAAAGAGAGAGAGATTCATTCTTTTATTCATTCTTTTATATCGAGGATAATGGAATAAGCACTCATGTGCTTTTTTACATCCAGTCCATGTGTGTATGCGGTTTTGTAAATTTTGTCATCTGTTCCCACCGGCACACAATCATCGTGACAATGGCCTACTCTTTCGAAAAGCGGAACAGGATTTAACATGTGCGCAAGATGTTCTACATGCGTTCGCACACGGGGCCTCAGTTTATAGTCTCATCTGAAGAGAGAGAGAGAGAGACTTTGAGAGAGAGACTTTAAGAGAGAGAGATCAGAAAGAGAGAGGGAGAGATCGGAGAGGGAGGGAGAGAAAAGAGACAGACAGACAGACAGAAAGAGCGAGAGACTTGGAGAGAGTCGTAGACTAGGAATGAGAGAGAGACACACACACAGACAGAGAAAGGCAGAGAGGGAGAGAGAGACAGAGACAGAGAGACAGACAGACAGACACAGAGAGTACAGAGACAGAGACACAGAGAGAGAGAGAGAAACAGAGACAGAGAGAGAAATGAGAGAGAGACAGAGAGAGGGGGAGGGGGAGAATGAGAGTGAGACTGAGAGTGAGTGAGTCTGGTGTGTGTGTGTGTGTGTGTGTGTGTGTGTGTGTGTGTGTGTGTGTGTGTGTGTGTGACAGTCTCACTCTCTAGTATCTCTCTCCAGTCTCTCTGAGTCTCTCCCTCTCTCTCTCACACACACACACACACACACAGAGTGTCAGACAGTAACACACCCAAATACATGCATGCATGCACAGGCACGCACACACACATATGCATGCACACACACACGCACACACATACAGTGATACACGCACACGCACACACACACATACACACACACATGGTCTCAAAGTAAATGCAGACCATGCCATTTCCATAGCATCATATTACACCAAATGAGTCATGCTGATCCCAACTGATCAACATGCAAATATAATCTCAAGAATAACCACATGTACCTGTAGAATGTTTCATATCAATATTTTTAAGATTTATCATTTATGTCTTCCCTCCTCACTTCCGAATCAGTGAATGTGAATATAATATATATATTTTTTCCTTATTCTTTTTGAATAAATATCTATTTAAATCATTACAATGTGCAAGTTTGTTACACTTACAGTATTACTTTGTGTAGTATGATGAGGTGTGTGGGTTTTTTATGGGTTTTTTAAATTATTTTTTTATTTTATTCTTTTATATCGAGCATAATGGAATAAGCACTTATGTGCTTTTTTCCATCCAGTTCCCATGTGTAAGCGGTTTTGTAAATTCTGTCATCTGTTCCCACCAGCACACAATGGCCTACTCTTACGAAAAGTGGAACAGGATTTAACGTGTGCGCAAGTGCATGTGTGTACACACGTTTTCACAAGCATGTTTGGTATATTATATAACAGGAGTGGATGAGTGATTAGCCTACAGTCTGTGCATTTATCAAACTTTAAGTGTGTAACTAAAACTTAAGCATGGGTGTAGAATGTAAAATTATCAATTGATAATGTCATTATCAATTATAAACATCTAGGTAATATAATTACCCTAATGACGAGTAATGTTTATGAATACTTTTTCATTCAGAGCATTACTTCAATTAAATATAATTATATGAAGTCACTATTGTTGTTGTTCCCTTATTACTAATATTAGTTACTTATTATATCATTCTTAATATTAATATTATTAATAATATTGGGGGTTTTGTTGTTGTTTTGTTATCAACATCAATTTGCATTAGTATTCTATAACATCAATGCTGTTGACTGTTGTTGGTTTTGTTTTGAGTTGTTGTTTAGTTGGGGGGTTGCTTTTTTATTTTCGTGCAATTTTCTTTTGTTTTTTTGTGTGTTTGTTTGGGGGTTGCCGGTTCGTATTTTTTGCTTTCCTTTCCTATTCTTTTATGAATAGCTAGATGAAAAAATGTTTTTCTTGATTTAAGTTACAAGTTAAATTCAGAGTAGCATCTGAAAATAAAACATAACTTTTCATTGGACTGTCGTGTCACACAGTGACACACACAATGACACATACACACACATCTTTCAACAAACATTGCAAAGCACTAATGACAGTCCTAAAAATATTTCCATAATTCAGTAAATGGGTAATTGATAAACTGTTCTACTTCTAGTGTGTTTGAAATGTATGATCAGACAAATTTGACAACAAATTTGACTTTCAAGTTTCATTTTCAAATTTCAAGAAATACAAAAAATAAATAGTCTAAATTTCAAGAAATTCAAATGACAGAATAAATCCTGCCTACAGCCTTTACAGATTTATTATTTATGAATTATAAAAATTAATTAAATACAACTTACTAATTACAAGACAGTAAGATCCTGGCTTCGAACTCCATAGTCTTCTTTTTCTGGTGCATACTTTACACGCACACACACACACACACACACTGACAGTCTTTTTATTTTCTCTCTCACACCCACACTCTCTCTTATGGGAGTTATGGGGGGAGGGGGGAGGCATAAGCATATGTTTTGCTACTGAAATAGTTGATAAAATTATCAGTAATAAGTAATAACTAATGATGATTACTGATTACTGGGAGGATCATTAGGTTAGGACCAAGACCAATTTTCCAGGAACCTGGTTTCTCATGCACACCTAAGTTCTAAACCTCTGCTCAAAGGTGGGAGAGAAAAAAAAAACTGACTCTGCTTTTAGACTTAAAAATCTGTGATGAAGATTACTATAACTTAAGTAAGCCTACAACTAATGAATAAATTCTACACCTCATCCTACGTACTAGGCCTACTTCATTAGTAGTAAGTACTGTAGTAGTAGTAGTTAGTAACTTCATTCTAATAGTAATACTGGTAGCACTAGTCCTTTTTTTTTTTTTAACTTATTTTTTATAAAGAATACAGCTGGCAAAAAAACACACCAAAACTGGGTTGCACAGTAAACTGTAGATTGTTCTAATTTCCCCACTTCTACGGATTGTCTTGTTCTTTATCCTTCACTCTAATCTAAGTACTCTGTCTTGCCTGTAGCAGACGAGATTTTGTGAATGAATAAACAGTCGCTTACCTCTTCAAAAATTGACCCAACATTCGCTGTGACCAACAGCACTTTCGTCGTATCTCCATCCATTTCAGAAAAAAATCAGCATCAATCAGCTTGCAAAATGTCAATCATATCGTGTTTGAACAAGACTGGAAGAAACCTGCTCTCCAACACAGTTTCCACTGTCCGTCCATGTCGGAATACACACGATTGTACTACCAATCGATACCTCGTCGGATCAATTTGACATTCGCTCCCCTGGATAATGAAATTTTTGACGTCATTAACATCAGCGCCACTTTTACAAGGGAGCCCACTCATACAGTAGTTGAGTATTCCTCTCAGGATTAGAAGAGTTTTTCCCCCTGACACTGCCAGCACCTCAAAGGGTGACGTGAAATCTGCTTAAAGATCAAAGCTAGCTGGCTGGCTTTCTTTTCTTTTTACCCTATCATATCAACATAAAAACGCATGAATTGCTGGGTATTATCAGCCGTTTTTATTTTGCTCGAGAAATGTGAAATGAATCGGGTATTTTTCTTACAATTTTGAATAGCAGCATGTGCATTGAGGTCGACTATAATCTTCAGGTTTTGTTCTCCGGAGGAAAATTTACATTAAGAGAAACTGCAGTCTTAAAATAAATAATAAACTAAATAAAAGTAAACTTATCATTTTGATTTTTTTTCCAAGAGAAGCGTTTTATGTTGGAATTTTGTCTGTTTTGGGGTTTTATTGTAATGAAGCACACAAGTTCAGATAACCATTAAAACGCATTTGGAAGAAATTTATCAAATATATCATTTATTTTCGGAAACCGCATGTCATGGAGTTTTTAAGTAAGGACCGTGCTTAGAGATGCTATATTAAGGACCATAGAGACTGGCCTGAATCGGGTTTAGAGTATTAGGCTGGTGAAAGCTTTGTCAGAGATCATGCGATTCTTAGTGTGCGTCGGTTGGGCTTTACGTCCTCCTGGGTTTCCCCATGTGGGACATTTGTTATAATGTTCCGGAACTCTCCGTGTTTTCGGTGGTACCTTAATATAGTGAGACACGTTTCATATTTCAAAAGTGTCAATTGCAGTCACAAGAACATTTGTCAATTGTGTGGCATCTTAAAGCTGTCATCGAAAGATGGTATAAAAAATTAAAACACGATATGCTCAGAATATATGTTGTGCAAATAAAACCAATATAAACAGGAGACAATGAACACCCAGTGAATCTTCGTGCCTTATGTTTGGGTATCCTATTGAAAGAATAAAAGGGAGGTCATAAGGTTTGTTGTATTCAGCCAAATGGTCAGCCTTAGCTAGATAATAACCCAAACATTGCCATACACTTAAAGTGCAAGCACAGGCAAGAGAAGCTGAACAAGCAGTTTCTTTGGTCTTCTTCATCTTCGTCTTTCTTTTTTGATTTCTTCTTCTTCTTCTTCTTCTTCTTCTCTTCTTCTTCTTCTTCTTCTTCTTCTTCTTACTTCATCTTCTTCTTCTTCTTCTTTCTTCTTCTTCTTCATTCTTCTTCTTCTTCTTCTTCGCATTCTTCTTCTTCTTGCTTCTCTTCTTCTTCGCATTCTTCTTCTTCTTCTTCGCATTCTTCTTCTTCTTCTTCGCATTCTTCTTCTTCTTCTCTTCGCATTCTTCTTCTTCTTTCTTTTCATTCATTCTTCTTCTTCTTCTCTTCGCATTTCTTCTCTTCTTCTCTTCTTTCTTCTTCTTCTTCTTCTTTCTTCTTCATTCTTCGCATTCTTCTTCTTCTTCTTCTTTCTTCTTCTTCATTCTTCTTCTTCTTCTTTCTTCTTCTTCTTCTTCTTCTTCTTCTTCTTCTTCTTCTTTCTTCTTCTTTCTTCTTCAATCTTTTTTTCTTCTTCTTCTTCTTCTTCTTCTTCTTCTTCTTCTTCTTCTTCTTCTTCTTCTTCTTCTTCTTCTTCTTCTTCTTCTTCTTCATTCTTCTTCTTTTCTTCTTCTTCTTCTTCTTCTTCTTCTTCTTCTTCTTCTTCTTCTTCTTCTCTCTTCTTCTTCTTCTTCTTCTTCTTCTTTTCTTGCATTCTTCTTCTTCTTCTTCTTCTTCTTCTTCGCATTTTCTTCTTCTTCTTCTTCTTGCCTTCTTCTTCTCTTTCGCTTCTTCTTCTTGCTTCTTCTTCGCATCTTCTTCTTCGCATTCTTCTTCTGCATTCTTCTTCTTCTTCACTTTCTTCTTCCTTCTTCTTGCTTCTTCTTCTTCTTCTTCTTCTTCTTGCATTCTTCTTCTTGCATTCTTCTTCTTCTGCATTCTTCTTGCATTCTTCTTCTTCCTTCTTCTTCTTTCTTCTTCTTCTTCGCACTTCTTTTCTTCTTCGCTTTTCTTCTTCCACTCTTCTTCTTCTTCTTTGCATTCTTTTTATTCTTCTTTTTTGTGCATTCTTCTTCACATTCTTCTTCGCATCCTTTGCATTCTTCTTCTTCTTCTTGTATTCTTCTTTGCATTCTTCTTCTTTGCATTCTTCATATTATTCTCTTTTTTTCTTCTTCTTCTTTTTTTTACGTTACTCTTCTTTGCATTCTTCCTTTTCTGTACATTCTTTTTCCTTTTTGCATTCTTCTCCTCCTTCTTCACATACTTCTTCTTCACTTCTCGCATTCTTCTTGTGGTTCTTTTATTTTAATCATTTTATTTACTCTCTCGTTCTTTGTCTTGGCAAACTTCGTCTTTGTCGTTGTGTTTCACTCTGTCTTTCCTTGCAGAGTCTTTTTCTTTGGCATTGTATTCTTTGGCATTTATTTTATTCTCTCATCATCTTCGTCTTTGGCTCCCTAGTCTTTTCCTTTTTCGTTCTCTTTTTCTCTGTCTTCTTCTTCCTCTATTATTTTTGAGTTCGACATCATTGTTTTGTTTTTGTTTGTTTTTTGTTTTGTTTTGTTGTTCTTGATCTTATTCTTCTCGCTCTTGTTCTTCTTGTTGTTCTTGTTCTTCTCCTTCTCCTCCTTCTTCTCCTCCTCTTTTCTCCTTTTTGTTTTGTTTTGTTTTGTCTCCATCATCAGCTGAGCCTGCTTTTATGTCTTCTACATTTTACTCCTTTTTTGTTGTTCATTGCTGTTTGTGTGTGTGTTTGGGGGAGGGGGGGGGGGGGTAGGGCGCGAGGTGTTCGCTTTCTTTTTTTTGTGGTTCATTGGTTGTTTTTTGTGGGTTTGGCGGAGGGGGGGGGGGGGGGTCTTCTTTCTTTTTTTTGGAGTGGGGGGGGGGGGGGGGGGGTAGGGCGCGAGGTGTTTGCTTTCTTTTTTTTGTGGTTCATTGGCTGGTTGTTGTTTTTTGTGGTTTGGCAAGGGGGGGGGGGGGGGGAGGGTCTTCTTTCTTTTTTTTGGAGTGGGGGGGAGGGGGGGGGGGGGGGGGCAGGGGGTGTTTTGGTCTACTGCTTTTTTCTCTCTCTCCTTTTGTTGTCGTTGACATATTCACTCTTTTCCTCTGTTATTTTTGTTTGTATTGTTTTGCTTTCCTTTCCTGCTTCTTTATTACCTTCTCTTTCTCCTTGGCTGATATGTCTTCATATTGGTGTTCTTGGGTGTTTATTTGCTTGTTGTTTTTGTTGTTGTCGTCGTCGTTGTTGGTGTTGATTGGATTGATTTGGGGGAGGGGAGGGGGGTGTTTTGGTTTCGTTGTTTGGGTTAGGGGGGTGGGGGGGGGGGGGGGGTGTTGCTTATTTTTGGTTGTTGCTGTTGGGTATAGTTTCATCTTTCTTCTTCCTTCACTTTAGTATACCATTCTTTCTTCTTCTTCTTCTTCTTCTTCTTGTTTTTCTATGTCTTCTTCTTCTTTGTACCAACGTTGAATTCATTGTTGTCTTCTTTGAATTGTCCTTTTTTCTTCTTCTTCTTGTCTTATCGTTCTCGTCCTCTTCTTTCTCTTCTGTCCGTTTTGTTTTCATTTGCTTCTTTGTTTTGTTCTCCTTCTCCTCCTTCCTATCTTCCACCTTCTTCTTTTTCTATATGTCCTTTCTTTTTTGTTTGTTTGTCCTTCTTCTTCTTCTTCTTCTTCTTCTTCTTTCCACATGAATATTGCTCTTTTTTTCAATCCCCCATGAAAACATTGAATTGATTATTTCGACTGGATATAACTATAAAAGTCAGGATATATTGTAAAATGATATCAATTATAAGCTCTTTGAAGACAATAACGAAACATCACACGAAGACATCAGCCTGAATGTTTCTTTTCGCAGTACGTTTCAGGCACCTGTCTATGCTTTGTCGTTGCTGTGGTTATATTTCACGTCCCAGGGGAGATTTCTTACTTTGAAGCTGTCAGGATGCATGCTAGGTATGTTTGTGTTTCTCTAACCCACCGAAATATGACCTAAAATACGGCAATCTTTATCAAGCATATTAAATGATCTTCTGCGTGTGTATTCAAGAAAACGGAGACACTGGCAAGTCTGCAGTTGAAACTGACCTGGGAGGTAGTAAAAATCCCCACCCCGTAATAATCTGGACATGCTGCCGAGATTTGAACCCATGACTTCAAGCACCCACGGGACTGACGCCAGAGGGCCATAACCGCTAGGCTACAGTGTGCGTGTGTGTATCCTTTCTTTGTGTGTAGAAAGATACAAGCAAAACTATTGTCAGAAAGAGTAGGGGATATTTGGGGGGAAAACACACACACACACACCAGAGAGAGAGAGAGAGAGAGAGAGGAAGAGAGAGAGAAGAGAGAGAGAGAGGACCAGGCGGTTTTATGAGAGTAATTCCTTATACTGATTGATCCGTCACGTACGTCGATTGTTGTCCGTTTTTGCTAAAAATGCGTGACTTATTCACACACACACACACACACACACACACACACACACACACACTATGCTGTGTAAAATGTCATTCTTACCCTTGTCTTTTCCATTACTTGTCTGTCTGAATTGAGCATATGTTGCACTATCTTGTTTGGTTTTTTAAATAGTTTTTTAAAAATCTGACATCATGAGGTCTGGATTTAAAAGAAAAAAGAAAAAATAGGTTCCTCATTTTCATTTTTGGTGTTTACAGCATAAATTAACTGTCTTTTGTTTGCTTTTGTTAGTCAATTTTCTTGATTTTTTTTTTGTTTTGGTGGTTTTGTTTGGGTGAGAACAAGATGGAAAATAAGTTGTGTACACTTAATCTTTGACGTTACTCTCAATAATGATCATTTTGACTTGACTTGATTTGACTTGACACACAACCTAACTTGTAATCCATGGAAACTGACAGCAGGCAAAACTAAGGGAGGCAGCTCTGTAAGTCAGACAGGGGTTTGCGTTCTGGCACTGTTCTTTCCCATTATTCTGCTTGCCCAGACCGTGATGAAAAGATAACACGTAAATAGGTACACACGGGATGGAGTTGAGATCGATATAATAATAATAATAATAATTATTATTTGGTGAATCAGTTTGGCTCACTGTGACAAGACTGCTCGCACTTTTTTCTGGCCTCCTTAAGATGCCATGGTGGGGGAGGGGGTACTTTTATCTATGGGATGTTAAGTGCTTCGATTTGTTTTGTTTTACAAGATTCGGCACTATATAAATTCCATGTAGTAGTAGTAGTAGCAGCAGCAGCAGCAGCAGCAGCAGTAGCAGTAGTAGTAGTAGTAGTAGGAGGAGTATAGTAGTAGTAGTAGTAGTAGTAGTAGTAGTAGTAGTAGTAGTAGTAGTAGTAGTAGTAGTAGTAGTAGTAGTAGTAGTAGTTGTTGTTGTGGTGGATCGGTGGTCTAGAGGTAACGCGCCTGTCTAGAAAGCGAAAAGTCCGGGTCTGAAGTGTGCGGCGGTTCGTACCCCGTTTGGACCGGAAACTTTTCCCCCATCCATTAGACCATGAGTGGTGGTCTGGGCGCTAGTCTTTCGGATGAGACGATAAACCGAGGTCCCGTGTGTTACACGTAATTATTTAGCGCACGTAAAAAAACCCACGGCAACAAGAGAGTTGTCCCTGGCAAAATTCTTAGAAAAAAGCCACTCTGATAGGGAAACAAATACAGTTGCAGACATAAAAAAAAAAGGGTGGCGCAGCGCTTGTGGCGACGCGCTCTCCCGCTCTCCCCGGGGAGAGCAGCCCGAATTTCACGGAGAAATCTGCCGTGACTTAAAGTGGTATGAAATGAAATCTGAGCGCTTTGATTTGTTGCTTTACAAGATTCAGCGCTATATAAA
>CM054139.1:26821736-26826736 GCA_028751875.1 Rapana venosa
GTTTGGTGGGTTGGTTGTTGTTGGTTGGTTGAGTTGGTTGGTTGTTGGGTTTGGTTGGTGGGTTGGGGTTGGTTGGTTGGTTGGTTGGGTGGGTGGTTTTGGGTTTGGTTGGGGGGGTGGGTGGGTTGGTTGGGGGGAGTGGTGGGGGTGTGGTTGGGTTGGGTGGGGTGGTGGGTGGGTTGGGGTTTGGGTTTGGGGGGGTGGGGGGGTGGGTGGGTTGGTGGGTTGGTTGGTTGGTTGTTGGATTTGGATGGTTGTGTATCGTTCACCTCGAGTAAAATACTCACCACTACCAGACGGGTCATCAGGGCGAGTAACAGCGACAGCACCTTCTGCCTGAGACACACCACCACCACCACCACCACACCACTACAACAACACGACCTGTAGCGACTTCACTGTGCCCGATTCCTTCACAAGAGTCACTGGATTCCATCCGCATCGCAGAGGAGACAGGTTCCACGTCTGATGGACTGGACATGCTGACCCCTTCAGCTCTGAAGTGGACCATTCTCCTGCCAGAGGCAGGGAGTCTTGACCCTGGTGGTTCGAGTCTTAGCGAGTCGGTCGAAGAGTGAGGCTGATGTGAAGAAACACGGTCTGAATAAATGACGTTCGTGTGCGGCGCTCCTTCCATTACAGCGACACCTTCTGAGCCGAAATGTTCTGTGTTGAAAGTCCTGTCTGTAACCCTCTGTATGTCGAGACCGGCATGAGCAGACAGAAGATGGTGGTGCTGCTCTTCCGCGATCATGGTTTCCTTAGCTTCGCTTGACGCTTTAGACGTGTCAGAATCGGACACTGGATGCCTGATGACTCCCTCGCCATCTGTGTGATGCTGTGTGTCCTGGGATCGTGTTCTGGGAGTGCTGACCCTCGGGGATGTCTCTCCAAAGGAAAGCAAGCCTCCACTCAGGAATCCAGAATCGTTGCCGGCACCGCTCCAATCCGCACTCAGAGACAGAGCGCCGTCGTCTGAGGTCACAAATGAAGAGCTAAGGAAGTCTGAGAAACTGGGGTCATCTTCGGAGAAAACAGCGTGCTGGTTGCTTCTTGGCTTGGTGTCTGTTTGCGCTGTTGTTGTTGATGTTGGTGGTGGTGGTGGTGGTGGTGGTACAGTTCCAGTGTCTGTTTTGACAGTGCCGTTTTCAAAGCCAGTTGTTTGATATGTGATTTCTGGGGTGCTGGTACACACCTCGCTTGTGCTCGAATTGATTGGAGATTCTCCAGCCTGGTATTCAACGAATCGTTCTTCGGCTTGCTGTGCAGACACCTGTGTCTCACATTGAATTTTGAATAATCAGTTTCAGTTGGCAGTATCGTTTCTTCTTCAGTCTGTTCTTTAAGTGCATCACACTCATCTTGATGCAACCGCGATTCTCTAAGGCTTTGGGAGGGTAGTGTTTCTACAGGAGTTCCATAGAACAAAGTCTCGACATGATTTTCATGCGACATTGTCTCTACAGGATTTTGACACGTCAAGGTTTCGTCATACAATGCTGTTTGATTGACATTTTTCTGTGGAAGCATTGCTGTCTGACTACTGTCACCCAATTGTGGTTCTCCTTGATGTTCACAGGGTAACGGGTCTGCCTGAATTTCTGTAGTGTTTGGAGTTGGTCTTGTACTGGGAAGGCTTATGTCAGAGAGTATTTCTCCTGTATTTTCGTGCGGCGGTGTTTCTGCTCGAATGCTGTATGTTTCTGCTTCTGTCGGAGTGTCGTTTGGTGGCACCTTTGCCAGGTTTCTGTGAGATGTTTCTTCGGTCTTTTCCTTTGGTCTTGTTTCTGCTACCTCTACCTGTAGTGTTGCTTCTTCTTTCTTTTCCTGTGGTGCTGTGTCTGCCATTTCTTCACGTGATGCTGTTTCTGCCATCTCTTCCTGTAGCGTTGTTTCTGCCACCTCTTCCTGTGGTGACGTTTCTGCCACCTCTTCCTGTGGTCTTGTTTCTTCCACCTCTTCTTCTGGTAATGTTTCTGCAATCTCTTCCTCTGGTAATGTTTCTGCCACCTCTTCCTCTGGTAATGTTTCTGCCACCTCTTCCTCTGGTAATGTTTCTACCACCTCTTCCTGCAATGTTGTTTCTACCCCCTCTTCCTGCAATGTTGTTTCTGCCACCTCTTCCTGTAATGTCGTTTCTGCCACCTCTTCCTGTAATGTCGTTTCTGCCACCTCTTCCTGTAATGTTGTTTCTTCCTGAGGTGTTGTTTCTGCCATCTGTTCCTGTGGTAACGTTTTTGCTATCTCTTCCTCTGATGATGTTTCTGCCACCTCTTTCTGGGGTGGTGTTTCTGCCAGCACCGCATGGGATGTCGCTTTTACCATCTTTTCAAGATGATCTGCTTCTTCCGATTTTTCATGAGGTGCTGCCACTACTACCATCTTTTCAAGTGATGTTTCTTCTGTTGCGTTTTCACGTGCTAGTATCGGTTCTTCCAGCATTGTGTGTGGTGTTGCTTTCATCATATCTTCGAGTGTGGGTATTTCTTCAGGATTGTGCACGAAGAGTTCTCTCGTTAACCCGTTTTCAGAGGAAAGCGTTTCATCTAGACCTCCGTCTAGTGATGCGTAAGAAAGTCCGTCACATGCTAGCGCTTCTGTAAGATCTTCGTGCGTTTGTGTTTCTGGACTACTTTCATGTTGCAGCGTTCTTGAAGAGGTTTGGTATGGCAGTGTTTCCACAGGATTTCCTGATGGCGGAGTTTGTGTGGAATTTTCAAATGGCAGTGCTTTATCAGAGATTTGATGTGGTGAAATAGCATGAAGAGTTTCAACTGATAATGTTTCTGCAAGAGTTTCGTATGGTTGTTTTGCAAAAGGATTTTCAAACGGTTGTGTGTTGAAAGTGTTGTTGAACAGTGATGTCAACCCGGGATTTCCATGTGGAGAAATTTCATCTTCACTGCCAGACCACTGAGCTTGGATGCGTGCTTCGCCACATGGTGTCTTGATTTCTGTGTTTTCAGGGGGTACTTTCTGTTGCTGTGTCTCTTTCTGGCCTTCTTTTGCGTTTATCTCGAATTCGTGTTGGTACCACTGTGGTTCAGAGTTGCGTTTGTCTTGAAATATCTCGTCAGTTTCTCTTTTCAATGCTTGTCCTTCTGAGCTTTTTTCAGAAGATATCGGTTCAGTCCTGTGTTCAGCTAACTGACATTCAAATTCATGGCTAGATGTTTCTGCTTCAGTTTGAATTCTGAGGGGTTCTGCCTCAGGCTTGTTCTCAAACAGCTGTTTTTCATTTTGAATCAGACACGATTGTGTGTCAGTCTGTCTTGAATGTTGGTTATTGTTATGCTGTTCAGTTCTATGTGTTCCAGTCTGGTCTTCAGGCACCTCAGTGTAGATTCCTTTTCCGTGCACTTGTGTTTCCTTTCCATTTTCTGGTGATCTCTCCGAAGAAAGCATCACCCCAGCAAGCCCGTTATTTATGTCTGTCTCATAGGAATCCGCTATTGTTGTTGGTTTTAGCAAAGAGGTTGAATCTGTTTCAGCATCTGGCATAAATGAGCCACTTCTCTCTGCCATATGATGGTCATCAGCTACTATGGAATCTATGTTCTGGTTTATGGTTGGTGATTCGGGTATGTGACTGTCAGTTATCTCCTGACGGAATCGGCCATTATTGCTGGAATCTCCTGTGTCACACTGAAGCTCTCCCTTCTGTGACATCAAGCTGTGTTCCTGTGAGCATGTCAGGGCCGGGTTTCACATGTCACATGCTTTGACTTGTGACCAGTGACATCCCGTTCTGATATCATGGCTGCGCCATGTCTGGGTTCTGTGCTCTTGATCATCACGCTTTTGTCATGTCCCTGTTCCTTGTCACCACTGGCATAGCCATCAGTACAGCTGTAAGCAGAGATACTGCCAACAACACCGTCACCAGCAGTAGCAGTGCTATCAGCAGAAGCATCAACATCAGTCTGGAAGTCTAAAAGGACACTAACGTCGGGCTCATCTCTCGAAGATGAAGACTTTTCTGATGCAGGTAATGTTGAAGTGCAGTGCCAGAACTGTTCGCTGTCATGGTCATTTCCATGACACGATCTGATGTCAGTTTTCTCTTCATCGCTTAAGCTGTCAGAAGTTCCTGTAGAATACACCTGACCATGGAAGTGGTTCCAGCCTGTTGACAGAGCCATCCTGTGATCCCTGGAGTGTTCACTACCTGGTTCAAGATGTAAGTTTGTGGCAAGTGGGACTGAGGTTTTGGGTAAAAATGGCAAAGAAGAGAGTTCATCATGGCCCTGCAAATGTTCGTCAGATGTTTGAGCTGAGGTTTCTGTTGCAGCTGTCATTACTTTGGTAACTGCCATTTGCTCAAAACAATCAGTTTGATCCTGTGTATTTGGACTTCCTGTTTTTACCATGTTGTCGTTTTCTTCATACTTGGGTTGTCTGTCAACCGATTTCCTTGAAATTTGAGATGTTGGATACACGAGTTCTGCCTTGTCACTACTAATGATCAAGGTGTTTTGCTTTCTGGAGAGAACTGTGTTGCCTTCATGGGAACGGCCATTCTTCTCTTTCCTGGACACTGAAGATTGCACCACAGAAAAAGCACTGCTTCTGGACTTCCCTGTGCTTCTTGAACTGCCTTTCGAGACTTCCTGTTTGATGCCAGACTCTGCCAAGTGATCCAGAGCAGTTGACCGGAAGTCATTTTGTGGAGATCTGTCAGAAGGTTTTTCTGGTTTTCTGAGTCTTCCAATATTGCTGGCGGAAGAGCTGGCTTTGTTTTCTTCTTTCAGCCCTTCAGAAGTCGATGTAAGCTGGGGTATCTGACGATGATCTTTGGCAGCACTGACTGAAGCCTCATCTCTGGGAAGTTTGCTAGGGATTTCCTGAATGTCATACCAACCATTAGCTGTGCCGAAATTCTGCTGTTGACCATTCTGAACATGGCTTCTGGCTACCTGGTCAGTACGGCGCTGGTGTCTGGACTTTTCTACAGATGAGACTGAAACTCCAGGAGACGACAGTTCTGGTCTCATCGCCCC
>CM054139.1:26836736-26841736 GCA_028751875.1 Rapana venosa
GTGTGTGTGTGTGTGTGTGTGTGTGTGTGTGTCTGTCTGTCTGTCTGTCTGTCTGTCTGTCTCTCATACACCTTCCGTCTAAGAGATAGTAAGCAATATTTCTGACACTTCCATTAAAAACATACCCCCCTCTCTCTCTGTGAATTGAAGTCTTATTCGTAATCTCTCTGAACTATGTGTGTGTGTGTGTTTGTGTGTGTGTATGCGCGCGCGCGCATGCATGCATGCGTGTATGGGTGTGTGTTCACGTGTGTGCGTGCGTGCGAGCATGTGTATGTGCTTGCATGTGTGTGTGTTGTGCGTGTGTGTTGTGTGTGTGAATACGCGCGCGCGCGTGCGTGCGCGTACATACATCTTTTTTCTCAATACTGTCCGGGCGAGCTTGCTTCTAGGCACATAATGATTTTTATCCGTTTGTTTAGTATCATGTTTTCAACGCTGTATTGTGAACCACCGAATTTTTGTAAGCTGCTTGTTCATGGTAGGCTCTTGTTCATGGTAGGCTCTTGTTCATGGTAGGCTCTTGTTCATGGTAGGCTCTCGTTCATGGTATGCTCTTGTTCATGATACGCTCTTGTTCATGGTATGCTCTTGTTCATGATACGCTCTTGTTCATGGTAGGCTCTTGTTCATGGTACGCTCTTGTTCATGGTACGCTCTTGTTCATGGTACGCTCTTGTTCATGGTACGCTTCATGGTGCGCTCTTGTTCATGGTAGGCTTTGTTCATGGTAGGTTCTTGTTCATGGTATGCTTCATGGTGCGCTCTTGTTCATGGTAGGCTTTGTTCATGGTAGGCTCTTGTTCATGGTAGGCTCTTGTTCGTCTTGTTCATGGTAGGCTCTTGTTCATGGTAGGCTCTTGTTCATGATACGTTCTTGTTCATGGTAGGCTCTTGTTCATGAGACGCTCTTGTTCATGGCCTTATTTCCAGGTGTCTTTCTCTGTAAGTGACCTTAACAGAAAATGAAAGTACTAATTTTGGTTTGACGTGACTCAGCAACCTTCTTGTTTTTACTATTATTGATATTCGTTTTCCTATATATTTTCTTCTTTTTAAGTTTTAGTTTAGGTTTTTATCCATCAGGAAAGAAAGAAAGACAGAGAGAAAGAAAGAAAGAAAGAGAGAAAGAAAAGAAAGAAAAGAAAGAAAGAAAGAAAAATACTGCACAATAAAGATGACAGATGTATGACTGTTACTGATTTATTATCCTAATTTCACGGACAGAAATAACTTTTCGGCGATATACTGTCCAAAGGATCGATATTTTTAGCAGGGAGATCGTTCAGCTTCCACCCTCCCCCCCTCCCGCCACCCCACTTACGGACCCACCCTCCCTCCCTTTCCCTCCTTGACTTTGCTTTCTATTGATTTATACCACGACCATTAATTTTGTTTGGTTTGTGGTTAAGGGCTGCGTCTGTCTCTCTCTGTCGCTGTGTCTCTGTTTCTGTCTATACTTCAGTGTCTATTTCCCTGTCACATGCCTTCATGTTTAGAATATTTACTGACATACAGCACGATTGCACATGTACATACGCATGCACGCATGTACACACGCACAACACACATACACACACACACACTACCACCACCATCACCAATATTACAATTGTTCTCACTCCTCCCCTATACATACTGAAATAAACACCCATTCATGTTTGGATATATTCAAATATTACGATTTACTATGACGAAAACAACAACAGCAAAGACAGCACGCCGTCGCAGCAAAGAGAAAAAAAAAAAGAATAGCAGCAGCAATAGCAGTAGTAGCAGCAAGAACGGTAACAGCAGCAGCAGCAGCAGTAGCAGCTGCAGCAACAGTAGCAGCAGTAGGAGCAGCAGCAATACCAGGAACAGTAGCAGCAGCAGCAGCAGCAGAAGCAACAGCAACAGCAACAGCAAGAACGGTAACACCAGCAGCAACAATGCATAGGCACTAGTAGCAGCAACATCAGCAATACTAACAAAGGTACGTCTTCTGGCGTGATCTTTTGTTTTTAACGTAATTTAACCCGTTTTGGTTTTGTTTGGTTTTGTTTGTTGTAGTTGTTGTTGTTTGTTTGTTTGTTGTTGTTGTTTTGTTTCTTAGCTAGAGATTCTAGGTTCGCCGTTGGTGAGATTTTGCGTAGGCGACCGTTTTCGTCCACCATTAAGGTAGCCATATTCCATTTTTGGGTATATTTGTTTTGTTTTTGTAACGGTCCCCATGACGTGCTCAACGATAAGAAAAAGCAGACAAGAACAACAACACCCACAATAATAATGATACAATTATCACAACAAACACAAATTGCAACAAACAATGACTGCTACTACCAAAATCCACAATACAAAAAATCGTCATCCTCATAAAAATTAATAACAACAACAACAGCAAAAACATCAAAATCAACTACAACTACAACAACAACACCAACTCACCTGGAGTCTTCCTTCGACGGACAGAAGAAGCAAACCTGCCACCAGCAGTAACAGCAGGAGGAGGCATAGCAGCCAGAAGCCAACCCTCCAGACGAGACCACGCCAGGCTATCTCGCTCACCCCCATCCCCAAAAAACAGCACCTCCCTCCCCTCCTTCACCACTGCCGGCACCTCGCTCCTCGCCACACCCAGCGCCACCACCACCACCACTCTCCTACCAACTCTGTCCCCATCCTTACTGCCACCCTTTCTGCTAGCGCAGAACTGCTGCGAGCTCTTCAAAATCTGATCCACAGCCGTTTTGCTTGACGCCTGGTTTGTGGGAAGAGAGAAAGAGTCGAGACGAGCAGAATCCTTGTTTGAGGAACGATAGTAATCAGAAGAGAGGAAAGGAGGAGTGCTAGAATAGGCCACATCTTCTAAACAGTTGGAGGGATAGTGAGCCGAAGCGAAAAGAGAAGTGGACAACTGTACTGCCGTTTCTTCAGAAGAAGCGAACTCCGCATCAAGAACGACAGAAGAAACGGGACGACTCAACGCTTCAGCCTCCTGCGAACAGCGAGATTGTAAACAATAATTCGTCAAGTCCTCTACAGCGGGAAGCAGATAGCTGGAAGTGTAAGGAGGTGGCCATGGCGGGGGAGGTGCAGGGGTGGCAGAAGTGCCGTCACTTCCAGGAGTGAAGAGGCGGCGGAAGGAGGAGAGGAGCCAGTAGCGAGGCCAGCACTCGCGGAGGAATCCCGGGGTCAACAGCAGCACCGTCACTTCCGAGCCTTCCAGCACTCTGTCCAGTTCTTGCCGGAATGACAGACCTGACACAGCAGTTACAGTTTCAGTTTGTTTTGTAGAAAATATATTGTTTGGGGGAGAGGGGGGGGGGGGGGGGGGGGGGGTAGGAGACAGTTTACACGTGCGCGCGCGCGCACGCACACACACACACACACACAACACAACCACACACACACCACACACACACACACACACACACATACACTTTTCTGTCTGATATCGCTATTTTAGTGGAAGGACGTTGAAGTGAATAACTAGCCTAACAGACAGACAGACAGACAGACGGAGAGACAGACAGAGAGAGAGAGCGAGAGAGAGAGAGAGAGAGAGACTGACTGAGACAGACAGAATGAGGGAGAGAGAGAGAAAGATAGAGACAGACAAGCAGTCAGGCAGAGAGCAGTACAACAACCAAATTTTTTTTAACTTGCATCACAAGACGATTTTTTAGGCCGAAACAACACTTATTTACTGTTTCCCCTACCTTATCGCCTCCCCCCCCCCCCCCCCCCCCATCACACCCCCCCCCCCCCCCCCCCCCCTTTCTTTTAACCTCTTTTTCAAAGAAGAAGACAAACAGACAGACAGAGAGAAAAAAAAGCGGGAAAAGACTTTAAAAGATTTTTTTTTTGACAGTTCTACCTGGCGTTGACAACTATCTTCAAGTCCTTCGGATGAGACTAAACCGAGGCCCCGTGTGTGAACGCACGCAGAACATCTTGCACACACGTTAAAATCCTGTTCCGCTTTTCGTAAGCGTAGGCCATTGTGTGCCGGTGGAAACAGATGACAAAATTTACAAAACCGCATACACACAGGGACTGGATGTAAAAACGCACATGGGTGCTTATTCCATTATCCTCGAAATAAAAGAATAAATAAATAAAAAATAAACTATAAATAAATAAAAAATAAACTATCTCAAGTACTGTAATAAATGAAATATCGGCATGTTTAACTTGACTACATTCTGCACTTAAACCAAAGACTCAGAAGCAGACTGATAAACAAACATGCAGATACAGACCAAGGGACCAGCAGCCAGACAGACAGACAGGGAGACGAAGCATGGGAATGAATGGACAGGACGCGGAACACAGACAGCCCCACAGCAGGGACGGACGGACGGACGGACGGACGGACCTTTCGGGCAGTCCCTGTCGTGGTAGTAGGTGTTGACCAGTCCCTGCAGCTGCATCCTCTCCACGGCCCGCCTTGTCCACTGCAGGGCCTTCGCGCTGTCCTGGGTGGCCGACAGGGGGCAGCGGGCATGGTTGTAGATCACGTGGAAGTGATACACCCTGCCCGCCGGTAGGGGTCGCCTCTCTGCAAAGTCGTCTGCTAAACTGAAGTCCTCGGCCGGAAGTTGCAACTCGCCCATGTTGTTTGGTTGTTGTTGTTTTTTTTTTGGGGGGGTGCTCTTTTAGTAAATGGAGCCAGCTGGTGCAACGTTCGTCAATGCAGTGCCCCCTACGATCCCCGGAGGGGGTTATGGGAGTAGATGAGATGAGATGAGAGCTTTTTTTTTTTTTTTAATGTTCTTTTGTATTTCTGGCTCTTCGTTTGTTTTCTTTTTACCGTTGAAAAATTGTGGTAGGCGTCATGCGATTTTTTTCTTTCTCTTTTGTTTTGGATTTATTCATTAAAATCTGCTGCAGTGAGGATTAGTTTGGTGAAGTTTAAGATGACTTTTTGTTTGAAGATGAAGATGGGTTTGTGTTTTTTTTTCCTTTTTTTTGTGAATGAAACAAAATCGGAGTTACGCCTTAACTTGCAAATTTTT
>CM054139.1:26861736-26864236 GCA_028751875.1 Rapana venosa
TAAATGCACTAAATGTAGATAAGTCTATGATTACCGTGTTCAAATTGACCGCTATGTGTTTTTCACAACATTAAACTTTGGTATACTTTAACCAATCCTTCACACAGCTCTCTGCTGCAGACTAAAATGAGTGACAATTGAACTTCCCCTGTCATAAGCTGGACCCTGGCTTCAGTTTTTGCCACAGAAAAAAGACCAACGATCATGGGTGAATTATGCAAATACTTAGAAAACTGTTCAATAAACTTCGATTCTACCCCAAAATATAGGATGGAAACTGATACTGAATTTGTTTGTTTTGTTTTTCAAACTTTATTTTATAAATTCACTTAAGATCCAAAAGCTCTCGTTACAAACATTCAATGAATCATGTAACAAATATGGAAAAAAAAAAGAGACTAAATCCATGTTTATCCCTACCCACCTCCTTGCCCTTTCTCTCTTTTTTTTGATGGTGATTTTTTTCTTAATAAAAAAAAAACCACACAAATAAATTATTTTCTTGGATTTTTTTTTGGTATCATGCCCACATTAAAAAAAAAATCAACAAAAGAAGGGAAAATATTTACCATCATCTCAGCATGTCACAGTGTCACAATTCTAATGTCCAATTCATTCATATTTTTACTGGTATCCATTTCGTTCAATATAATATAAGTCTGCATCCAACCCAACCCTTTATATATATATGATAATCTCTAAACGATAAAAGTGGGGCAAAAGCAAAAAAAACTGTCTCTTTTGAGCATGTGGTATAGTTTTGAATAAAACAAAAACAAATCTCCAATACACTGATACTTACTATCTCGGAGGTGTGCTACAACCTCCCCATCCATAAAAAAACAACAACAAAAAACACAAAAACAAAAAACCTGACAACACACACACACACACAAACACACACACACACACACACACACACGACGTGACACCATCATAACCAACTTCAACGCAAAAGAATACAGACTCCAACGCAAAGAACGTCCACCTAGCTGGCTGAAGTCCAGTCAGTGACCAGCCAGCCTGCTCCATGCATCACCAGCCTTCCAGTGACACCACCAGCAGTCATCGTGACACCAAACAAGTGTTGTCACTGACCAGTACTTTTCACCCTCACAGCTGCTGACCTCACATGCCATTATGTTTGTCCGTCGTGTCCAGCGATGACCTCCAAAACAGCAGAGGAGGCAGCTGCTGTTTTGGAAACTGGACAGAAATTTGATTATAGTGGAGATGCCTTGCCCACAGTACATCCCCACTCTCTCGGCCAAGTGGGCATTAAGGACAGTCAGCGTTGGAGATGTTCTCCAAAGGCCAACCAGCCCCCAGGGCTGCAGCACATAAGGACTGTGCGAGTCAAGCCTCCTAGTCAGAGAGTCATAGTCGATCACTAAAGACTAAGCTGTAATGTGGAATTCCATGAGTGGGAAAGAAAGCCACTGGTCATACAGCCTCTCACTTGCCTGTTGCCCCCAGGGTCAATGGTTTAATCAAGAACTGTGATAAAGCCCAGGCGCTGACGGCAGTCACATGTCATATCACGGGCTGGATCAGCTTAGATTTGGAGTCAGCGGCAAACATTGAAGACACAGAAGCCTGCCTCTCTTATTCACTATGGTGACTTCTAGTCCATCAGGTTTGACAGCAGGAGCTCTGCTTGCATCGCGCATTGTGTGTGTGGGCG
Source organism: Rapana venosa (assembly GCA_028751875.1). Taxonomy (NCBI): domain Eukaryota; kingdom Metazoa; phylum Mollusca; class Gastropoda; order Neogastropoda; family Muricidae; genus Rapana; species Rapana venosa. The sequence goes on from CM054139.1 coordinate 26,863,421, forward strand.
ACACTCTCCTCTGTCTCTCCGAGTCATCTTGCCCACAGAGACTTCTGATTCTTATAGCTGCCTTCTAACCATCCCCTCCCGTCTGTAGTAGAAGTAGTGGAAGTAGTAGTAGTGGTGGTGGTGGTGGTGGTGGTGGAGGTGACGGTGGTGGTGGTACTAGTAGTAGTTGTAGTAATGGTGGTGGTGGTGGTGGTGGTGGTGGTGGTGGTGGTGGCGGCAGCAGCAGGAGTAGTAGTAGGAGTAGGAGTAGTAGTACTAGTAGGAGTAGGAGTAGGAGTAGTAGTAGTAGTAGTAGTAGTTGTAGTTGTAAAATAAGTAGTAGTAGTAGTAGTAGTAGTAGTAGTAGTGGTGGTGGTGGTAGTAGTAGTAGTAGTAGTAGTAGTAGTAGTAGTAGTAGTAGTAGTACCACCAGCAGCAGCAGCAGTTGTAGTAATAGTAGTTTCACCTAACGTCCTATTACAGCCCTGTTTTTTAAGTGTTCTGTGGATTCCATACATCTATACACACTGTGACCAGAAGAGCCAGGTATCATCCCTCTAGACGTTTTATCCCACCACACCCCGTCTCCTTTTTCTTTCTTTCTTTCTCTCTTTCTTTCTTTCATTTTCCCTATTCGTAAGTACAAACGAAATGGGTGTAGGTAGTATCATATGGTCAAGTTCGCTGCTGTTCATCAGTCGTGGTGGCATTATGTATTAGGTGCCAGATGAAATCGCAGATTTTAGACAGGGTCAAAGACAATGCAAACAACATGCTAGTGTTTTCTTCTTTGTGAAGCTGGGGTTTTGAGGGCCAGTGTGTGTGACTCTGTGTGTG
>CM054139.1:26869236-26899236 GCA_028751875.1 Rapana venosa
AAAGGAGAGAGAGAGAGAGAGGGAAAAGAGAAGAGAGAGAGAGAGAGGAGAGAGAGAAGAGAGAGAGAGAAAGAACAGTAAAATCAAATAAACACATAAAAGTGGGACAATAAAAGTGGAGGGAAAAAACCCCCCAGAAACAATCCTGTTTGTCAAGTTTGTCGAAAGGCTAGTAGGGGAAAGGATGAGAAAGAAGAATGAAGAAAGAAGAAGGAGGGAGGGAGAAAGAGAGGAGGGGATGACGGGGACAGAGGACGACGAGACAGAGAGACAGTGACAAGAGAGACAAACAAAAAGAGAGAGAGAGAGAGAGAGAGAGAGAGGGGAGAGAGAAGAGAGAGAAACAGACAGACAACAGAGAAGAAGAGAGTGACAGAAAGAGACAAAGAAGAGAGAAAGAGAAGAAAGGACAAAGACGAGGAAAGAGACGAAAGAACAAAGACAGAGAGAAAAAGGAAAAAAGAGCAAACAGAGAGAGAGAGGAGAGAGAGAAAAGAGAGGGGAGGAGAAAGAGGGAGGGAGGAGGAGAAGGAAAAAGAAAAGGAAAAGAGGGGGGAAAAAGAAAAAGGAAGAAGAAAAGGACTTGGCCACCGAGACCTAGAGCTGTTTTGTCTCCCGCAAAAAACATTCCCCTTCTCCCAACCCCCATAAAAAAAAAAAAACAAAGAGCCAAAAGCACCCAACAAAATTAAACCTGCAAGCATGGGGGAAATGTATGGGGGGGGGGGGGGGGGGGGGACAGACACTGACTGCCGTAGCCGAGTGGTTCAGAAGTTTGCTTCAATCCAGCGGTCAAAACTGTGGGTTGAAACTTAGACAGCAGCATTAGACTGTGTCAGTGGAACCAACGAGCAGTTCTTGTAGAAGCGCTGGAAAGACCAGGCATATGTATGATCAAACCGCCCATGTGTGTTTTTGTGTGTGTGTGGGTGTGGTGTGTTTTTGGGTGCGTGCGGCGTGCGTGCGTGCGGGGGTGCGTGGGGTGGTGTTGGTGTTTTTGTGTGGTGTGGTGTTTTTTGTGTGTGTGGGGTTGTGTGTGTTGTTGTGTGGTTTTGTGGGGTGTGTTGGTGTTGTGTGTGTTGTTGTTGTGTGTGTGTTGTGTTGTGTTGTTGTGTTGTTTAATTAACGTCTGTTCACTTAAGTGATATTAGAGTTGGTGTTTTTGGTATGTGTGTGTGTGTGGGGTGTGTTTTTTTGTGTGTGTGTGGTGTGTGTAGTTGTGTTTTTTTTAAATTATTTTTTTTATACGAGGATAATGAAATAAGCACTTATGTGTTTTTTTTTACATCCAAGCCCCCGTGTGCATGCGGTTTTTAAATTTTTTTCATCCGTTCCCCCCGGCCCGTGGCCTACTCTTAGAAAAGCGGAACAGGATTTAACGTTGGCGCAAAATGTTCTGCGTGCGTTGCCACAGGGCCTCGGTTTTTTAGATCTCCGAAGGTGTGCGTGTGTGTGTGTGTGGGTTTTGTGTGTGTGTGTTTTTTTGTGTGTGTGTGTGTGTTTTGTGGGGTGTGGGTGGGGTGTGGTTTTTTTGTGTGGGTGTTTGTGTTTGGTTCTGCGCCCGCGCGCGTGAATGAATACGTACGTGCACGCCCAAGTATGCGCGCACACGTGTGTTTGCTATGTGCACGCGCGTGTGCATGCGTCACTGCCTACGCCACACGTCCGCACGAATCAAAGAGAGAAAGAAAAGAGGCAGCAGATTAAAGTAAAGTGTTGCTTCAGGCAGCAGAGTTATACATAACCACAACACAGACACCCAACAGACCTACAGACTAATGAATAATAATAAAGCAGCCATGCTCTGAAGTCGAACTATGGCTGCCTCTACAGCACAGTACTTGTAGGGGGAAAAAAAGAATCATACACACACACTTCTCAACCAGTTCGATCTTACAGCGTATTTCACAGGTGGGATGGATAAGACAGAGTGCATAATTATTCTGGGTGACCAAGGTGTTAGTTAAGCTGGAGAACGCCCAACAAGAAGAGAACAGGCAGCCTATATCTCCCACCTACTGGTATTTCCCCAGTGCCTATATCCCCACCACTGGTATCCACAACTCCCCCCCCCCCCCCCCCCCCCTTCCTGAACTTGCAGATGCATCACAGGTCATAATGTTGTGATGCAAATGACAACCAAATCATGACTCGTCAAAAAAGAAAGAAAAGAAAAAAGAAAAAAGACGCAGTGTGATCTATGAATAATGGAGTGTGCGTGTGTGTGTGTGTGTGTGTGTGTGTGGTGTGTGTGTGTGTGTGTGTGTGTGTGTGTGTGTGTGTGTGTGTGTGTGTGTGCGTGTGTGAGCGCGCGCGCGTCGTGTGTAGAGAGAGAGAGAAGGGGGGGGGGGAGGTGTGTGGTGTGTGTGTAGGGGGGGTGGGACATGCGGTGCGTGTGTGGTGTGTGTGTGCGTACGTGTGTACCTGTTTGTGTGGAGGGAGGGAAAAGAGAGAGAGAGGGAGGGAGGGAGGAGGGGAAAGGGAAGAGGGAGAGAGGAGGGGAGGAACAGAGGACCCCCCAAAAAAATTTTAAGTACAAGAAGGGAATTAAAGAAAAAGAAAGAGAGACAGACACAGAGAGAGAGAAGAGATAAAGAGAGAGGAGAGAGAGAGAGAGGAGAGAGAGAGAGAGAGAGGAAGAGAGAAGAGAAAAGAGGAGAAACCTAACAAGACGGGTTACCGAATTATTATGATTTAAACTCCTTGTTATGTAATACCTAATGCCCCACCAGTGAGTATGGGTTGGAGAAGAGAGAGACAGACAGAAGAACAAAGAAGAGAGAACAGACAGAGAGAGAGAGAACACAGAGGACAGATTGGATAGATGTATTCATCGTGAGCTAGAAGACAGAGGACCAGACAGAACAGACAGACACGACAGCGGAGTGGACGACACAGACGGGACGAAAAGGACCAGACAGACGAGAGACGAAGAAGAAGAGACATAGAGGGAGACAGAGAAGACACAACAGAGAAGGAAGACAGAGACCCCCCCAAAATATTTAGACAAGAAAGGAATAAAGAAAAAAGAGAACAGACACAAAAAAAAAAAGAGAGAGAAACAAAGAAGTAGACACATAGATTATAACCACTGTACGAAGAACCCCACAGACAGGGAAGAAGAGAGACAATACAGAGAGACATAGCAGAAGAAAAAAAAGAAGACAACACAGACAGAGAGACAAACAACACACACACAACAACACACAGACAAGACAGAGACAGACAGAAGACAAGACACATACAGACACACACATACAGACAGACGACAAACACAACACAACACAGAGACAAGACACAACAGACAGACAGAGACACATACAGACAACAGACAGAGACACAGACAGAGATAGTACATGTAATAATTATTTATAAAAAACAAACGCCTGCACACAACACGACTGGTGTCCCGTTTTAGACACCATCCCCGAAGTCGGAATGCGGCTACCACTTCATTTTGGGGCAAAAAACGGTGGCGTATGCAACAATCTCACCATCGGTGAACTTCGAAGATGTAGTCAAGAACGAAAACAAAACAACAACAACAACAACAAACAAAAAAAAAACCAACCAAACAAAACAAAACAGTGCTACGCGCGCGTGTATACGCAGGCATCTTAAAATTGAAGAGACGAGGTTAAACACACACACACAGACAACTATGAACACCTACACAGAGAGACCTACATCCAAAAAAACCAAAAAAAAAGTAGGTATGTAGGTAAGTCATTAGTTCTTCATTTCGTTTTCTTTCTCCCCCCCCTCCCCCCCCCCCCCCCCCCCCCCCCCCCCCCCCCCCCCCCCACCACCCACACCCCCAACCACCCTTTCGTTTCTCACCCTCTCATTCTTTTTGTCTTTTCTTCTTCTTTTTTTTCTCTCTCTCTCTTTTCTTTTCTTTCTCTTAAAAGACCTGCTACCTTCCTTCATCTGCAGTATAAGCTTTCGGTTAGGGATTAGGAGGTTGACATGAGCAATGGGTGACAGCATGGAGAGACCCTTAATCCCCCTGAGAAATTCGACCCCCCCCCCCCAGGCAACTCGACTATGGCTGCTGCACTAAGTTGTACCGCTCACTCACTCACTCACTCACTCCACTCGCGGGATAGCCTAGTGGTCAGAACATTGCGCTCGCAATCTAACGACCCGGGTTCGATTCCTGTTCAAGGGGGGATATTTTCTTCCCTGGAGTTAACATCAGTGCAGACTCCACTCTCTCCCCCAAAAAAGTTCTTCGGATGAGACTATATAATAAACCGAGGTCCCGTGTGCGAACGCACGCAGAATATCTTACGCACACGTTAAATCCTGTTCCGCTTTTCGTAAGAGTAGGCCAATTGTGTGCGGGTGGGAACAGATGACAGAATTGACAAAAACCGCATACACACGGGGTCTGGATGTAAAAAAAAAAAAAAAAAAAAAAAGCACATGAGTGCTTATTCCATTATCCTCGATGTAAAAATAAAAAAAATAAATAAAATAAATAACCTATCTCTTATAATAAAGGGTTGTTGTTCCAAATTTCTATGGTGGGGGTGGGGGGGAGAAGTTGGGGAACGATGTACGCAAATAAAAACAAAGAAGAAAAAAAAGTTTTTTCCCCATTGGTGTAGAGTAGAAATGGTGATTTTGGTACATTTTTGGTGCGAGTTTTGTTGTTGTTGTTGTTGTTGTTTGTGGGTGTGGTTGTTGTGGTGGTGTTGTGTGGTGTGTTTGTGGGGAATGTCTTTGTTCTTTGTAAAGGCATTGCCTTGATGGTTATATATCTGTGGTTTGTTGTGTCTTGTTTTAAGGGGGTATATATATAAATTTTCTTTATAATATCCCCATAAAACATACGATTATACAATATATACCAATATAACATGTATATGTATGATGTATAAAATAAGTAATGTATGTATTAGGACGGATAGCTCAGTTCGGAGCACTCGCTTTACAGCACTACCGAGCGTGTTACCAGTTAAATGGTAACCGTTGCGCGCCTTGGCTTCAGTACAGTGTTGCCCCAGTTTCACCCAGCCAAATGGTGCCTGCCTCTTTAGGGTCAAGGAAGGTAAAGCAGGTTGGAGAGAAATGGTACAGCCAAAAAGCTCTGGAAAATTGCGGTCCCTATAGAGTTGAGGGTCTACTGTACCGGCTTGTTGTGTTGGTAGGTGTAGCTTGATGAGGGTGTTGGGATGGTTGTGTTGTTTGCCTGTTGTGTATGTATGTTGGGTGTTTGTAGGTGTTTAGTTATCGTGTATTATGTTGTTAGGAGTAATATGTATGTATGCATATAGTTGCATTATCATAGTATGTATGTAGTGTTTTATGTGTTGTTGTGTGTTTAATAAGTAAAGTAATCATAGGCGGCGTGCCATTAAGCACAAGCACAGCATCCGGTGCGGGGTTACGCGTGACGGAACTCACACGCCTACCCTGTCTGTCTGTATCCACCATTGCACGTCTGTTGTCACCATCCCTCTTCTAAGTAAACACTGGTATGAGTATTGAGCAGGACAGCAAGCAGTGTTGTCGGGGAATAAGCTTCCGCTTCCCCTCCTCTCCATCTAACCTCTTCTCTTTCTCTGTCTCCTCTCTCTCATTCTCTCTCTCTCTCTTCTAATCTCTCTCCTCTCATCCTCTCCTCGCACGCTCTCCTTCTCTCGCCCTCATACTCCCCCTCCTCTTTTCCCTCTATCTCCCTCTCTCCCCCTCTCTTCTCCTCTCTCTGTTCTCTATCTCTCTTCCTCCGCTCCCCCTCTCCCCCTCTCTCTCTCCCCCCCTCTTCCTCTCTCCCTCCTCTCTCTCTCTCTTCTCCTCCCTCTCCTCCCCTCTCTCTCTCCTCTCCCTCTTCTCTCTCTTCCCCTCTCTCTCTCTTCCTCCTCTCTCCTCTTCACTCCCCTCTCTCTCCCCCTCTCTCTCTCTCCCTCTTTCCTCTCCCTCTCTCCCTCCCTCTCTCCTCTTCTCCCCCTCTCTCGTCTTCCTCTCTCTCTCCCCTCTCTCTCCTCTCTCCCCTTCTTCCCCCTGTCCCTCCCCTCTCTCTCTCTCTCTATCTCTCCCCTCTCTCTCTCTCTTCCTCTATTTCCCTCCCCCCCCCCTCTCTCTCTCCTCTCTCTCTCCTCTCTCTCTCCCTCTCTCTCGTCTCTCTCCCTGCTCCACCCGATAGGGCCGGCTATGGATATCACAGCAATAATACAAACCACTCTATCAAACACGACAGCCCGTCCTATCAGTTTTCATATCCACGTCGCCACAACCTCCTTTATCTTTCTTTGCTTGGGGGTTGGGTTGTTGGTTGTTGGGTTTTTTTCCTTTCCTTCTTCTTTCTTTCATTTTTTGAAAAAAAGTATACCACCTTCCGTTTCTCTCCACTCTCCTGGCCCCCTTTTATGGTCTTTACTTTTATTTTTTTTTTATTTAGGGTTTTTTTGGGGGTGGGTGGGAGGAGTGGAGAGTGGAAGGGGTGGGGGTGGAAGGGGGGGATGGGGGAGGGGGGTGGGGGAGGAGAAGGGAGAGGAGGGGGGAACCTTTATTTTTATGGATCAGTGGAATAATGAAAATACATATATGTATGCATATGAAACTGCATAAAACATGAACATTGTATTTCATGTGTACAACACATGCTCGTACACACATTTACGCGTACACGCACACACGCAGGTTCGCACGAACGCACGCATCCCGCGCGCAGCGCACAACACACCACATACACACACCACCACGCCCCACACATACACGAACGAACACACACACAACATTCCCTCCCCCAAACTCACGCACCCCCCCCCCCCCCCCCCCCCACCACACACACACAAACACACACACCCCTCCCTCCAACCACCTACACACACCACCGACAAACAACAATAACAACAACAGCCCCCATCCCACCCCTCCCACCACCAATCCACACCCCCCCCCCCCACCCCACACACAACCCCACACCACCCCCTACCCACCCCCACCTCTTCCCATCCCCCCTACATCCCCCACCCCACCCCCCACTCTCACCCCCAACCCCACTCCCCCCCACTCTCCCCCCCCCCCACCCCCCTTCCCACCACACCCCCCTTCCCACCACCCCCCTTCCCCCCACCCCCTACCCACCCCCACCCCTTCCCACCCCCCCCCCCCCCCCCCCCCTTCCCATCCCCCCCCACCCTCCTCCCCCACACCCCCCCCTCCACCCCCATCCCCCACACACAAACACACACACAAACTTCCCACAAACAAACAACAACAAAACAAAACTCTTTTCTTACGAGGCGAGTCCAAGGGCATAGCAGGCGTGACGTCCTTGTTGCAGTAGTCCTTGTCGTTGCAGCAGAAGAGGAAAGGCCAGTTGTCGATGCCTTTAGGCTTGCGGTTCTCACACAGCAAGGGGGATCCTTTGTCGATGCAGCCTCTGGAGAGTGTATCCTTCAGGTACTGCGAGTAGCAGTAGTGGGCCGCGTAGCACGTGCGCTTGCCCTCGCTCAGGCATTCGTCTGTGGTGCATTCGCACAGGATCACGCCTGGTAGGTAGCAGGGACAGAGACAGAGAGAGACAGTGAGTGGTTAGGTTAGGTTTGTAGGTGAATTGATGGACTGCTGCTGTTGTGTGAGGATGGTTTTAAAGGAGTAGGCTATCCACACATAATATACACACACAAATAAAAAATATGTGGTAGGTTTTTAGGAGGAGAAAGGGTAGGGGGTAGTAGTGTTAGTAGTAGTTGTTGTTAGTAGTAGTTAGTAGTAGTAGTAGTAGTAGTTAGTAGTCGTCGTCGTCGTCGTCGTCGTCGTAGTCGTAGTCGTAGTAGTAGTTGTTGTTAGTAGTAGAAGTAGTAGTAGTGGTGGTAGTGGTGGTGGTTGTGGTTGGTGGTGTGGTGGTCTTGGTGGTGGTGGTGGTAGTGGTGGTGGTGGTGGTGGTGGTGGTCTTGGTGTGGTGGTGGTAGTGGTGGTGGTGGTGGTGGTAGTTAGTTAGTAGTAGTAGTAGTAGTAGTAGCAGTAGTCGTGGTGGTGGTGGTGGTGGTGGTGGTGTGGTGGTGGTGGTGGTGGTAGCAGTACGTATTGTGGGTGACCCCCCCAGGGTTTTAAGCTGGGGAACATGCAACAACGACAACAGTAACAACGACAACAACAACAACAACAACATCGAGCTTAAGCTTGATACCCTTCCCTTGCTGCACTGTGTGATCTGCGTACGAAGTACGTATATTGAATAAACGATGTTTAAACAACAACAACAGCAACAACAACGATAAATGCTGTGTCTTGATATTTATTTCTTTGCATTGCCCCAAGACCCTCGAACGTCAGCTTTACTCCAAGAAAAAGATTTCACATCTTGGAATAACAAAACAAACCACGTCTACCTCACCAACTTCCAGCAGAGGCAAGTTTCATAAAAGTAATCGTCAAGAAATCTACGCAAATGTAAACACGGGGGTGTTTCTCTTACACAAATAAAGCAAACGTTGTTGACGCACCCATTTACAGGTTATTTTTGAAAGGGCACATATGAATAACAAACACACGGACACACCCATTCGCGGGTGATCTATTTATTCTGTGTTTAGGTATTATTCATAAACAACGGTGACGACGACAACAACAAACAAAAACAAAACAAAACAAACAATAAAAAAGGGGGAAAATGGGGCAGTTTCTTTTGTTTCGTTCATATCTAAGCAATGGTAGTAATGGAGAGTTATTAAAGTCCCCCCCCCCCCCCCCCCCCCTCCTTCTTCCCTCCTGATATGTAATGTAAATAGCTTGGAATAAAACATACATCTTATAATAAACAAAAGGGATACGTCTTGAACATGTTAAAAAAAATTTTTTACCCCTACGAAAACAAATCACTCACACAAGCGTGTACACGTATGTGCGCACACGCATGCGCACGTGCGCACAAATACACACACGCGCACGCATGCACACACACACACACACACACACACACACAAACACCCTGAAACAAATTATGGTTTGGTCTGGTCCGTTTGTATCTTACACACGAAGGGAGGCAATTTCTATAACCAACTCGTGGATACATAAGAAAACAACAACCCACAGACAAGAACTATTTGCCTAGTCTGATTTAGACACACGTAAACACAGACAATTCAAACACATCATGTAAACGCGTGCAGTTTAAACATCCATAAAACATGTGCAACTCAAACACACACACACACACACACACACACACACACACACACACACACACACAACACACAGAAAAAGACACAAGCAGTTTAAAGCACACATAAAACATGTTCAGCTTACACAAACACACACACACACACACACACACACACACACAAGTGCAGTAAAGCATAGGCAGTTTCAACACACATATAACATGTATAACTCAAACACACTGAGAGTAAAAACACAGGTAGTTTCAACATATATTATTATATACTAACATGTGCAACTCAAACAAACGTACCAGTGAAATACGAACGATCTGATCACACACATTAACACGGGTGATTTAAATCATATACTTCTAAAATCCTAGCTAAGATAGATGGATACAAACATTTACCTACAAAAAAAGGGTGGTTATTTACTATCTACAAGCACCCAGAACTTGTATCAATGCTTTAATCATACAAAACACACACACACACACACACACACACACACACACACACACACACACACACACACGTACGTCAAATTCACATAAACAAAGCCACAATAGGCGTGAACGAAAACAACAAAAACTGTATTTGAAAACACACACACACACACACACACACACACACACACACACACACACACACACACACACACACACACACAAATACGATCCAGGTTATCGCAATCATCCATCCAAAACATGTTGAGCACACGCGCCTGCCTGCGCGCGCGCACACACACACACACACACACAGAGTACACGCAGGCACGCGTGCGCGCGCGCACACACACACACACACACACACACACACACACACACACACACACATCCGGAACTAAAAATTTTACTTTGACGTTCACATACACACATACTGTATACAAACACTCTCTCTCTGTCTCTGTCTCTCTCTCTCTGCCTCTCTCTCTCTCTGTATCTGTCTCTGTTTATCTGTCTGTCTGTCTGTCTCTCTCTCTCTCTCTCTGCCTCTGTATCTGTCTCTGGTTATCTGTCTGTCTGTCTGTCTGTCTCTCTCTCTCTCTCTCTCTCTCTGTGTCTCTGTTTATCTGTCTATCTGTCCCCCCCACCCCACCTCCCCCAAAAAAATCCAATTTAACACCCACACCCACCCTCGACCACCCTACCCCGACCCCTACCCCAGAATCCTCATCACTATTCCGCTAGGCCTAGACCTATAGCCTATAGCATTCTTTCCCACTTTTGACAGCCAGGCGCTTCCTTCCTTCCTTCCTTCCTTCCTTCAGCTTTCCATTCCTGCAATGGAGGAACGCCCGTATGTTGGAGGAACTATGTATGACAAGATCGTCACGCCACTTACGAGCTGACCAGAAAAAGAAACATTCCTGTCTGGGAACTGTGTGGGTAGTAGCCTAGTAGTGGGGGGGAGGGGGGGGGGGGGGGGGGGGGGGGAGAGGGGGAGTCTTCAAGTGTAGGCTAGCGTTGGTTGGTCTGTTCACTGATATAGCGGTTGCTGCTGCTTGCTTGCTTGCTTGCTATCTTTGAAACGAAGAGAGGGAGGAGAAGGTCGTGGGGTGGGGGTGGAGGCGGGGCGAGGGAGAAGGGGGGTGGGGGTTGAGAGGGAAGGATAGGGAGAGAAAGAGAGAGGGGGAGGGGGTGGATGAGAGAGTATGAGGAGGAGGAGAGAGAGAGAGAGTAGGAGGAGGTAGAGTAGGATGAGGAAGGGACATAGAGAGGGAAGGGGAGAGAGAGAGAGAGAGAGAGAAGAGAGAGAGAGAGAGAGAGAGAGAGAGAGAGAGAGAGAGAGAGAGACAGACAGACAGACAGATAGACAGACAGACAGACAGACAGACACGCAACCTGCTGGACAGACATATAGACAGGCAGGCAGAATGAGAGAGAGAGAGAGAGATACAGAGAGAGAGAGAGAGAGAGAGACAGACAGACAGACAGACAGACAGACACGCAACCTGCTGGACAGACAGACAGGCAGGCAGAATGAGAGAGAGAGAGATACAGAGAGAGAGAGAAGAGAGAGAGAGAGAGAGAGAGAGAGAGAGAGAGAGAGACAGACAGACAGACAGACAGACAGACAGACAGACAGATAGACAGTTATATCAAGGCATTCAAACCGACAGAACGATATACCTTATAAACAGACAGATTTTCAGACATAGAATTCTACGTGTGAAATTCAGGCTGCTCTGTTGAGGAAAGCGCCGTCACCACAAGAGCTACACCCCTACCCCTACCCCCACCCAACCCCCCCTTTTCCCCCCTCAATATACCTGTTCTCATGTTTGTTTCCCTAAGAAACCTGGTTGGTTGGTTTTAACATAGCTACGGCCCGGAAGACGGGTGGTGGGTGGTGGGAGAGGGGTGGGGTGTCTTTGAAAGCAACATAATTACACCCAAAAACCCAACAAACTCAACATACGTTAAAAACATGTTCTCATTTGATAGTAAATAAAGTATATAGACTGAAGATGTCTTAAGTCGGTACTATACCATGTAACCTTAAAACAGGATCCCAATGCTTAGAACAGTGGCAGAATTACTCCTATATAATAAAGGTAAATGTGGTGGTGGTGGTAGTGGTAAAGGTGTTTCCATAACGTAGGGGAGCGAGGTGTCAGAGACCTCAGCTTCTCTAGGGGCCAGCATATTGAAGGCGGCGCCCATCTCCTCTCCCTCGCTGCTTTACCTTCCCTGACCCTAAAGAGGGCAGGTACCCATTTACGGCTGGGTGAACTGGGTGACTATGCTGAAGCCAAGGCGCGCAAAACGGTCACCCATCTACTTGGAAATCACGCTCAATGCTGCTTAACCTTAGCTTGGGGAAAGCGAGGGCTCTGACCACTGAGCTATCCCGTCCCCACGATATAATAATAATAATAATAATAATAATAATAATAATAATAATAATAATAATGTATGGAATTTATATAGCGCTGAATCTTGTAAAGCAACAAATCAAAGCGCTCAGATGATTTTTTTTTTTTTTTGCGTGTGTATGCGGTTTTTTTAATTTTGTCATCTGTTCCCACCGGCACACAATGGCCTACTCTTTCGAACAGCGGAACAGGATTTAACGTGTGCGCAAGATGGTCTGCATGCGTTCGCACACGGGGCCTCGGTTTATAGTCTCATCCGAAGATATGTCTGATATGATATGGATAACTTCAAACGGTCTTATACTTTGGTGTGTCTGAAACGTTTGTTTACCCAAGCAAAGAGTCCTGACGGCAGAATCGGTGTGTGGTCTGAACGAACTCGTTTGTTTCATAGTTTTTTTGCCGCTTCTTATGTTTCTTTGATGCTCACACTGAAAATTACTATACAGAGATTGGCTTTACTTCAGAGTTGTTATGTTATGCCTTGCCTCTGTGTGTGTGTGTGTTTGTGTGAGTGTGTGTGTGTATATGTGTATGTGTGTGTGTGTGCGTGTGTGCGTGTGTGTGTGTGCGTGTGTGTGTGTGTGTGTGTGTGTGCGTCCGTGCGTGCGTGCGTGATAACAGGCTCACTGCAGGAGCTTGTAAGCCTACACAGATCTCGATAATAAAATTTCAGTGCTAAGCGCAACCCCCACCCACTTAGAAATAACACTAAAACAAACTGACAAAGCTAAAAACCAACCCCAAAAATTCATCAAAGCCAGAAACAAGCTATAACAAAAACCAACCGAAAATATAATACAAAGACCCCCTTCTCTCAAACACCACCACTAAGAACATACACACAGAGCAACCACAAACATCACACACACCACACACACACACACACACACAAAACGACGACAGAAACCCTGTTTGTCACTTCTACAACTTCTACTACTACTACTACTATAATACTCCCCCCCCCCCCCCCCCCCCAACCCCCACCCCTCCCCGAGCTTTTGTCTTAAAAGACTTGGTGGGTAAGTTGTATATATAGGATGGAAGCAGAGCCAGAGAGAGAGAGAGAGAGAGAGAGAGAGAGAGAGAGAGAGAGAGAGAGAGAGAGAGAGAGAGAGAGAGAGAGAGAGAGAGAGAGAGAGAGAGAGAGAATGCGAATGCGAAGAGAGAGAGAGAGAGAGAGAGAGAGAGAGGAAGAGAGAGAGAGAGAGAGAAAGAGAGAGAGAGAGGAGAGAGAGAGAGAGAGAGAGAGAGAGAGAGTGCGAATGCGAGAGAGAGAGAGAGAGTGAGAGGGAGAGAACTGGTGCCAGTGCAAAGCGATAGTGATCTCCTCCGCGAGCACGTCTGTCTGTCTGTCTGTGTGTGTGTGTGTCTGTCTGTGTGTCTGTATATATCAATGGCTCAGCTCGTGCTGGTTTGGTTTAGCGTGCAGAAAGAAGATCGCTGCTGAAGATCTACCCTGTCTGTACTGGCTTCTTCTTTCTTGTCTGTGGGCTCTCTATATCTTTCTTTTTTTGTTGTTTGTTTTGTTGTTATTGTTGTTGTTGGTGTTTTTTTCTTTCTTTCTTTCTTTCTTTCTTTTCCTGTAGCTAGCTTTGTTGCTCCGTATGTCTGTCTGTGTTGTCTCTGTTTCTCTGTCTGTCTGTCTCTTCTCTCTATTTGTTTGTCTGTCTGTCTGTCTGTCTCTCTCTCATCTCTCTCTCTCTCCTCTCTCTCTCTCTCTCTCACTCTCTCCTCTCTCTCTCTCTCTGTTTGTCTGCCTGCCTGTCTGTCTCTTTCTCTATTTGTCTGTCTCTTTCTCTGTTTGTCTGCCTGCCTGTCTCTCTATCTCTCTATTTGTCTGTCTGTCTGTGTTTGTCTGTCTGTCTGTCTTCATGTCTTCGCCATCCATGTTCCTATTTGTTTTTTGTTTTCTCTCTTCCTGTAGCCTAGTCTGGAAGCACTGTCTCTGTCTCTTTCTTGTCTCTGTCTCTGTTTCTCTCTCTATATATATATATCTCAGTGTTTCTCTATCTGTCTGTCTCTCTTTCACCTCACTGTCTCTCTCTGTCTGTCTGTATGCCTGTCTCTCTGTCTCCTCTCTCTGTCTCTCTCTCTCTGACCCTCTCTCTTTCTCTCTCCCCTCCCTCCCTCCCTCTCCTTACCCCCCCCCCCCCCCCCCCCCCCCCCCCCCCCATGCTCTGGTTTACAGTAGCAGGCAGCACTCGACGGTTGTGTACATTATTGGGAGGGAGTGGAGAAAGATTGCAATCTTTCCGTTTTGCTCTGCTGTTGCTGTCTATCTCTTCTATCTGCATGCTTCACTCTGCCTGTTTGTCTGTTTCTGTGTGTGTCTCTGTGTGTGTGTGTGTGTGTGTGTGTGTGTGTGGTGTGTGTGTGTGTGTCTGTGTGTGTGTTTGTTTGACTGTTTGTTTGAGTGTTTATCTGTCTGTCTGTCTGTCTGTCTGTCTGTCGTGTGTGTGTGTGTGTGTGTGTGTGTTGTGTGTGTTTTGTTTGAGTGTTTATCTTTCTGTCTGTCTGTCTGTTGGTCTGCTGATTTTATTTGGTTTTTTTTGTTTGTTTGTTTTTTTTTTACAAAAATGTTATTTCTGTACTTTTTAGTTTGCAGCTTTGTTGTTTGGATTTTTGTTATTATTACTGTTGCTTTTTTGGTGTTATATACTTGTTTTGGTCAATGATTCTGCGTCTATCTCTCTGTCTTAGTATGCCTGACTGTGTCTGTCTGTCTGTCTACCTGTCCATGTCCCATCCTATCCATCTCATGTGTGTGTATGTGTGTGCTTGCGCGCGATACACACACACGCACATACACACATACACATACACACACACGCGCGCGCGCACGCGCGCACACACACACACACACACACACACACACACACACACACACACACACACACACACACACACACGTAAACAGCAACCAAAAAAAATAGTAAAAAACCGAGATGTAGCTAAACATATAAATACAGAATAGCACCCAAATGACTTAACAAACAAGGAAACACAAAAACAAACACACACAAACACAAAGAATAATAGCTCTGCCGCTGTACTGATGAGGAGTTTGCTTTGCTCTCCTGTTTCTCTGTCTGTCTGTCTGTCTGTCTGTCTGTCTGTCTCTCGTTCTGTTGCAGCAAGCAGTAGAGGAGACATAGCCTATATGATTCTGCATGTGCTGCTGCTGCTGCTGCTGCTGAATGCAGAAAGCAGGGGTCCACACAAAAAGAGTTTGTTGTTTTCACGGGCTATGTATTAAAGTGGATGAAGAGTATCTAAAGACACCTAGCCTATTGCCTGCCGCCTGGGGTGGATGGGTGGGGTGGATGGGGTGGGATGGGGATGAGTGAGTGTGTTTGTGTGTGTGTGTGTGTGTGTGTGTGTGTGTGTGTGTGTGTGTGTGTGTGAGTGTAAGCAAGCAAGCATATAAAACGCAGAAAACACACACACCACCACCACCACCATATCACCATATCACCACCACCACCAAATAAACAATAAAAAAGTAGAGCAGCCTGCAAAATGTTTTTAAAAAAACAAGCTTGAACTTTTTCACAAAGCGCTAAACTATACCCACTCACTATATATGTCACGTGACCTGTGCACACGACACTCAACCGGAAGGGCCTGTGCTGATGGGAAGAAGAAGAAAGAAAAAAAAAACCCAACTGAAACGGACGTGAACTTACTGTGCACTGCCATGCCGAGCTGAAATGCATGCTGGGAAATGAGACAGCTGTCACCATTTTCCCGATGGTTCTGATATCATGGGACAATATCCCCCACCCCCACCCCATTCCTTAATCCTCCAATACCCCTCTCTCTCTCTCTCTCTCCTCTCTCTCTTCTCTCTCTCTCTCTCCCTCTCCTCTCTCTCTCTCTTCCTGATCAAACATTTGCAGCTCTGTCGGCAGTCTCTTTGGCTCTATCACAATACAAATGAAAAGAACTAAAGGATTTCACCATGACTAACTAAATCATCACCAGAATACTGCTCAAATAAAAGACTGGGGGAATTTTTTAAGCCGTCAATTCAAAACACAGGAGCGATCGAGTTTGTTCACGTCTTATGTGCATTGATATGTGCATAATTAAGATAATGAAGAAAGATATCGTCGAGGTCCGTATGCTTTCATGGTGCTTTTGTAAAATATTCTAGACCACAATCATGAAAGGCTCTCTCTCTCTCGTCTTGTACTTATTCTAATACCCTCAGAAAACAAAATTTCGTTATCACTCTCTCTCTCTCTCTCTCTCTCTCTCTCTCCTCTCCTCTCTCATCTCTCTCTCCTCTCTCTCTCTCTCTCTCCTCTCTCTCCGGTTAGGTTTACCGGTATTAAAAATGTAGCCTGATATGGTAATTGATACAATCATATATTAACATTATAGCTTATGATTATTGTATTAAGATTGTTGCATCATTAAGGTACAGCTGAAAACATGCTGGAATAGTTTTTATATAAGGAAATTATCCTTTCAAGAGACAAACCACGTTTCTGACGTATCTTTGGATGCAGAGGTGTAGGTGTGTGTGTCAAGTCAAGTCAAATCAAGTCAAATGTTTATTTCCACATGGTACATTGAATAAGCAATGCATTTGCTTTTTTTCATCAAGCCATCTATCTAAGAACAAATTTCTTAATGATAATACTGTAGCACTACACTATTGCAACCATCACCATAAATTGTAAATCCAGTAGTAAAGGGAAAACGCAATAAAATAATGACATTGGAAAATACAAAATACACCACATCCATACATACACACACAAAAATGGTTAAGGAATGAGTGGGGGAGGGGATAATGTCCCGCGCGTCGCGCGCAGCGTGTGTGTGAGTGTGTGGGTGTGTGTGTTTTGTGTGTGTGTGTTGTGTGTGTTGGTGTGTGTGGTGTGTGTGTGTGTTGTGTGTGGTGGTGTGAGCAATGTGGGTGTGTGTGTGTTATAATGTCTAGTTCACGTAAGTGGTATGGACGAAAAAGCCAGCAAAAAAAATTGACCCCCAAATACAAACAACAAGAAAGAAGAAGGGATTAAGGATAGGGGATTATGTAAACTTATAGGTTTGTGTATGGTGTGTGCGTGCGCGCGTATGCGGTGTGTGTGTTTTGTGTGTATGATGTGTGCATTGTTGGTGTGTGTGTGTCCTGTGTCTTCTGATCTCTGTGTGTGTTTGTGTGTCCTCTGTGTGTGGGTTTATATGATTTAAGTGTTGTGCGTGCGTGCGTCACTCTCCCTCTCTTGTGAACATATTCTTTTACTTCACATCTCAAATCTGACCAAAACCTCATCCTCTCAACCCGAACAAATGAAGTTGCCTGGAAAGCAAAGTCCAGATCTTAGCTACGATTTCATGGGAGAGAGAGAGGGGGGGGGGGAGGTGGGGGAGGGGGGGGGGGGGAAGGGGGGGTAGGGGGGAGGGTGGGTGGGTGGCCGGGGGGGGGTGGGGGGGGGGAGGGGGGATGGGGGGGGGGGGGAGGGGGGGGGAGGGGGGGGGGGGTGTAGGGGGGTGGGGGGGGGGGGGGGGGGGGTGGGAGAGAGAGACAGAGACAGAGAGAGAGAGGAAGGAGAGAGAGGGAGAGAGAGAGAAGAGGGTAAAAGGAGAGAGAGAGAGGAGAGAGAGAGAGAGAGAGAGAGAGAGGAGAGAGAGATAGATAGAGAGAAGAGAAGAGGAAGAGATGAGAAGAGGAGAAGAGAGAGGAGAGAGATAGAGAGAAGGGAGGGGGGGAGAGAGAAAGAGACAGAGAGAGAGATGGAAGAAGAGAGGAGAGAAGAGAGAGAGGGAGAGAGAAGAGAGAGAGAGAGAGAGAGAGAGAGAAGAGAAGAGAAGAGAGAAGAGAGAGAGAGAGAAGAGGAGAGAGAGAGAGGGAGAAGAGGAGGAGAGAGAGAGATATGAGAGAGAGAGAGAGAGAAGAAGAAGAAGAAGTAAGAAGAAGAAGAAGAAAAGAAGAAGAAGAGAGAAGGACAAACATCAAACACAAATGTTTGCAAACTTTGATTCTTTTTTTTTCCCCTTTCTTCCTTCCTTCTTCCCAAAAACGAACCCCTCTGTCAACATGACGACGAGACAGGGGGAGATAAACCACCCTACCGATGAGACCAGGCGCTCCTTGAAAACGTCATACACCCGGTAAGCCGATATCATCAGCTCCGTCCCTAGAAAATCTGATAACGAACTACGTACGGCCTTCCCCGTCCATACAGCAAGCACACCCACCCCACCTCTCCCTACCCCCAACCCCCTTCAAGAGAAAAAAAGAGAAAACTGCAAGGAGAGTCACCTCATTGCAGTGAGAGTAGAGGGGACTTTAAGGTTCGATCTCTCTCTCTCACTCTCTCTCTCTCTTCTTCTCGTTCTCTCTCCTCATCTCTCTCGACTTCCGCCCCTCACCCCCCCCCCCACCCACCCTCCCAAACCAATCTACTTCTTCTGTCCAGACAGCCAGGCGGCAAGGAAGAAACAGAACCACACCCCTACCCTCACTCCCACCCAACCACCCACCACCACGCCCTTCCTCTACAAAACAGAGTCACTGCTGGTATCGTGTCACCCCTCCCCCCCCCCCCCCACCCTACAACCCCTACACACCACCGACTCAATTTCCCCCCCTTCCCACCACCAACCCCCCACCCAGACTCCCGCTCCCTCCTTCTCCCCTCTCCCCCCCCCCCCCCCCACGCCCTCCCCCCCGCCACCCCCCCCCTCCCCCCCACCCGCCCCACTCCGCCCCCCCACTCCCCCCCCACTCCCCCCCCCCCCCAACCCCCCCCCCCCCGCCACCCCCCTACTCCTCTCCCCTCCCCCCCCACCCCCCCCCGCTCCCCCCCATCCCCCCCCCCCACACACCCACCCCCCCCCCCCGCCCCCAGCCGCCCCCCCGTCCCCCCCCCCCCCCCCCCCCCCCTCCCCCTCTCCCCCCCAACCCACCTCCTCCCCCCCACCCCCCCCCCCATCACCCCCCCCCCCCAACCCCCTCCCTCCCCCCCCCCCCCCCCACCCCCTCCCCCCCCCACCCCCCCCTCCCCCGCGCCACCACCCCTCCCCCCCCCACCCACCACCCCCCACCCCCCCCCCCACCCCCCCCACCCCCCCCAGGCCCCCACCCTACGCCCCCTCCGTCCCCCCCCCCCCCCCCCCCGCCTCCCCCCCAGCACCCCTCCCCCCACCCCCCCCCCCCCCCTCCCACCGGGGGGGTGGGGCTAGCCGCACACCCCCCCTCCCCCCCCGGCCCCCTTCCCCCCTCCCCTCGCCCACCCCCCTCCCCCACACCGCCCACACCCCCGCCCCCCCCCCCCCCCCCACCCACCCACCCCCCCCCACTCCCCTTCCCCCCCTCGGCCCCAACGCCCACTAGAACCAAACCAAAAAAAAACAAACCCACCCCCTCCTCCCTCCCTGGGGGCGACCCCTTGTCCCCTCCCAGGAGGGGAAAACTGAATCTGTAAACTCCGCGCTATGACCCACATCACTGCCCGCTGTGTCAACAGTCTTCCACGGTGCAGAATATTAAACCCCCCACCACCACACCTAGTTCCCCCAACACCCAGGTTCCCCAGAAACTCCCACCGCCCACCCACACACCCACCCCCTTTCTCTCC
Organism: Rapana venosa; assembly: GCA_028751875.1. Taxonomy (NCBI): domain Eukaryota; kingdom Metazoa; phylum Mollusca; class Gastropoda; order Neogastropoda; family Muricidae; genus Rapana; species Rapana venosa. Next base: position 26,888,829 of record CM054139.1, read on the forward strand.
TCTGTACTCTCTCTCTCCTCGTCTTCCGTCTCTCCCCTCACCTCTCCGTCGTTCTCTCTCCCTCTCTCTCTCACCACTCTCTCTCTACTTCTCTCACTCATCATTCTCTCTCTACTCCCGTCTCTCTCTCTCTGTCGCTCCCCTCAACGTCTCGGCTCACTCCCCTCTCTCTCTCTCTGTCCCCTCGCTCTGTCTCTCTCTCTCCTTCAACCCCCCCTCTCTCTCTCTCTCTCTCTCTCTCTCTCACCATTCTCTCGTCTCTTTCTCATCCCCCTCTCATCATTCTCTCCCCAGCGCCCTCCTCTCATCCCTCTCTCTCTCTGTCTCTCTCTCATCTCTGTCCTCCTCTCTCTGTCCTCTCGACCCCCTATCCCCCTACTCTCATCTCTCATCGCCTATCTCTCTCTCTTGTCTCTCTCTCTCTCTATGCGTCTCTCTCTTCTCTCTCTCTCTTCTCTCTGTGAAGATCCCCCGTCCCTGTGGGGGGACTGTTGATACCGATCTGTTTCACCCACCGATCAGAGGACCGAACTTGTATAGGGCTAGAGAAGAGGTCTGATCTGATGAAGGCAGCGTGCAAGCGATCACCTTGAACGATTTGAGCCGTGGGGGCCAATCCAATAGGGTGGGGGGGATGGACCTTTCCTGGGTTGTTGTTTTTTTTAACAGGGACCGAGCGATAGCGAAATAATATATCCAGGACAGCTCCCACACCTCCTGGTCTCTTCCCACACCCTCAGCTTCAACCCTTACCTCCCCCTTTCCTCCAGGGAAACGAAAAAGGGGTAGACATGGTCGGTCACAGACACCCGTCAAACAACGTACTATACCCGGCTGTCTGTCTGTCTGTCTGTCTGCCTGCCTATGCCTCATCATCTCCTCCACTCTACCCGGCCAATGGTAAAAAGGTTGGAAGCTGGAGATTTATGAAGATGATTTGGGGGGGGGGGGGGGGGGTGGGGGGGGGTGGGGGGGGGGGGGTGGGGGGGGGGGGAATAGTGGAAAAGACATCCCCAGTCCCTATCGAGCCTTCATCTGAGATTACACACATAAGCATGCACGCACACATACACGGCTCGCGGCGCGCCACAACACACACACACGCGCGCGCGCGCGCGCGCACGCACACACACGCACACACACACACCCAGGCCAGCAGAAAGGAAAGGGAAGGCCAGGCTCAAACCTACTCCGCCACATCAGCAGCTTACCACACTGACTCTGAATGACCGCTCTGCCACAAGTCTTCGAAAATGGCCCTGCTGCTAGAAGACTAAATCTCTCAGAACAACCCGAATCCATATTTCATCAACTGACAACCCCACACCCACCCACCCGTACCTGTTCCCCCTGATCCTCCTCTTCCTCCTCCTCCTCTTCTCCTTTTTTTCTTCTTCTTCTTCATCATCATCATCATCTTTACCTCCTCCTCCTTCTTGTTCTTCTTCTTGTTCTTCTTCTTGTTCTTGTTCTTTTCTTCTTCTTCTTCTTCTTCTTCTTCTTCTTCTTCTTCTTCTTCCTCCTCCTCCTCATCCTCCTCCTTCTCTTCCTCTCCACCTCCTCCTCCTCCTCCTTCTTCTTCTTTCTCCTCCTCCTCCTCCTCCTCCTCCTCTCTTTCTTCTTTCCTCCTCCTCCTTTTCCTCCTCCACAACCAATTGCCCCCCAGCCATCTCCAAGCCTCTGTGGGTCCATCAAGATCCATCTTCTTCTCCTCCTCCTCCTCTTCTCCTCCTCCTTCTTCTCCTCCTCCTTCTCCCCCCCTCTCTTCCTTCTTCTCCCCTCCTCCTTCTTCTCTCCTCCTCCTTCTCCTCCTCCTTCTCTCTCTCCACAACCAATTGCCCCCCCCCACCCCCCTGCCAGCCATCTCCAAGCCTCTGTGGGTCCATCAAGATCCACCCCACCCACTTTTCCTTAATCCCGGGGTCAACCAAAGATGATCACCGTATCAGGATCTCAGTCGCCTGTCTGTGTCACTCCTGCCCCCTGCTTCTGCCTCCTCCCCCCCCCACCGCCCCTCCCCTCCCTCCCCCTCCCCTCCTCCTCCCCCCCCCCCTCCTCCTTCCCCACCGACAAACTGACTGACAGAACAGGGTGTGGGGAAGGATACAGTGGTATGTGGAAGGAGGAGTGTAGCTCATATCGTATAGTAAGAGTCTTAGAGTCTCTCAGTCTCTCTCTCTCTGTCTGTGTCTGTGCTGCCAGTCTAGCAGACTAGACACCTACCCTTCAGACGTCCTGCTATAGAAATATTGAACATACTGAAGAAGAGAGTCAAGACGGGTGGGTAAGAGGGAGAGAGGGAGAGAGAGAGAGAGGGGGAGAGAGAGAAAGAAAGAGAGAGAGAAGGGGTGATACTACGAGAGAGAGAGAGAGAAGGGGGGAGGGAGGGAGGGAAAACTAAGAGAAAAGGGACAGGCAGACATAGAGAAAGTTCTGTGACTGTTTGTCTATAAGCTTGTGAGAGGTAGGGGAGAGAGAGAGAGAGAGAGAGAGAGAGAGAGAGAGAGAGAGAGAGGGGCGGGGGAGAGAGAGAGTGGTGGAGAAGAGAGAGGGCAGAGAGAGAGACTAAAAGAGAGACAGACAGAGAAAGAGAACCAAAGACAAACAGAGCAAGCTGGGAGGGATGGAAGAGCAGACGATCACGATGGATCAAGCCTCATCCTTCCTGTCAGCTCCTTCACACATCACGATGACCAAACTGCCACCTTCACAGCTACTCGGACGCCACTATCTCCCCCACCCACCACCCCACCTCCTCCACTCCTCCTCAAAGAAATCCAATCCATATTTCATCAACTGACAATCCTTCCCTTCCCGCCCCCCAATCGTTTTCCACTTCTTCTATTTCACCATCTTGTCCGATCCCGTCTTCCCCTTATTCCCTTCTCAACCCCCCCACCCCCACCCCCTACTGTCCATCCTGGGGTCTCTTTCCCCTTCCCCAAGCTCATCTTTCCTTAAACCGGGGTCAGCCAACATGATGACCATGTCAGGATCGTTGTCGCCTGTCTGTGACACTTGTTCCCATCTCCCCGACTTTCATGAACAAGCAAGCAAGCAAGCAAGCAAACAAACAAATAAACAAACGGACAGTCCACTGGGACAGATCAGGAGGCATTAACAGTTAATGAGCCACAGCTCAGTGGTCGGAGCACTCGCTTTCCCCCCTAACCAAGTTAAGCAGCGTCGAGCGTGGTCACCAGTTGGATGGGTGACCGTTTGCGCGCCTTGGCTTCAGTACAGTTCCCCCAGATCACCCAGCTGTAAATGGGTACCTGCCTTCTGTAGGGTCTGGGAAGGTAAAGCGGCGAGGGAGAGAGGAGATGGGTGCCGCCCTCAATATGCTGGCCCCTAGAGAAGTGAGGTCTCTGACGCCTCGCTCCCCTACGACCTTATAGGTTATGGGACTCCTTTACCTTTACTTAACCAAGGAGTCGCGTTCACGATGTTATAAGAGGCTGGTAGGGTTGGGTTTTTTCCTCTAATAGATGAGACATAGTGCTGTACAAACAGGAAGGGAGAGGGGATGGATAGATAGATAGGTGGGTAGGTAGGTAGGTAGGTGGGTAGGTGGATGGACGGACGGACGGATAGATAGATAGATAGATAGATAGATAGATAGATAGATAGATAGAAGATAGTGTGTGTTTTCATGAGTAAGAGAGAGAGAGAGAGAGAGAGAGAGAGAGAGAGAGAGAGAGAGAAGAGAGAGACTGTGTGTATGTGTGACAGACATTCAAACAGAAAGGGATGGGAGAGATGAAGAAACAAACAAACAAACGAACAAACAACAACAACAGAGATCAAGAAGCCTCACCCTCCCTCCATACCAGTCAGCTACCCTACAACACCAGCAATGACAAACAAACAAAAAACCTGTCACACTGAGATGTCTCTTGTCTTGACACAACCTTCCAGAAACCTCACATTTCATCAACCCACAATCCACCTTATATTACCCCCACCCCCCACCCCCTCCCACTCCATCTCCACGCTCCTTCTACTCCCCTTCACCCTCCTCAACCACCAATTCCACCCAAACACACCATCCCACTATCCCCACTGTCCATCAAGATCCACCCTGTCCACTTTTCTCCTGATCCCAGGGTCAACCAAAGTGATCATAGTGTCAAGATCTCAGACGCCTGTCTGTGTCATCTCCCTGTTTCCGTGAACAAACAGACTGACAGTCAGTCCATTGGGACAGAGTGAGAGACGTAGCAATGCTGAAGCAGTCTACAGTTTACAGTGTTATATATTATATAGTCTTGCCATTTATACAATCTGGACTGGCTAAGACTGTCCTACAGGGAACGGTGCAAGGAAGGAAGGAAGGAGACGAAGAGGCAGACAGAGAAAAACGATTGGAAAACAACACCAGAGAGTGGACTGGTAGCCTTGAGTGGAACGATTTGTTGCGGAAAGCAGAGGACAGCAGGGAGTGGAGGAAGCTGATTGCAAAATCTTCAGTTGGTGCCCCCACAGTCTACAGGACTACGGGAGAGAGGTGAAGGTGAAGACATTCTGGCTGGCAGTTCCTTCTAGTGAGAATGACTGACTGTCAGACTTGTGATTCTGCTAGTATAGAAATTAGAGAGTGAACAGACGTGGGTGGGAGAGAGGGAGATAGAGACAGAGACAGAGAAAGAGAGAGACGCGCGCGCGCACACAACACACACTCTCTCTTCTCTCTCTCTCTCTCTCTCTCTCTCTCCATGATAGGAAGAAGGGGGAGGGGAGAGGCCACGTCCAAGCCTCAAGCCTAAAACCTCCAACATCAGCGGAACCTTTCCATCACACAAAATGACCCACTTCCCACCGTACACTCAAAGCTAGTCCTAACAACAACCCCCCCCCCCCCCAACCCACCACACCACACACCACACCACACACAACACCAAAAACCTTCCAGAAACCCAATCCATATTCATTTTTCATCAACTGCCAATCCCACCCTTAATCCTTCCTCCTCCTCCACCCCCACCTCCACCACCATGCCACCCTCATTCCACACACCCCACCTTACCCTACCCCAGTGTCCATCAAGATCCAGCCCCACCACCCCCATCCCCACCCCACCCCCCATCCTCTTTTCCCCTTAATCCCAGGGTCAAGCCAGATGATTATTGTGTCAGGATCTCGGCCGCCTGTCTGTGTCACTTCTGGCCACTCCGCCTCCTCCATGAACAAACACAGAGACAGACAGTCCGTGGGGGGCAAGGAGGGATGGAGGGATGGAGGGAGAGATGGGGGGGAGAGAGAGCCGATATGCCCATGGAGTTTCAAGTTCACATTTTAAGAGTCTGGGAATTGAACTTCCCAACCCCCCACCCCCCTCTTCCCAACCGCTACACGCAAGCAAGCACACACACACACACATGTGCGCAAGCACGCACGCACACAATCACACAAACATACACACATACCTACACATTTACACGCACACACACGCACACAGACAGACAGACAAGACAGACAGACAGACAGACACACACACACACACACACAACGTGTCAGAGTCTCTTCAGACTTTTTTGCTAGAAGAGAGAGAGAGAGAGAGAGAGCACAAACAAACAAACCACACACACACTCCCCTCCCCCTTCTCTCTTCTCTCTCTCTCTCTCTCTCTCTCTCTCTCTCTCTCTCTCTCTCTCTCTCTCTCTCTCTCATCACACACACACACACACAAACACACACAAACACACACAAATACACACACACAACAAACACACACACACACTAACACTCAGGAAAGACAGAAAGCTTCCCCCCCCCCCCCCCCCCTCTTACATCTACCGGAAGTGAGACCCCTGGCGGCGAGCGGTCTGCGAGGCAAGGGAGGCCACTGTTGTAAGCTGTGGCAGAAGTGAGAGGTTGTGGCGGCTAGAGGTCTGGAATTGCAGAGAAGCAGGACCGAGGAAAAGAAGGAGGGAGAGGAGAGAGCAGCAGCAGCAGCAGCAGCAGCAGCAGCAGGAGAAGGAAGACCAGGTCGATAAGGTCTACAGATGATGAGGTCACTCACACTGAAGCCAGCTTGTCTGTTTCTCGGAATGGGGGTGGTGGTTTTTGACTGGGGAAGAGGGAGGAAGGGATAGGGATAGAGTGAGGTGTGGGGTTGGGTGGTAAGAGAGATGGGGTGGGGGTGTTGGGTGGGGTGGTGGGGTGGGTGGGGGGTGTTTGTTTGTGTTTGTGTGTTTGTGTGTGAGAGAGAGAGAGAATGAGAGAGAGAGAGAGAGAGAGAGGTGGTCTGTGTTTTTCTCTGTGTGTGTTTGTTTATTTTCTATTTTATTTTTTAATTCTTTTATATCGAGGATAATGGAATAAGCATTTATGTGCTTTTTTTACACCCAGTCCCCGTGTGTATGCGGATTTGTGAATTCTGTCATCTTTTTGTTTGTCTGTGTGTTTGTTTCTCTCCTCTTTCTCATTGTAAAAATTCTAAAAACCTAGTCTGTCTGTCTGTTGTCTTCTCTGTCTGTCTTCTGTCTCTTTCTCTGTACTCTGTCTGCCTCCTCTCTCTCTCTCTCTCTCTCTCTCTCTCTCTCCCCCTCTCCTCTCTCTCTCCCCCCCCCCCCTTCTCTCTCTAACAAGCTGACGTGTAAACACACAGTGACTGTGATCTCTGTAGAAGGGAAGGATCACAGAAGACTGGAGGTGTGTGGTGTAGTGTAGTGTAGTGTAGGGCTGCAATCTATGAACTGGGATGCCAGACGAACATTTCCCGTAAGGAAACCCTTCATTCAAAGATAAATGTTCCGCTTCGTGTGCTTCTTTTTCATCATAACTGCTAGGATAGGAAGGAAGGAAGGATAGAAAGGAAAAAAAGAAGATGAGAAGGAAAAGGGAGATAAAAATATGATGACAAGAAGGAGGAGGAAAGAAGGAGGAGAGGAGGAGGAGGAAGAAGAAGAGGAGGAAGAGGAAGAGAAGTGGAGGAAAGGAGAAGAAAAAGTAGAAGTATAGGAGAAGAGAGAAGATGATGAAAATGAGGAGAAGAGAGAAGGGAGAGAGAGAGAGAGAGAAGAGAGAGAGAGTGTGAGAGAGTGTGTGTGGTTGTTGTTGTGTGTGTGTGTGCGTGCGTGCGGTGCGCGCGTGCGCGCGCGCGCGCAGCAGACAAAGAAAAAAGAGAGAGAAGAGACAGAAGAAAAAAGATCAAACCTATAAGACTAGGACGAGCACAAACACTGCTGACAACGATATAGAAGAGACGACCAGACAACAATCCCACCACTTACATCCATGACCCAAAGAGAACCATACCCACACACTAAACAACACAACCAACGCGCACAACGTCACACCACCAACATACACCACACACGACGCGATAAGAAAGGGAAAGAAAGAGAAAGCACAGAAAATGAGAAAGAAAGAACAGAAAGAGACAAGAAGAAGAAAAACAAAAGAAAACACAGATAACCATAAGAAAGAGACAAAAGAAGAAGACAATAAACAAAAAAAGAACACACAAGAAAGAAAGAAAAAAGGAAAGAAGAAAAAAGAAAAAGAGCTGAAATAAAACCCAGACACCCAACCAAAACAAAACTAGAACCGAAAGAACCAGAAGGCAGATCGAATTAACGAAAGGAACAGCAAGCAGGCAGTGGAATAGCCAGCAGCAGACGACGGTAGCGGACGAGCCTAGCAGAGAGTGTCACCACCGCATCACTTCATTAATCGAGCGAGGGTCCTCTCTCGCCTTAGACCCACCAAGAAGCGAAGAAAAACGGAAAGCTTTGACCCGCGCCTAGTGCATTGAAGGTGATAATTGTCACACAGACACAACACAAAGACACACGCACACACAGACTACACACAGACACAAACGCAGACACAGACGCATACAACACACACACGCGCACAAAGATGGCTTGATGAAAAAAAGCAAATGCACTGCTCATTCAATGTACCATCTGAAAATAAAAGTTGGACTTTGACTTTGACTTTGACAAAGAGATAGATTCACTTCACACACACACCACACACACACACACACACACACACACACACACACACACACACACACACACACACACAGAACACACAACCCCACACACTCACACACACACACACACACACACACACACACACACAACACACACACACACGCACACACACACACACTCACACACACACTCACACACTCACACACACACACACACAACACACAACCCCACACACACACACACAACCCCACACACACACACACCCACTCACACACACACACACACGCACACACAACCACACACACACACCACACACACACACACTCACACACCACACTCACACACACACACACACGCGCGCGCGCGCGCGCGCGCGCGGTGCATGCACACACGCACACACACATCGCCCCGCACTCTCACATCACACTTCTCCATCTTCATTACTGTCTGCCCTCCTCTCCCCCGCCCCCCGCCCCTTCTCTCTCTCCATCCTCCTCCTCCTCCATCCTCCTCCTCCATCTTCTCCTCTTCCTCACCTCCACCACCACCATCACCATCACCACCAGAGCTAGCACCCCCGTGTACCATAATAACTGACTTTTCGTTATCAGCTCTTTGAACGTTCTTTTTTTGTTTATTGTCTCATTTCCTACCCATCCATCTTAAAAGCTGTTTGGGGTTGTTGTTGCTGCTGCTGTTGTTGTTGTTGGTTGTGGTAGTGGTGGTGGCGGCTGTGGTGGTGGTGGTGGTGGTGGTGGTGTTCTTGTTGTTGCTTTTATATTATTTTTTTGTTGTCATCACAACTACCGCTGTCATCGTCACTGTTGTTATTACTACTACCAATCATCAGCTACACAACTACCCATACAACTACCACTACCACTACATTCATGTCCACTACAGCCTCAGTACTACTACTGCTGCTGCTGAAACAGCTACTCTTGGTGTTGCTACCGTAAAGTTTCTCTTGCTAAAACTGCTATTATTATTATTAGACTAACACTCCACGACGAAGTCGGATGCGCTGGGCCTAACTTATCAGGCGCTTAACGGCAGCGGAACGTGGTTTTTTCCCGCTTATATGACAGACGAACAATAGTTGCTGTCTGAGCGTTCGACGACGACGACGACGACGACAAAGAAGAAGATACTACCACTTCCACCACCGCAGCACCATAATAACGATTACAGACACACTCTTAAACAACAGAAAGGAAAGAAAATGATTTTTTTTTGAAAAAGCCCCATTACAAGAAGATGTTACCAAACTAACCCAAAACGACAACTTCATTTTGTTCTCAGCATTTCCAACTAAACCACCTCCTCCCCCCCCCCCCCCCCCCTCCTTGTCCCCCCCCCCCCCCCCCCCCCCCCCCCCCCACAATGACCTCACACATTTCTTGATGCCAGAATCGCTCCCCTCCACCCCCCACCCCCCCACCCTTCCTCAGCCTTCCTCCCTGGAACGCTTGCCAATCTGTGGACTCCCTCCTCCTCCTCCGCACCCCCCCCCCCCCCCCCCCCCCCCGCGCCGCCTCCCCCCCCCCCCCCCCCCCCCCCCCCCGCCCTCCCGCGCCTTCTCCCCCGACCCGGGGGACAGAGCGAGACGGCGGGGCGCCAGAGAGAGCGGGCCACTGCCCTATACCTTCTTCTGCTGACTCACTGGATGGACATCGGGGGTGGGGGGGGGGGGGGGGGGGGGAGGGGGGGGGGGGGGGGGGTGGTGGAGGGGGGGGGGGGGGGGGGGAGGATGGGGTGAGTGTGGGGGGTGGGGGGGGGGGGGGGTTAGGGGGGGATTGTGTGGGGTTGTGGTTTGTTGTGTGTGTGTGTTGGGAGTGTTGTGTGTGGTGTTGTGTGTGGTGGGGGGGGGGGAGGGGGGGGGGGGGGGGGGGGGGGGAGGGGAGGAGGGAGGGGGATTGTGTGGTGTGTGTGGTGTTGTTGTTTGTGTGTGTTGTGAGTGTGTGTGTGTGTTGTGTGTGTGTGTGTGTTGTGTGTGTGTGTGTGTAGGTGTGGTGGTGATGTGTGGTGCGTGTGTGTGGCCGAGGGAAGGGGGGATGGATGGGGTTTCGTGTGTGTGTGTGCGTGTGTGTGTGAGTGTGTGTGTTTGTGTGTGTGTGGCGTGCGTGTGTGAGTGTGTAAAAGCGTTCGTGCGTGCGTGAGTGTGTAAAAGCGTGCGTGCGTGAGTGTGTGAGTGCGTGCGGGAGTATATGTGTGTGTGCACGCGCGCTTGCGTGTGTCTGTAAGTGTGTGTAGGTTGTTTCAGTCTGTCTATCTGTCTGTCTGTCCGTCCGTCTACATACATGTATAAGTAAGTATTTTTACTCAGCTCTTGTCTGCAATGTGGTGGGGATTTCCGAACGCCAGTCACACAAACACAGAACTGGTCGAATCTGAGAAAAATCGGTTAGAAAAACCAAACAAACCGTACGATATCCATCTATATTCTCTCAGGCCATTTGAC
>CM054139.1:26906736-26936736 GCA_028751875.1 Rapana venosa
GAAACGGGATGTCGCGCGTTGACTTTGCACCATTTTGCCCAAACTATCTGGGAGTACTTGAAAAAAAACTTTCACATCCCAAAGAACTATAACTGTTAATAATCCCTACTTCCACTGTATGCCGAATTCTGACCATTCCCATGCGGGCATTATGTAAAAAAGTAAGACTGGTCAGTTCTAAGCAAGACTGGTCAGTTCCAAGCAAGACCAGTCAGATCTAAGCAAGACCGGTCATACCTAAGCAAGACTGGATAGTAGAAAGTGTATAGAGTCGGTTGATGCGGAACAGTTCAAGCACTTTGCCCCCTCGCCACGCCCGGGATGACCTCATTCATGCCCCTGTCAACTGTGGGTAAAAGATTCACGAACACAAAGCACTTTTTGCTCCTTATACACTGAACCAAATGTTAAGTCAAGTCTTTAAAACCTCCCTCCCTCCCTCCTCCTCCCCCTCCCCCCCCCCCCCCCCCCCCCACATCCCCATCACCCCCTTCCCACCACTTTTTCCTCTCCATCGCTCTCTTCCCTACCTCCACCACGTCAGCTCGTTTGCTGTACATAAACAACAACCAACCCAGCACTGTGGAGGGAGGGCGTGGACAAACCCACCCCCCTTGCATCCTTTCACCGAGCGAACGGTAATTAAACTCGACCAGCCCTGATGATCCAAGCTGCACGGTGATGAGGAGGACATCAGGGACCTCCCCCCCCCCCCCCCCCAAACCCCCCTCCCCCAACCCCTCCACCTCCTCCAATGGTGACTCAACACCCCCCCCCCCCCCCCCACACAGCAACACACCACCACCCACCCCCCACCCCTGAAAAGCTCTGCTATGCGCATAACTCGACGTGACAAACGTAAATCCCCGGGGCACCACCGCCAACTTAAAAGGAGCGTAATCCAGCTTGTCCTAATTAGCTCCGAACAGAACTGACACCCCGACGACGATGCGGTCGGTCAAGCGAGACGAGCAAGGGAGGTCAGAAGCGGTCATCTTAACACCCGTACCCCTTACCCACCACCCCCCTGTGGACGTGATGAGAGCAGTGCAGAGAGGAGGGAGCCAGCCAAAGCACAGACAGACAAGCTCGGACCTTGTACTACTAAAAGAAGAAACATCCCCCGCGTGTGTAACTGACTGTGGCGCAGACGAGATTCCGTTCAGCGCTGCATGCTGCTGCAACATGACCGAAGGTGACACAGCGGGCAGCGGAGCGTGCAGGTGTGACGGCCTGCTGACCAGCCTAACGTTGATCCCCCCTGACTCTCCCCCCCCCCCCCCCCCCCCCCACTCCCTTCCCTAGTCTCTGGACCGTGTGGTCTCCCCTTCAGGCGGCGGCGTCGCCTGCTTGTCTTTGATCCTCTCTCTGTCTCTGTCTCTGTCTCTGTCTCCTCTCTCTCTCTCCCCTCTCTCTCTCGGCTCTTTTGTCTTCCACGGCTGCCCAACTGTGACCACTTACCTTGCTTAGGTCAGATGTAGTAGGCAGGGAATTCATTCTGTGTGAATAAACTCCCCTTCCTTCCCCCCCCCCCCCCTCCTTCATCTCCTCCACCCCTCCCCCCCTTTTTTTTTTAAATTTCCAGGGAGCCTGCTCCTCTGAGACAGACAGACAGACAGACAGACACTCATGAAGCAGGACAAGCATGCACTCACACTGCCTTACACAGCCATGAAGAGGGTTACGTATACTGGTGTATGTATGTATGTCAGCGGCATTTTACTAACGCTCAATTCTAGTATGCGTGCACCCATTGTGCGAATGAATGGTGGCTGACATTTTGGGGGGGGGGGGGGGGGGGGGGGTTTCGGTGGGTTATGGTCATTATCAAAATATGGCCTGAAAATAACTGAACAACAACAACAACAACAAAACCACCCAAAACCTACCCTTTTCTTCCTTTCAGATTACAAACAAAAACAAAACAAACAAGGAAAAGGGAGGGATGGGAGAGAGAGAGGGAGAGGGGGGGGGTGTGCACACAGGAAGGGGAGATAATGTTCAGCGCTATACTTGGAAGATGTTGACAGGAAAAAGTTTCCTTTGGAGTGGGGTGAGAGGGGGGTTGCAGTGAAAGTTTTATTTTTATTTTGAGGAGAATGGCTAAGATGGTTGGTTGACAGATTGGCTGGCTGGTTTTCGTCATTCCAGCACTGTGTTTAACGGTTTGTTTGTTTGTTTGTCTGTCTGTGTGCATGTTTGTTTTTGTTTATGCTTTGGCTCTCTGTCGGTACGTCTGTTACTCACTAGAAAGAAACGAGGCCTGCGTTTTCCTGAGGATGTGGCAATTTTTTTTTCTTTCTCAAAAGTAATATCTTTCAGTATGTTTAAGAATTTTTTATTTTTAGATTTTCACAGCCACATCCTGGAGTTCATTTTAGGACCCCCCCCCCCCCCCCCCCAACACACACACACAGGGAGGGAGTGTTGGGCAATTATCTCTTTCTTTTTTTCCAAATGCTAATTAGACAGGTTCTTTGCGCACGTAACAGCAATTAGAAAATGACTGAAAGACAAAAACGAAGTGTCAGTTTCAAAGGGGAATCTTCACGTTCATGCGAAAACCTTATTAGTGCTCTCTCCTCTCTCTCTCTCTCTCTCTCTCTCTCTCTCTCTCTCTCTCTCTCTCTCTCTCTCTCTCCTCTCTCTCTCTCTCTTCTCTCTCTCTCTCTCTCTCTCTCTCTCTCTCTCTCTCTCTCTCTCTCCCTCACACACACACACACATTCAGGAACAAACTAACATAAATAATAAATATGTAGCAGCCAAAAACAAAAACAAAAATCCCTGGGAACAACAAGGAACTACCACCCCCTCCTTAACTTTCAGAACCGTACTACACCACTACATACATACATAGTCTACCCTATGCTACAGCAGCATCAGCAGTAACAACAGCAGCAACAACAGCAGCAGCAACAGCAGCAGTAACAGCAGCAGCAGAAACATGGCAGACAGAGGAAGGCAAGGAGGCGTCAGGTTGGTGCCACTCTAAGAGCCCGCTAATTAACGACACGCCAGACTGCTGTCTGAATGTAGCCAATCCTATACCACAATACGACCTGCCCCCATCCCCCCCCCCCCTCCAATGCCTCCCCCCCCCCCCCCCCCCCCCCCTCCCCATCCTCCCAACCCCTTTCTCACTCCCCACCCTCCCACCGCCCTCTACCCTACCTTTCCCTTCTCTTCCTCCTCCCACGATACAGTGCATTATACACACACAGTAAGTTCCATATAGTGTTGTTGTTGTTGTTGCTGCTGCTGCTGCTTTGTTACAAACCGATGGTAACGATGCCACGAGCAGAAAGCGCGTGTAGCGTTTTTTAACATGATAGTTATCCTGATTAGGTTAGACGGCCGAGAGGGCGAATCATAACGTTAACGATGATGGTGGTGGTGGTGGTGATGGTGGTAGTGGTGTTGATACCATAATAGCAGTCATGTGGTGGTGCTTGGTGGTGGTGCTTGGTGGTGGTGATGGTGGTAGTGGTGGTGGTGGTGGCGTTTAATGCGACGGCGACGGTGGATATGGTAACAATAAGAATGGTGAAACAGATGGCGAAGACAATGACACTGATGACAACGGCAACAATGACAACAATGACGATAATTATGACAATGTCTTAGGGCAAAATTCAAAACAAAACAAAAATACTGTAGCTATGACTGATCCATAAAGTTGAACAATGCCATTTTCTTACAAATACTTTTTATACACCAATTTTGGTTTGACAAAACTGGTATTTTAGACGCAAGATATTTTTAGAATTTTTTTTAACATTTTAAGGATCTTATGTACTGACAACCATGACATGGCCATTACAGTTGAGTAACAAAAACAAAACAAAATCAGTAAAATCAATCAGTCTGTCAGTACAACAGTTATGAGTTTCGATGGCAATACTCGTGAAATGAGAGATAATATATATGATTGTGTGGATGATATTAATGAAAATATAATAATTATATATATCAGTCTCATTGTTGTGCGAGTACGCCTGAATAGGACTTAAACTAGGTAACTTCTTGTTCTGTCAAACATTAGAATTTGGCAGGCTTTGTGATATGCATTTGAAGAAAAGTCTGTTTTAACCAACAGAGGTAAAATGTTTAGAAAACATTCTCATAGGTAGGGTATGTTTTTTCATTGCTTGTTTGGTGTGTGTGTGTGTGTGTGTGTGTGTGTGTGTGTGTGTTTGTGTGTGTGTGTGTGTGTGTGATAGATAGATAGATAGATAGATAGATAGATAGATAGATAGATAGATAGATAGATAGATAGATAGATAGATAGATAGATAGATAGATAGATAGATAGATAGATAGACTGGCATGGCGCTATCCAGAAAAACGTCTACAATAAACACACAAAAAACAAAGAAACAAACAAATGGAAGGTCATTACATGGGAGCGGGGAAAGGCTCTCCCTCAGATGTTGTGATATATAACATTCAGCTGACGTCGTTGATCAAAGGCTGGCTGCAGTATGGTGCACAACATTTAAAAAAACCCACAAAGTTTCTTTATCTAAAGAAACGGCACGCTGACTCGCCATCAAAATAGAAAACACGGCAAGCAGTTTATGTGGCTAAGCTTCCCCTGTAAAGAACATAAATTACCTAACAAAAACATACATCCTTGAAACCGTATGTCATATACCACCCCCCACCCTCACCACTCTCTCTCTCTCTCTCTCTCTCTCTCTGTTTCATCCACCATCTCTTCTCCTCCGCTGCCTCTTCCTCCCTTCCCTGTGTCGCTCCTCCTTTGCTGGATCACAAACTCGACATTTTATATCAAAAGAAACAAAAGGAGAGAAAACAAAAACAAAAAGCAGAAAGAAGAAAGACAAGGCTACAAAGCGACTGAATTTCAACGGGAGATAAACCTGATTGCAAGGCAGTCATATTTTTCTGATTTACATTGGCCGGCCTCTTTTCCGGTATGGTGCATGACGGGACAGAAGGGCGGGCGGACAGCGCCGCAGAAAATTAAATGGCGGTGCTGCGGTGAAACATGAATTCACCCCTCCCTCCCCCTCCAAGAGAGTTGTACTCCTGGCGTCTTTTTAAAAATACCACCAAATGAAGGTGGAGTTTTCTAAACTAGTGTGTTGGATGTAGTGATAGAGAGAATAGACGAAAAGCAGGACGATAAGCGATTAGTTATGGGTGACAAAATTGTAAACCATTTTCAATCAAAACAGACTGTCTATGAGTGAAATTTAGGCTGCTACCCAGGCCCAGAGAGAGTGGGTCGCTACAAAGAGAAGTGCCACCCATTTACACAACATTTTTGTTTGTAAGTGTATTTGTTTCCCTATCACAGTGGCTTTTTTGTCTACAGAATTTTGCCAGGGACAGCTCTCTTGTTGCCGAGTGCTCTTTTACGTGCAAGCCAATCACGGAAAGCACAGGGACAGCTATGATGATGATGATGATGATGATGATGATGATGAGATGAATGATGATGATGATGATGGTGGTGGTGGTGATGATGATGAGATGGATGATGATGATGATGATGATGATGATGATGATGATGATGATGATGATGATGATGATGATGATGATGATAGCGTGAATAATAGTGGTTGTGGTGGTGGTAACAACGACATCAATGATGACGATGCATGACAGATAATGATGATGGTGGCAAACGATGGCGACAACAATGGTGATGATGAGAATGTTGACGATAAATGGCGGTGGTGAATGAAAATGGCAACGACAATGATGATGATGATGATGATGATGATGATATGATGATGATGATGATGATGATGATGATGATGATGAAGGTGGTGGTGGGTGGTGGTGGTTGGTAATGATGATTTTGAAGATGATGATGATAATAAAGATGAATATGAAGGTGGTGGTGGTGGTTGTGTTGCAATTTTAGAACATACCTCTCTTGCCAGAGTAGCACGTGATGATACAATACCATTATACTATGCAACTGTGGCAGAACTAAGACACGAGCAAAGTCAATCAAACCCAAATTACGCAAAATGGCAACAATGGTAATGTTATGTTGATAGGCAGCAAGGAAACCAACACACGTCAATAAATGAGGAAAAGTGAACACAACAACAACGAACGACACACACACACACACACACACACACACACACCACACACACACACACACACAACAAAACAAAACAAAAAAACTTAATTTTATTTTTCAATTTTTTTTAAAAGACAACAAGTAAACACAAATTAAAGCAACATACACACACAACAACAAACCAAACAAGTTGAATAAGCAAAAACCAACCAACCAAACAAATGAAAGAAACACATCAACAACAACAACAAACAAATAAACCCAACTCAAGCAAGAACGACAGTAAAACAAAAACAACAAAAAATAAACAGACACACAATTTGACCGGGGGAGGGGAGGTGGCGGGGGGGGGGGGGGGGTGCTTTTCTGGGGCCTGTCACCACCACAATATTATGATGGGGAAAAAAAAGAGGAAGAGGAGGGGGAGGGGGGGGGGGGGGGGGGGGGGGGGGGAGGAAACACTGCAATAAAGCGGGCAAGTACGGGTCGGCGCCAAGAAGTGTGGGTGTCTGCGCCTTGCAATGCACCCCCTGCTATCAGGGTCATGGACCACTTCAATAAACTATCCGTCTCTGTCCTCTGTCTTCCTTCCCTTCGCTTCTCTCCCCTCCCCACCCTTTCCCTCCCCTCCCCCCCCCCCCCCCCCCCCCCCTTTCCTCCCTCCTCCCTCCCCCCTCCTTTTCGTTGTGTGTGTGTGTGTGTGTCTGTTTCTGTTCTGTCTGTTTGTCTACCTGTCTCTGTCTCTCTTCGTGCATGTGTGTGTGTGTGTGTGTGGTGTGTGTGTGTGTGTGTGTGTGTGTGTGTGATGGTGTGTGTGAGAGAGAGAGAGAGAGAGAGAGAGAGAGAGAGAGAGTCTGTCTTTCTGTCTGTCTCTCTCTCTCTCTCTCTCTCTCTCTCTCTCTCTCTCTCTACTCTCTCTCTCTCTCTCTCTCTCTCTCTCTCTCTGTGTGTGTGTGTGTGTGTGTGTGTGTGTGTGTGTGTGTTGTTGTGTGTTGTTGTGTTGTGTTCGTTGTTGTTGCCCGATTTTACGTCTGTTCGTCTATGTTGATCTGCCACCGATTGTGTGTACGTTGTGTGTCTGTGATTAAGTGTGTGTGTGTTGTTGTGTGTGTGTGTGTGTGTGTGTGTGTGTGTGTGTTGTGATGTGTGTGTGTTGTGTGTGTGTTGTGTGTGTGGTGAGTGAGTGAGTCTCTGTGTGTGTATGTGTGTATGTCTGTGTGTGTCTGCCTCTGTGTGTGTGTTGTTGTAATGTTGTTGTTGTTGTGTGGGGGGGGGGGGGGGGGGGTATGTTGTGTGTATGTGTATGCTGTATTATATTGAGTTGTATCGTATAACATCGTATTGGTTTGGATTGTGTTGTACTGTATAACACTTTCAGCTACAGCAGATCTCTCTGCATGAAATTAAGGCTTCTCTCATCGTGGAGAGCGGGTCGCCACAAGAGCAGCGCCACCCATTTTTCATCATTGTCTGTCTGGTTCTATGCATATCCGAGTTTGTTCATCAGAACGTATACATTGGATCAACGTCTCCACACACACACACACACACACACACACACACACACACACACACACACACACACCACACACACACACACACACACTACACACACACATACACACATATACATACACGCATATACACACGCATATACACACACATACAACACACATACACACACATCACACACACAACACGCATATACACACCTACACTCACACACATACACACTAATACCACACACACTCACACATACACACGCATATACACACTCACACACACATACACACACACACACACACAACACACACACCACACACACACAACACACACCACACATCACACACCAACACACACAGTCACTTAGTCAATACACTGACAGAAGAAAGAAAGAAAAAAGAAGGAAAGGAGGAAGCAAGGAGGAGACAGAGAGAAGAAG
The DNA here is from genome assembly GCA_028751875.1 of Rapana venosa. Taxonomy (NCBI): domain Eukaryota; kingdom Metazoa; phylum Mollusca; class Gastropoda; order Neogastropoda; family Muricidae; genus Rapana; species Rapana venosa. The sequence goes on from CM054139.1 coordinate 26,914,744, forward strand.
AAAAGAAGAAGAGAAGAGAGAAGAAGAAGAAGAAGAGAAGAAGAAGAAGAAGAAGAAGAAGAAGAAGAGGAGGAGGAGGAGGAGAGGGGGAGGAGGAGGAGGAGAAAAAGAAGACGACGGAAGAAGAAGAAGGAGGAGGAGGAGGAAGGAGGAGAAGAACAAGAAGAAGAAGAAGGGGAGACGAAGAGGAAGGAAGGAGGAGAGGAGGAGGAGGAGAGGGGAGGAGGAGACGAAGGGAGAGAGAGGAGACGAGGAGGAGGAGGAGAGAAAACGAGAGAGAGAGAGAAGAAAAGAAGAAAGAAGAAGAAGACAAGAAGAAGAAGAAGGAGGAGGGAGGTGGAGAAAGAAGCGACGAGAGAGAGAAGAAAAAAGAAGACGACAACAGAAAAGAACGAAGAAGAAGAAGAAGAAGAAGAAGAAGAAGAATAGCAGGAAAGGGAGGAGGAGGAGGAGAAGAAAATTGTCTTGTCAGGCGCGTTGCATGGTTGCCATTCTTATAACCCTGTTCAAGTGCAGACTCCCTGCCAGGGCCTCAAGTGTCTGGAGAGCTTCACAGGATTCCGCCACTTCCCTCCCCAGCACCATGGAGACAGACCCGCTGAGACAACACGGATCCAAAGACAAGTCTTAATACCGGAAACCCGCCCCCAGGGAGATAACTCCAATTTTCTTCTCCATTCCTGAATGTACGTTATTTTCGGATCTACTTTTTTGGAGGGTGGTTAAATAAAAATGTCAGGATTTTTTTCTTTTTTTTAAAAATGTAATGTCAGTCTTTTATTTTATTTTTTCTTTACTGCCAGCACTATTGCGAATATCCGAAACTGACGTTGTTGCTTGAAACATGGGTTTGAAACGAATCATAAGTTTAAATGTAAGAAATGTGTTTATTTATCTTTTTTTTTTATATTTCTTTTATATCGAGGATAATGGAATAAGCACTTATGAGCTTTTTTTTTAACATCCAGTCACCGTGTGTATGCCGTTTTGTAAATTCTGTCATTTGTTCCCACCGGCACACAATGGCCTACTCTTACGAAAAGCGGAACAGGATTTAACGTGTGCCCAAGATGTTCTGCGTGCGTTCGCACACGGGGCCTCGGTTTATAGTCTCATCCGAAAGACTGTGTGAGTGAGTGAGTGAGTGAGTGAGTGTGTGTGTGTGTGTGTGTGTGTGTGTGTGCGTGCGCGCGCGCGCGCGCGTTCGCGCGCTATACGTAACGACACAGGGGAAACAGAAAAATAATGCAAATGGGATAATGACCAAGCAGCCAAAACGAATCCGTTATTTTATTGTCAATAACAATTTTCCTCACGTGTTCTTTCCAGACACACCTAAAAAGAAACACAAAAAATAATTTCTTGTTTAAAAAGCGTTATAAAAAGATTTACGAAATTTCTTGTTACACAAGTTGGTATAAAAAGATTGATGACGTAATTTTTTGTTGCACAAGCTGGTATAAAAAAAGATTGATGACGTCATTTCTTGTTACACAAGTTTGTATAAAAAAAAGATTGAAGGAACAGCTATGGACAGATCCGCAAGGTAGTGGCTGGGATTTCTTACTAGCTTCAATACTGAGACTCATGCCGAAGTCGAACGCGCTGGGCCTGACTTGTCAGGCGCTTAACGGCAGCGCAACGCATTTTCGCTCATATGACAGACAATGATAGTTGCTGTCTGAGCGTTACACGAAGAATGCGAAGTGGGGGAAAAAAAAGAGACATAATATTATACTATATGATAACATACATCCTCATATTCAGAATTCTATATCAGAGACTAACCAGATGATCATTGTTTTGTTGTTGTTGTTGTTGTCGTCGTCGTTGTTGTCGTTGTTGTTGTTGTCGTCGTCGTCGTCGTCGTTGTTGTTGTTGTTGTTGTTGTTCTTCTTCTTCTTCTTGATGATGATGATGATGGATGATGATGGATGATGATGATGATGATGATGATGATGATGATGATGATGATGATGATGATGATAAAGTAAACGGAAAATAAAAGGAAGCGACCACAGAAAGAACATAAAAAGGGGAAAACTAAAGAGAAAACAATCAAAGAAATACCAACAGAACACTGGAACACGAACACACACACACGACCCACTATGTAACACACACACACACACTCACACTCACACACGACCCCACTATGTACACACACACACTCACTCACACACACACACACACACACACAAAACACACAGGACAAAGGAAGGGCTTGAGCCGACAAAAAAGATAAAGCAAACAAGAAAAAACAAAAAAAAACCAATAAAAAACAACAAAAAAAAAACCCCCCCACAGAAAGAAGTAAGGCAAAGACGAGGGGGGAAAGGTTATTACCATAACAGAAGGACAGGACTGACAGGGGTTTCACAGGGAAGGGATGGGTTTAAACTTACATATTATGTCGGTCCTATTTTCTTCATTGACCATCGCCTGTCACAAAAGGAGAGAGAGGGAAGAAAGAGAGAGGAGAGAGAGAGAAAAGAGAGAGAGAACCCGGCTCAATCCCTCACCCCCCCCCCCTCCCCCCATTTCCCCCCAAAACCAACCCCCCCATCCCCAACTCTACCCCATCACCCCACTTACCACCCCGTTTACCCACCTACCCTCCCAAAACACAAAACCCTCCCAACACCACACCACCACTACTTTCAAAACCATCACCACCACTCCCACCACCACTAAACCCCCCCCAACCACAAACCCCCACCACCCCCCCACCACCAAAAACCCACCATCACCACCACCACTACCACCACTACACCACACCACCACCATCACCACCCCCAAAACAGGGGGAGAGGGCCCCTATTTCGCCCCCCCAATTTCACATGTAATCCTCCTCCCTCCCTTCTCTAAAACAAATTACCAAACCAACCCCCCAAATTACTATCTACTTTTTTTCCAAGGGGGCGGGGGGGGGGGGGGGGGGGGGGAGATGAGGATTGTGGAAAAGGGTGGAGGGGGGGGGGGGGAGATTGGGTGCAGAATGCAAACAGTATGGGTTAGGAGATTTTGGAGAATGTATTGGGGCCCGTGTTTAGGGGTGGTGGGTGGGGATGGGGGCTGAGTGTGTGTGTGGGTTTTGGGGTGTGTGTGTTGTGTGTGGGTTTTGGGGGGTGGGTGGGGTGTGTTGTGTGTGTGTGTGTGTGTGTGTGGAGAGTTGTGTGTGTATGTGTGTGTGTGCTTGTGTGTGTGTGTTTCCCCAAAAAAATACACATACCAAAGTTTTGGGTGGTTTTCCTCTAAAAAGAAAAAAGGTAATTTTCAAAGGAAGTACACTGGACACCCCCCAAACCCCCCCCCCCCCCCCCCCCCCCCCCCCCCCCCCCCCCCCCCCCCAAGTGAGAATGCAGCTATCTCGTTTTGGGGTTGAAATAAGGTTTATTCATTAATCAGCGTGGAACAAGCAAACCATGATGAACGAATCTGCATAGCAGCAACAACGAGCAAGTAGCTTTATGTTGTGCTCAAGTACAAAACATCAACATTCTTATAGCGACTGACGATCCCTACGATGACCAAAAAGAAGAAAACGGAGGGGGGAAAAATGACTGAATAACTTGATTTTCATTGACATCATATTAAACAAGGTCCTAGTACCTTTTTTTATTATTAATATTTAAACATAATTTATTCAAATACAGCAGGAGAAAAGGCATCAAACAAAAACCCAACCAAAAAAAAAAAAAAAAAAAAGAAAAAAAAAAGTATTCCCCCCCCCCCTCCCCCCCCTCTCCCCCCCCCCCCCCCCCCCCCCCCAAAAAAGAACACTGCATACTTTAAGACGTGCACAATAAATTTCTTTCCTCTTCCTTTGAAAGTGACAACTATCCAACGGGGAAGGGGGGGAAAAAACACCACACGCTTCTTCTTTTTAGGACAATGGCTGGAATGACTGAGGGTCTATACACTGCGGCCCCGGAAGACGCCCTTTCCTTTTTGCAAAGGGGGGCGGGCCCCCAAAGGCCTAACTGGGCCAAAGGTAAGGTCCAAAAACACAAACGGTCACTTTGTTTGTTCAAGAGGGGGTCTGGTGGCCCCTCCCCCCCCCCCCCCCCCCCCCCCCCCCCCCCCCCTCAAACACACCAAAATGGAGAGAAAAGGAAAAACAAAGCACACACACAGTCTGAACGTCATACTTAAGGAAAAAAAAGGAAAGGTTTTTGAATGGGCGCTAACGCGTTTAAATTGCTTCCCCCCTTTCTCCTCTTTGTCTTCTGTCTCTTCAAAAACACAACACACACACATATCACGCGCACAAACACGTACCCACAACAAATACACACACACACACCAAAAAAACCACAAGAAAACACACAACAACACAACACACACACAACAAAGGGACACACACCTACCCACCACAAAAAACAAACAAAACACAACAACACCACACACACACTCAAAAACACACACCCAAAACCCCAAAAACAAAAAAAACAAAACAAAAAAACCAAAAAAAACCCAAAGAGAGAGAGAGAGAGAGAGGAGAAAGAAAAAAAAGAAAGAAAAGAGAGAGAGAAGAAACAGACGAAACAGACAGACAGAACAGGAACAGAGAGAGAACAAATTTTGACGTTTTAAGATAATGACCACACACCTAGGAGAGCATGACCAGGGGGGTAAAAAGGAAAAAAGAGATCCTACAGCTTAAGATCATGATGACGGAAAAAAGGGAGAAAACACAAGGCTTGGGGAAATACCTGTCTTGTCAACAACACCTTTTGTCCCAAAAAACCCAAAAAAAGACGATTTACATCCAACGCCACTGTCAAACTTTGCCAAAAAAAAACCCTTTAAAACCCAACCCCAACCCCACTTTCCTGGACCTTAATCGCCCGTAAGAACCTTTATACTTTGAACCACAAACACTACAAGGGACACAAGTTATGTTAAACCATGCTTACTGATCTGTTAGAAAAGCCTCTCTGTAAGGCCTATATGATATATATATTATACGCTTACTGAGAATCTTTTATATCCAGACCCACGGGGCAAAATGTAAATACAAAAACCAAAAAAACCCAAACCCCCAAATATCCCCATCCCCCTAACAACAAACAACAACCACACTTGAAGCTTGTTGTTGATCCAAGGAACTGAAGTCATGACTGAAAGTGATGTGTGAATTTGCCTAGATAAAAAAATACGTTTTAACTAAGTTGCTACAATGTTCTGCCTAAGTGTATTCTGTCAAAAGTTGTAAAGATGTGACCTAAAATAAAGACTGGAACCAATAGTCTAGTGGAATTTGGCATCGATCAAAGGTGACTGACTATGTTTCCCAACACAGGGTGTTGACAATTTTTAAGGGGTGAAAGGAAGCGGTGTATTTTGGTAAAGATAGTTTATGTCGTTGTTCACTATTTCAAAAAATCAATAGCAACAAGCAGCTAGCAGCAACAAACCTACAACAACATCAACAGCAAGAATGACAACAACAAATCCTATGGGGGGGGAGGGGAGGGGGGGGGGGGGATGGAAGGCATGCTCAAGCAAAACACACACAAAAACACACACACTACTTCACACACACACACAAAATCCCCCCCCTCCCCCTCCCTTCCAAAAGACAAGGACACGATGAAATTCCACGCCGCTATAATGACCCACCTCCCTTCCTGGACAGCCACGGCCTTGTCTCCCCTGACAGGTTGGAAAATCTTAGAGTAATGGCCTTGACAGGCCCAAATCCAAGGGGGAGGGGTGGGGAGGGGGGGGGGGGGGGGGGGAAAAAAAAAAAAAAAAAAAAAAGGGGTTTCAGTCTGACAGGATTTACAAAACGTAGTGCTAGGACTGGATAAGAACTGAGGAAGGGGAAAGAGTGGGGTGAGGGTGGGGGTAGGGAGTGATCTTGGGGGAAGGAACACCTTAACTGTGTGTTGGTGATGGTGAGGTAGGTTATAAGGATAATGATATGATCTGTGTACTATACTACAGCGTGTAGGTGTGATTTGTAAAGATTCCTTCTGTAGTTTGTTTTCTCCCCCCCTGATTTTTCATTTTTTTTAGTCGATTTATACTCACTAAAGTGGCCTTGTTTTTGTCTTTTCACTTGGACTTGAATGTGGATTAGCCTTAAGTCAGGTCCCCTCTTCTTTCTTTTTGTTCTTACTATTATCTGTTGTTTGTCTGGATGTATGTATGTGTGTCGGTCGGTTTTGTCTGTTTGGATGTCGGTCTGTTTGCTCGTCTGTTTGTCTGTCTGTGCCTGTGCTGGTCTGTCTGTCTGTTATTCTGTTTCTGTCTGTCTGTACTCTCTCTCTCTTCTCTCTCTCTCTCTTCTCTCTCTCTCTCTCTTCTCTCTCTCTCTCTCTCTCCTCTCTTCATTATTTATTAAACATCCTCGGTATAAAAGAATGATATAAAAGAATGAAAATGAATCTCTCTCTCTCTCCCTCTTCTCTCTTCTTTCTCTCCATTTTTTTTGTTAAACACTCACCACCCTCTATTCCCTGCTGCTCCCTCCACCCCCACCCACCCTCATCCTTGCCCTTCCCCACCTTAGCCCTCTCCCCCTCCCCCCCCCCCCCCCCCCTCCCCCCCCCCCCCCCCCCCCCCCCCCCCCCCCCCCCCCCCCCCCATATACCTCCTTATCCCCTATGCCTAGCGCTTCCACTATCACACTTCCAGCAAAAGAAGACAAAAGAGAATTGTTCCTGTGGTTGGTTGAGGGAATTGAAGTCATTTCGCTTTGGAATGCTGGGAAGGTAACCCAACTCTCGACTGAGGAGGGAAAGTAGGTGTTTAAAAGTCGGCGGGGGTTTGGGAAGGGTTAAGAATGTATTAGACATTTTGGGAAGAAAGGCATGAGCAATGTAGAGAGTTTAGTGGGGGAGGGTTTGTTGTTTATTTGGTTTTTGTTTGAATTTTTTCAACTCGTGTACTGGTAAAAGATATGTTGCTGAAATACAGAGAAAACATTGTTTTCTTGAAGTCAAGGTATGCCAATGCAAAAAAAAAAAAAAATTAAAAAAAGAAAAGAAGAGAAAGAAAAGAAAGGAGAAACAGAAGAAAGAAAGAAAGAAAGAAAGAAAAGGAAGAGAGAGATAGGAAGAAGGGGAAAAAAAAGGGATAAAGAAGGACGGAAGGGAGACGAAAGAAAAGATATATATAAAACATGTATCTAAACTAGTGACATTAAAGCCTCATTCCATTAATTGTTCGCCTGAATGATTCCACTCTTCCTTGTGTGTGTGTGTGTGTGTGGTGTGTGGTGTGTGGTGTGTGGTGTGTGCTGTGTGTGTTGTGTACTGTGTGTGTGCGCTGTGTGGCGTGTGTGTGTTTCTGTTCATGTTTCTTTATTGCATGTCTCTGTGTGTGTGACTGTTTGTGTCGCGTGCGTGCGGGGGCAATGTGTGGCATGGCTTGCATGCATAGGCTGGTTTGTTTATGTGTTTGGGAAGTGTGTTGACCGGTAAAGGCTGCTGACATTCAAAGCGGTACTGGAAGGAGTGGCAGTCGAGGACAGGGGAGAAAAGATTTTGCAGAAGAAACAGGTTAGGCAGGAAACCCATCAGACAGTATAAAGTTTAAGACTGTGAGGACCTGGTGCATCCTGGGATTGGTCAACCATTATGTATGGCCCACTGTTTGCGTCAATAGCTCAAAATAAAAGAGGAGAAGAAGAAGAAGAAGAAGAAGAAATAACATAATAAAAACAACCACAACAACCACCGCACATCCTCCTCCCTTCCGACCTCGTAGTTATCTGCAGTATTTTTCTCTATTACAGCTGTTGCTATGTGTGTGTGAGTGTGTGCATATGTGGAGGGGGGGGGGGGGGGGGGGAGTGGGGTCTGTGTGCGTTGAGAGAGAGAGAGAGAGAGTGGGGAGGTTCTGTGTGTTGGTGTGTGTGTGTGCCTTTTTTCTAATTTGTGTGTGTGTGTGTGTCTGTCTGTCTGTATGTCTGTCTGCATCTGTCTCTTTTTGTTGTATGTTCTGTGCCTCATTCTCTCTCTCTCTCTCTCTCTCTCTCTCTCTCTCTCTCTCTCTCTCTCTCTCTCTCTCTCTCTCTATCTCTCTCTCACACCACACCACACACACACTTTTAAACCACCACTCCTCAAAAAAAGATCGCAACACTAAACCAAATCCCACACCCTCCTTTTTGTTTTTGTGTTTTCTTTCTTCTTGTTGTTGTTTGTTGCTTTCGTTTTGACACCAAAGAGAACATACGTGTCACCCTGAACTGTTACAGCCTCCACTGTCGGATTCAGCGAGGGGTTGATGTTATGGGAAAAGCGACTGTCGCCAAAAGGAGAGTTTGAGTGTGAGAGTAGGGGTGGGGTGGGGGGGAGGGGAGGGAGGGGAGGGAGGGGGAGTGCTGCAGGAGGGACGGGAGGGAGGGAGGGGAGGATCAGAGAGGTGGGTGGTGTTAGTCCCCGCAGTGGCGCCCAGCGGGCTGCCATGGAAATGGGCGGCCACGCATGATTGAACGGACAATGGCGCGCCACCAGCCGTGTCAAGTCTGCTTGCTTGCTGGCTGGCTGGCTTGTTAGCTAGGTCTAGGCTTTAGGCTACTACTAACAACTAAGAAACTGCTAAAGCTGATGACCTCCCTGCCAAAAGTGACAGCGTTTGGGTTGGGGGTTGGCGGTTGGGGTGTGTTGATCGTTTTCAATGGGTTTTTGGTGAGTTTTTGTTGTTGTAGCTTTGTTTTGTTATTCGGGGTTGATAGAAATATGGTGGTTGGTCCGGTGGGGGTGGGGTTATAATTTTTATTCTTTTTTTGTGTGTGAGGATAATGGAATAAGCGCTCATGTGCTTTTGTTGTTTTTTTAAACTTCCATTTCCATGTGTGTATGTATTTTTTTGAAAAATTTTGTCATCCGTTCCCACTGGCACATAATGGCTTACTCTTCTGAAAAGCGGAACGGGGTTTTAACCCCGCGCGCGCCAGCGCGCTTGTGGTGTGTGTGTGTTTTGTGTGTGTGTTGCGTTGTGTTGTTGTTTTTTGGTTTGTTTTTGTTTTGTGTGTAAGAGGAGGAGGAGGAGGAGGGAAGTTAGTAAATAGTTGTAGTAGTAGTAGTAGTGTAGTAAATAGTAGTAGTGTAGTAGTAGTAGTAGTAGTAGTTTTATTAAGTAGGTTTGGCGCAATCTTTTGCGTTACTGTTCTCTGATAACTAAAGCGAAGGGAGGGGAAGGGGATCAGAAATAACGGGGAAAATGAAATTTTAAAATAATAATCGTCACTTATTGACTTTTTTTCAAACAGTGACAACCCCCCCATCCTCATCCCCCCTTCCCCTCACACACACATACACAAATGAGAGCAAACGTGCAAGCACACACACACACACACACACAACACACACACACACACACACACACACACACACGCAGAGGAGAGCAAACGTGGGAAATACACACACACACACATACACACACAGAAGAAAACAAACGTCAAAACACACACACACAACACACACACACACACACATACACACACACAGAAGAGAAACAAACGTACAAAACACACACACACACACACACAACACACACAACCACACACACGCACACACACACACACAGAAAAGAAACAAACGTACAAAACACACACAGAGATTGACAGGGCATCACGACTCCACTTGCAAGAGTAGCGAGCTACTGTAGGTGAAACAGCGTACAGCCAGCCAGCAGTGAAGGCGCAATGGACCCATAAAACGACCACTAGGGGGGTACAGGGAGAAGAGAGAGAGAGTGTGTGAGAGGAGAGAGAGGGGAGAGAAAAGAGAGAGAGAGAGAGAGAGAAACAGACAGACAGACAGACAGAGAGAGACTGAGGGAGGTGAGACAGGGAGACAGAGGAGAGATCGAGAACAGGGAGACAGAGAGAAGAGAGAAGAGAGAGAGAGAGAGAGAGAGAGAGAGAGAGAGACAACAGAGACCCGAGGAGAGATCGAGACAGGGAGACAGACAGAGAGAGAGAGAGAGAGAGAGATGAGAGAGAGAAGAGAGAGAGAGATCGAGACAGACAGACAGAGAGACAGAGGGAGGTTGAGACAGAGGAGAGATCGAGACAGACAGACAGAGACAGAGACAGAGAGACGGAGACCCGAGACAGAGGAGAGATCGAGACAGACAGACAGAGAGACAGAGGAGAGATCGAGACAGACAGACAGACAGAGAGACAGAGGGAGGTGAGACAGAGAGACAGAGGAGAGATGGAGACAGACAGACAGACAGAGGGAGGGAGGTGAGACAGAGAGACACAGAGACAGAGGAAAGATCGAGACAGACAGACAGACAGACAGACAGAGGTGAGACAGAGAGACAGAGTAGAGATCGAGACAGACAGACAGAGAGACAGAGGGAGGTGAGGCAGAGAGACAGAGGAGAGAGGAGACAGACAGACAGGACAGACGAGGAGGGAGGTGAGACAGAGGAGAGACGAGGACAGACAGACAGACAGAGAGAACAGAGGGAGGTGAGACAGAGAGACAGAGGAGAGATCGAGACAGACAGACGAAGACGGGACAGACAACAGAGGGAGGTGAGACAGAGAGACAGAGGAGAGATCGAGACAGACAGACAGAAGACAGAGGGAGGTGAGACAGAAGGGGGAATGAGAGACAGAGGAGAGAGGGAGACAGAGGAGAGAGAGAGGAGAGACAGACAGACAGACAGAGGAGACAGGGGAAAGGTGAGACAGAGGAAGGGGAGGAGACAGCAGAGACAGAGAGTGAAGAGGGGGTCAGAGGAGGAGAGAAAGAGAGAGGAGGGGGGGAGAGAGGCAGCGGGGAGGGAGACGGGGGAGAGTAAAAGGCGACGAGAAGGGGTGAGGGGGGGGGGGGGAGGGGGGAGGGGGGGGAGGGGGGGGGAAGGAGGGGGGGGGGGGGGGGGGGGGGGGGGGGGGGGGGGGGGGGGGGGGGGGGGGGGGGGGGGGGGGGGGGGTAAGTGGTGGGGGCTGGGGAAGTAGGTGAGGGAGGGAGGGTGGTAGTAGTAGTATAAGGGATTCACATGGCACAGTCAAAAGGGCTTGTGTGTGATGTGTGTGTGTGTATGTATAAATAAAATGGCAGGACAAAAAGCATTGAAGGTGTGCAGACTCAATGGGGTCTGTTTAGGCCTGACGCATGTTCTGGGTCAAATTCATTCCATCCATTCTTTTCACCTGTATTGCAAATCGTTGGTTTCACATCTCCCTCCCCCCCCCCCCCCCCCCCCCCCCCACCCCACCCCTACCCTTTTTAAAAAAATATATTTTTGGGAAAACAAGCACGCGTGTATGAATACACACACGCGCGTGCGCGCACGCGCATAGACACATGTAGACACGACTTACCACATGCACGCTTGCACGAACTTGTGTGTGTGTTGTGTGTGTGTGTGTGTGTGTGTGTGTGTGTGTGTGTGTGTGTGTGTGTGTGTGTGTGTGTGTGTGTGTGTGTGTGTGCGCGCGCGCGCGCACCATCTGGAAATTAAAAAACTTGACTTGACTTCACACACACATACACACACACCACCACCACCATCACCACATCCATCCATCACCACCACTACAACCACCACCACCACCACCACTACCACACCCCTCTCAGAAATTCCTCTCTCCCTCCCCTCCTTATATATTAGTAGATAAATAGATTCCCATCCTCCCGTCTCCCCCTCCCCCTACCTTCTCCTCCTCTACCACCCATGCGCCCACCACCACCCGTTCTTTCTACCTCTCTTACCCTTAAACCATCCGTTCTTTTTCCTGTTCTTTCCCCCTACCTCTACCTCCTCCCTCCCACCCCACCAACCTTTTTTTTTTTATCAGGTAGGTAAGTGAGAATATGGCAGGCGCCTACCCAACCCACCAACAATACAGTACAACATGCTGTTTGTTTGTTTTGCACACGCAATCAAAGAGGCCGATTGTAGTCGTGTTGTACGCGCGCGCGCACACACACACGCGCACGCACGCGCGGACGGACACACGCACACAGAGATGAACGGGTGTGCATGTCCGCCGGTATGCACAAGGGCAACTTGCCCACACTTCTCTCTCCTTCCCAGAGAGAGAGAGAGAGAGAGAGAGAGAGAGAGAGAGAGAGAGAGAGAGAGAGAGAGAGAGAGAGACAGACAGACAGACAGACAGACAGACAGACAGACAGACAGACAGATAGCCAGACAACCAGAGATTAGTCTACACTGACGAGGATACATACAAAATCACACACACACACACACACACACACACACACACAACACACACACACACACACACACACACACACACACACACACACTCACACACACACACACTCACACACACACACACATACACACACACACACACAGATGGGGGGTGGAGAGACGGAGACAAATTAATAAGGAGATAGAATCAGAAACAGAGATACCTCACCCCCCACCACCCCCCTACTTACCCACCTAAAAAACCCAACCCAACCCAACAACAACAAAAACAACTACAACAAACACAACAAACCCTGTAACAGTCATTTTCACATATATATATATATATATATATATATATATATATATATATATAATATATATATATATATATATATATATATAATATATATATATATCCAAATCACGAAAGACGACAAAATGAACCCGCACGCAGTAGACTTGGAAACAGCGGCAAAGAGCAAACAAACCACAGCTAGTATATAATAATAATAATATTATGCGAACGCATGCAGAACATCTTGTGCACACGTTAAATCCTGTTCCGCTTTTCGAAAGAGTAGGCCATTGTGTGCCGGTGGGAACAGATGACAAAATTTACAAAACCGCATACACACGGGGACTGGATGTAAAAAAAAAAAAAAAAAAAGCACATGAGTGCTTATTCCATTATCCTCGATTTTTTTTTTAAAGTCATCTTAGCGCTTTGATTTGTTGCTTTACAAGATTCAGCGCTATATAAATTCCATACATTATTATTATTATTATTATTATTATTATTATCATTATCATCATCATCATCATTATTATTATTATTATTATATAGTCCAATACACACACAACACAACAGCAGACAAGACACACAGGGAGACCACAATACAAAAAGCAAAGCAACCAGCAAGTATGCATGCATCCATCCATACTAGGCCCTAGTATAGAGAGGAAGAGGAGGATGGTGGTGATGATGATGATGCATGGTGGAACAGCAGGAAAGCAGTTCACAGACGCAATCAGCACTGTGTTTGGGGGCTGTTGACAGCAGCCAGTTAAACCGAGGAAAAGCTAGCAAGGAAAAGAGAATGAGTGTGTGTGTGTGTGTGGGGGGGGGGGGGGGGGGGGGGGGTAGGGCAGGGGGGGGGGAGAGGTGTGGACCTAGGGTGGGGGGGGGGGGGGGGGGGGTAAGAGAGAGAAGAATTGTGGTGGGAGGAGGGGGGACCCAAAAAAGTTGGGGTGGGGAGATGGAATAGCAGGATGGGGATGGGGTTGGAGGGGTGGGGGGGGGGAGGATAGGTAAATGGGGAAGGGGGGGGGGGGGGGGGGAAGGTGGGGGTTGTGTAGATAAACAAATGGCAGAATGGTGTTTAAACATACTCCTGTCAACTACAACAGGCTTTTCCCAGGCTTTTCGTCCACATGGCCACGACACACCGTTGTCAGTTATGGCCGTGGTCATGACGATGCAAATCTGAAGAAAAATAATCACTATCCAATTGGTTTATATAGATCTTTATATAGAAAACGTGAATATTATTCATACACAAATTGAGAACAGTAACAAGCAAATAGCTTATATATAGTTTATACTGTCCAAATTTGAATGTGCATTTACGCAAGTTTGTGACGGGAGTAAATTTCGTCAGTGTAACTCCTTTTCTTTATATGTCTCAGGTCTACTAAAAAAATCGTTTTAAAGATAAAAACAAGAAACTTTACAACAGATGTTCTCCAAAAGAAATAGGCCTACACTTGCAGAAATCTTTGCTCAGTCCATATGTTGGGATAAACTGGAAACAAAGGTATCCCGATAGTAAAATTCACATGGGATTTTTCGTTTGTGTGTTCACAGGCTACACAACCAAGGACAACAGGTATGTCATAAGAAGCGGCCAGTGCTGAAAGCATCCAAATTAGGCGCAATAAAACATCGGGTTTTAAACAGCAATAAAAGATTAGGTTTTAAACAGCAATAAACATTAATATCAGGTTTTAATCACCAATAAAATATCAGGTTTTAATTGTAGTTAAATAGGAGAAGTGTGGGTAGATTTAAAATAAATTTTAAAAACTCACCTCAACCTACAAAGAGCCTCCTTTTATCTAACAAATGATAGAAAGGAAAAGAAAAAAACAATGCCTCTCTCTCTCTATTCCCTTTGATATAATCCTATCCTTAATCCCTGATCGTATCTAACTAAACCCTATACTCTCGCAACAATCCCACCCATTCACTCCACACCACACCACACACACTAAACACACACTCCGCCCACTGCTCTCTACCCCCCCCCCCCCCCCCCCCCCCCCCCCCCCTCCCCCCCCCCCCCCCCCTAAGCCCCCTGCTTTTTTGACGTCAAGGACCCACAGGGACCCAGGGATTGGATTCACATGAAAATTAACCGCCACAGTATAGGACTAAGCGGAGGGAGGGAGGGTCGGGAGGGTCTGCCCTCAGACTCTATAGACCACCCCTGAGGAGGCGGTTCCTGAGGGAGCAGGAGGCTTACAACAGAGAAGAGGACTGACAGACAGACAGACAGAGGACATGTGATAGGAGCAGAGCAATTAACACCTTGATTATAACACCGGCACGTGATACGCGCACTGGACTAGGCCTACTGGTCAGAGTGGGAAAGGTATTGTTATGGAGATTGTTGGAGGAGGAGGAGGAGGAGGATAAGGGGGAGGAGGAGGAGGAGGAAGAGGGAGGAGGAGGGAGGGAGGAGAGAGACAGATAGAGACAGACACTCAGAGAGAGAGAGAGAGAGAGAGAGAGAGAGAGAGAGAGAGAGAGAGAGAGACGGACAGACAGACAGGCAGGCAGAGACACAGACAGACACTCAGAGAGAGAGAGAGAGAGAGAGAGAGAAAGAGAGAGAGAGAGAGAGAGAGAGAGAGAGAGAGAGAGAGGAGAGAGAGAGAGAGAGAGAGAGAGAGAGAGAGAGAGCAAAACAAGACAAGTGTTACTTTCCAACAACATGGTAGAAATACTGGTTGGTTTCATATTCCCTGTTTGTATATGTTGTTCTACGTTACTATTACAATTCAATATTGACTGAAGATAATCTGATATATATATATATATATATATATAAAAACACCACCCCCACCACCCCACCTGAATATTACCATTAAAAGTAAGAACATTTATCCTTAAACACCAACTGTAACTTTTTTTTAAAAAGTTATATATTAATTCACGTACTTTTAAACTATAACCCACAGACAGAGTGAGAAAGGGAGCAGCAGCAGTAGTTTCATACCCATCATCACCAGCAACTGCAGCAGCACCAAAGGCAGCACAGGAAGAAGTAGCAGAAGTATGCCATTATGATGATGATGAGTTATAATGATTAGTGACGATGACAAAGATG
This sequence comes from Rapana venosa, assembly GCA_028751875.1. Lineage (NCBI taxonomy): Eukaryota > Metazoa > Mollusca > Gastropoda > Neogastropoda > Muricidae > Rapana > Rapana venosa. Next base: position 26,930,271 of record CM054139.1, read on the forward strand.
GCTTTCAATGCTACCTTGTGGTGTGTTTTGGGTTTTTTTAATATCATTTTTATATTCGCTATTGTTATCTACTTTTTTCAGCATCTTCGTTGTCTCTCCAGCTTTTATTTAAAGGTAGGAAAAATACGAGTAAAAATCTGTTCATGTCACGCCTCACACACACATACATACATACACACTCACTCGACACTCTCTCATCACACACAACAACAACAAAAACCACCACACAAAAACATACACACACATACACACACAAAACATACACACACATACACACACAAAACATACACACACATACACAAAAACATACACACATACACACACAAAACAAACACACACATACACAAAACACACACACACAAACAAAAAATTAGACACACATACACACAAAGACACACACAAACACACACAAACACACACACAACCACACACACACACACACACACACAAACACACACACACACACACACACACACACACACACACACACACACACACAACACACACACACACACACACAACACAACCACACACACCAAACTTCCGCTCATCTCTCTCAAAAGAGGAACGAAAAAGACTACTAGTAAGAAGCCTAAGACGAAAACGAAACCAGAAGAACCAACAGCTCGCTTCGTTTCAAGACGTGATCCATCCATCCATCCATCCATTGGCGAGCGGGCGGACGGCAAGGTGTAGTAGTGTAGTAGTAGCACTTACTGAAAGCATAGCAGCCCGCATCCCCACTGCTTTTCTTTTCGCCAGCAAACAGCCTCTCCCTCTCTCACTAACATTTACAAGCATTTTTTAGACACACGCGTACACATACACGCATGCACACGCGTACACACACACGCTCGCTCGCGCGCGAGCGCGCGCGCGCGCGCACCACACACACACACACACCACACCACACACACACACACTCACTAACTCACTCACTCACTTACTCAAAAACAAAGAGGTCAGGGGAAGAGGGAGAGGAGGGGGGAGAGAGGGAGAGAGAGGGAGAGGGAGGGAGGAGTAAAGCACAGAGAGGGGAGAGAGAGAGGAGAGAGGGAGAGAGGAGAGAGAGAGAGAGAGAGAGAGAGAGAGAGACAGACAGACAGACAGACAGACCTACCAGACAGACAGACAGACAGACATGCCAGACAAACGGATAAAAATACAGACAGAGACAGACATACAAAGAAAGACAAAAAGGCATAAAGAAAGAGACAAAAGAAAGAATGAAAGAATTGGAGACACACACACTGAAAGAAAGAAAGAAAGAAGAAAGAAAGAAAGAAAGAAAAGAAAAGAAAGAAAGAAAGAAAGAAAGAAGAAAGATGGGGGTGTTTAAGAAGCAGAACAAAACAAAACAACAATTTTTTTTTTTTGAAAATTACAAAAAACAAACCATACACACACAAAAAACGTGGAAGAAAGAGAGATGAGGTGTTTAAGACGCAAAACAAAAACAAAGCCAAAAAACACCTTTTTTTTAAAAAAAAAATTACCAAAAAAAAAACCAACAGAAAAGAAAAACAGAGAAAAAAAAACCCTGAACGGAACACTTTGGAGAAAAGGAGTAAAAGAAGGTGAGAAGAAGTAGGCAGAATAGGGGGGAGGGGAGGAAGAAGAAGAAGAAAGAAGAGAAGAAAAGAAGAGAAGAAGAAGAGAAGAAGAAAAGGGGAAAAAAGGCTACATTTGTTCCTTCCATATATCATTTAGACTCGCCGTTTCCTTAGCAACGAAGAGAAAAGAGAAGGAAAAATGGAACAGAGAAGAAGAAGAAGAAAAAAGAAAAAGAAGAAGAAGAAGAAAGAGAGAAGAAAAGAGAGAGAGAGAGAGAAGAGAGAGAGAGAGAGAGAGAGAGGAGAGGAAGAGAGAGAGGAGAGAGGAGGGGTGTGAGAGAGGAGAGAGGAAGAGAAGAAGAAGAGGAGAGAGGAGAGGAGGGGGGGGGGGGGGGGGGACGAGAAAAAAGGGTGTGTGTGTGTGACGTTATACCTATAGTTTTTTTCTATATTCTTTTATTTCGAGGATAATGGAATAAGCACTCGTGTGCTTTTTTTTTTTTTTTTTACATCTAGTCCCCGTGTGTATATAGTGTTGTAATATTTGTCATCCGTTCCCACCGGCACGCAATGGCCTACTCTTCGGAAAAGCGGTACAGGTTTTAACGTGTGCGCAAGGAATGTGTGTGTGAGATTGTGTGTGTGGTTCGCACACACGTGCATGCCTGTGTGTATGCACGCACGCGGGTTAGAGTACGTGTGAGTGTGTATTATGCGTTGGAAGAAGAGGGAGAGGAGAAACAGAGAGGAAAGAGAACAACACCAGTAAGGGGGTATAGTAGGAGGCGATGTGGTGGTGTAGTAAGTTCTATGTTAAGCCTAAGAGAATTCTTCTAGAATTGTTTCAGGGGAAGAAGAAGAAGAGTGGTTTATCGGGACCATGGCTAGACTAGCCTACAAGGGCAGTACAGATGATGATAATATGTAGAGGAAGTGGTTGGGGAAAGGGCTTTCTTTTTTTTCTGTCTAGTTTCCATATTTATTTATATTTATATATATATATATATAATATATAAAATATATAATATTTTATATATATATATATATATATATATATTTTATATATATATATAAGCCTGAACACATGACATTCTCCTCTACCGTACATGTTTATCTAAACTAGTCGTCTGAAAAATTCCCAACAAGCTGAACTTGGCTGGTCCCCTTCCAGAGCTTATTGTTGGAATTTTGTTTTGGGGTGGGGGGGTGGGTGTTGTGTGTGTTGTGTGGCTGTGTGGTGTGTGTATGTGTGTGTAGTGTGTGTATGTGTTTTGTTGTGTTTTGTGTTGTGTGTGTGTTGTGTGTGTTGTGTGTTGTGTTGTTGTGTCTGTGTGTGTTTGTGTGTGTTTTGTGTGTTTGGTGTGTGTTGTGTGTGTGGTGTGTGTGTGTTTGCGTTGTGGGGTGTTGTGTGTGTGTTGTGGTGTGTTTGGGGTGGTGTGGGTGTGTGTGTGGGTGTTGGGGTGTGTGTGTGTTGTGTGTGTGATGTGTGTGATGGGGTGTGTTGTGCGTTTTTGTGTTGTGTGTGTGTGTGTGTGTTGTGTGTGTGTTGTGTGTGTGTTGTGTTGTGTGTGTGTTTTGTATTGTAATTTTTTTTTTTGTTTTTAAACTTCCCGATCTCTTCCCTGGCCCCCCCTTTAAACAGTGAGAAAGTCAGGGATGTTCATTCTTTCTGGCTCTCTTTTTTTTTTTTTCTTTCGTTTGTTTTTCTTTCTTTTTTTATTTCTTCTGTTCCCTTTCCCCTTTTTTGTTTTCTTTTATTCCGTCCCATTTTTGGGGTCCTTTTTTTTTGTTTTTTGTTGGGTTTTTTTTTTTGGGGTTTTTTGGGTTTTTTTGGGGGGTCTTTTACACACAGAGAGAGGGGGAGGGTTTTACGTTGTGGGATGGTGGTGGTGGGAGTGTTTGTTTTGTTTTGCCTTGTTACTGCTTTGTTCTTTTCTTTTTGTTGTGGGGATGGGGGGGTGGGGGGGGGGGGGTGGGGGGAGGGAGTTTTGGTGTGCGTGTGCGTGTGTGTGTGTGTGCGTGTGTGTGTGGTTGTGTGTGTGTGTGTGTGTGTTTTGTGTGTGTGTGTGTGTTGTGTGTGTGTTGGTGTGTGTGTGTGTGTGTGTGTGTGTGCGGCGTGTGTGTTTTGCGCGCGCGCGTGTGTGGGGTTATGTGTTTTGGGGGTGAGAGGGGGTATAAATTTGAGGGCTGGGAGCTTTTGTTTTTTTTTGTTTGTTGTTGTTGTTTTTTGGTGTGTTGGTTTTTTTTGGGGGGGGCTGGTTGTTGGTTTTGTTTTGTTTTTGTTTTTTTGTTGTGTGTTGTTGTTGTTGGGTGGTTTTTGGGGGGTGTATCTATAGTTTTAGGGCAGGGTGCGTGGGGGTCTACTTTTTGTGATCTTTTTTGCTTATCTTTTCGATAGATGTTCCCTCCAATTCTCTCTCCCTAACCTCTCTCTCTCTCTCTCTCTCTCTCTCTCTCTCTCTTCTCTCTCTCTCTCTCTCTTCTCTCTCTCTCCCCCCTCTCTCTCTCTCTCTCTCTCTGCCTCCGTCCCTTTTTTCTTTCTTTCTTTGTCTCTTTTCTATTTTGTAGTTTGGTTTCTTTTTTTTTTCTTCTTCTTTTTTTTACCCCAAAAGTCTTTTCGGGATTTTTTTTCATTTGTTTGTTTATTGTTTCTTTTTTTAAAGGAGTTTTGTCTTTTTTTTCTCTCCGTAGTTTGTTTGATTGTGTTTTTTACTTTTAAAACATTATGGGCTGTTCGTTGTAGAGCTAGATTTTCTTTTTAGGTTTTTTGTTTTGCTTTATTTGAAAATCTCATTTGCTGAAACACCCACACACCATTTATCAAGTTTATCGGTTTCTGTAAGTTCCTAAATTGTGAGTGTGTGTGCGCGCGTGCGTGCGTGCGTGCGTGCGTGCGTGCGCGCGATACAGAACACAGCCACCAACCGATTTACACAAGAAATGAAACTACATGAGAAAGGTGACAAAACCGAAGGAGAAGAAGAAGAGGAGGAGGAGGAGGAGGAGAAGAAGAAGAAGAAGAAGAAGAAGAAGAAGAAGAAGAAGAAGAATGAGGAGGAGGAGGAGGAAAGGAGGAGGAGAAGAAGAAGAAGAGGCATGAGGAGGAGAAGAAGGAGGAGGAAGATGAGAAGGGGTAGACAGACAAACAGACAGGCAGACACACACACAGACACACACAGACACTCACACACACACACTCACACACACTCACACACTCACACAAACACACACATACACACACATAAACACCACACACACACACACACACCACACACACACACACACACACACACACACACACACACACACACACACACACCTCGGAGAAAGAGATAACGGTTTTGCTCCGTGCGTTCCAGAAGTTCCCCAACAGCCATGCTGCTTTTCAGAAAAGACGCCAAAACCTTCAGTCCTCCTCCTCCTCTGCTCCTCCTCCTCCTCCTCCTCCCCCTCCTCCTCCCCCCCCCCCCCCCCCCCCCCCCCCCCCCCTTCCCCCCTCTCCTCTCTCTCTCTCTCTGGTTTCCCTTCTTCTCACAGGGGTTCCGTGGAGAGGGAGGGAGTGATAGAGCAGAGCGGAGGAGCAACATACACTCTATGCCAAAAGTTTTCCTCCCAAACCCAGTCACTTTAGAGATTTGTTTATCTCGATACCCCACCGTGATGTACCCGAGTGAAGCCGGGTTTTGATAAGGTGATACATAGCGACTTGATTCTTCTGAAACTCTACTTAAAATATCCCCACGCCCCCTCCCCCCCCCCCCCCCCCCCCCCCCCCCTTCCCCCCCTCAACGCCTCCCTGACAAGTCCTCACTCTATAACTCTACCCCACTACCCCTTCCCCCCCCTACGTTCATGTGACATGAGTCTGTGTAAATATGACCTATCCCCTACATCAATATATAATAAAATAATAATAATAATAATAATAAATAATAATAATAATAATAATAATAATAATAATAATAATAATAATAATAATAATAATAATAATAATGTATGGAAATTATATAGCGCTGAATCTTGTAAAGCAACAAATCAAAGCACTCAGTTGTTGTTTTTTTACTTCGAAGAAAATGGAATAAGCACTTATGTGCTATTTTTTTTACATCCAGTCCCCGTGTGTATGCGGTTTTGTCAATTTTGTCATCTGTTCCCACCGGCACACAATGGCCTACTCTTTCGAAAAGCGGAACAGGACTTAACGTGTGCGCAAGATGTTCTGCATGCGTTCGCACACGGGGCCTCGGTTTATAGTCTCATGGCTAATGGTGATCGAGGATAATGGAATAAGCACTCATGTGCTTTTTTACATCCAGTCCCCGTGTGTATGCGGTTTGGTAAATTTTGTCATCTGTTCCCACCGGCACACAATGGCCTACTCTTTCGAAAAGCGGAACAGGATTTAACGTGTGCGCAAGATGTTCTGCATGCGTTCGCACACGGGGGCCTCGGTTTATAGTCTCATCCGAAGGACTCTATTTTAACTACTTCCCCCATGGTCGGGGACAAGAGTCCATTAAATAATGATGGGTTTAATTAACGTGAATAAATGAAACTTTATCGATGGTGCCGGGCCGTCTTAGGATGACTGCTAGCCCCAAAATTTGGGACCACCCAGAGGTGGGTGGGGCTAAAAACAAAAAGATTGAACTTTTTTTATTTATTTTTTTATTTTATTTACCCCACTTTAAGTCACAGATTTCTCTGCGTAAAAATTCGGGCTGCTTTTCCCCGGGGGAGGGCGCGTCCCCACAAGACGCGCCCCCCTTTTTTTTTTTTTTTTTTTTTTGGTCTACAATTGTTTTGTATTTTTTTTCCCTACAGAGGGCTTTTCAAAGAATTTTGCCAGGGAAAAATCTTTGTTCCCGTGGGTTCTTTTCGTGCCCCTAAAAATTTTGGTTAACACACGGGAC
>CM054139.1:26939236-26946736 GCA_028751875.1 Rapana venosa
TGTCCCTATTTGATCTAAATTCATATAACTCATGCTGGGTAGGAGTTTTGTCTTGGAGTCACATTATTTTGTAACTAAGTCAATATAATTTTTTGTAAGGACAACATTTTATTTGTGTCCACCACCACCACCACCCCAAACTTACTTTTTGTTGTCCTTGTTTTTGGCTGGGTTTTTGTTTGTTTCCTTTCCTTTTCCTTCCCAGATGATTATGTACATTGAAACATGTATGAATGAATACTTTTTTTCTATACAGAACAGATTTTTTATATATATAAAAAGATCAGACTGAATCATGATCAGATGCGTTTACTTTCAAACAAAAAGTATTTCTCTTTTCATCTTAACATTCAAGGCTTCTTTTTCTCCAATCTCCAAAACTAAGCACTCTGTTAGTCTCTCTCTCTCTCTCTCTCTCTCTCTCTCTCTCTCTCTCGAGCTCTCTTGGTGATCTCCCTTGGATATAGGCAGGGCGAAATTTTGCTGTGTAAATTTTGTGTTTTAAATTGCCAAATAAACCAGCACCCATGCCAGTTGTCGGGTTACCAACAACGCTGGAAGTGACGCTAGGTGCCCGCTGCAACAACACTGCATCACCTCAGGGAAAGGGTCTGTGGAGAAGGCGAGCAAACGACTGTTGTGCTTCGACTGAAGGGCTGGCTCAAGTGTTTGGGAACATGGCGGGTCAACAAACACCTGTGTACTTCCGCAGAAAGCCTTCCCAGTCAGACAACAGGGACCCGACGAAGGACAGAGGAGAGGAGACAGGCAGAGGAGAGGAGACAGGCAGAGGAGAGGAGGCGGGCAGAGGAGAGGAACAGACAGAGGAAAGGCAAGAAGACAAGGCAAGTGCATTGTTCCCATTCGAAACTTCGCCAAGTTTGTTTACCCAACACCCCCCATCACCCAGTCTGTCTCACACACCAACACCCAGCCTCTCCAAACCACATGCCTTCGCAATCGTTGCTTTCCCACACATGATTATCCCCGTGCGTCAGGTGCTGTCACAGTGTTGGAAGCTGACACAGTGCTGAACAACAAGGTGGAATTGACCTGGTTGAGGTGCCTGTACCTGACATTACGATGGAGGGGGAGGACTGTGACGAATATCTAGATCAGATTGGGATGCAGGCTACAGTGGAGATACTATAAAGAACTATGTGGGGGCTGAGAAACAGATCCCTGCAAGAAATCTCAGGGACGTTTCTTCTAGAAACAAGGACTTTCTTAATGTGTATACCTCTGATGAAATACCTGATACTATCATTTGTGAAAGTGAAGATATGATTTTTCAGTTTATCTGGACAGATGACACTCACAACCCTGCTGATTTCTTTTTGGGTTTTCAAAAAAGAACACAGGCAACTGACTCAGGAGGAAAAAGACATTTATTCCAAGCTGCAGCTGTGGGACACCTGCCGATGTGACAGAATCAAAGACAGAATTAGTGCGGGCTGGATTTTTACATGTTAAGATGGATGGGTATCAGTTTTTTCTGGGTTAGAAGTGACTGTGGGGTTGCCTGTATATGTGCGTGTGTGAGTGTGTGTGTGTGTGTGTGTGCATGCGCACCCTCTTGTGCGTGCGTGCGCGCGTGTGGTTTTTTGGTGTATGTTGTGGTGTGTGATGTTCGTGCGTGTGTTTGTGCGTGCGTGTGTGCGTGTTCGTGCGTGTGTGTGTTCGTTTCGTGTTGTGTGTGGTGTGCAGCATATTGTGTGCATACGTGTGTGTGTGTGAGAGAGAGGGGGAGAGGAAAAGAGAGAGAGGAGAGAGAGAGAGAGAGAGAGAGAGAGAGAGAGGAGAGAGAGAGAGAGAGAGAGGGAAAACAGGAGGTTAGGGCTATGTGGAGTTAGTTTTTCACGTGTTGGAAAGAGCATGAGTTACCGGATCAGACGGAATGTAGGGACAGGAAGCGCTGTCACAGACTCGGTGTTTAAATGATGTTTGTGGTTGTTGTTACCCTCCCCCTCCCTTTTCCCTTTCCCCATTAGCAATGGGCGAAAGTGTTAGGCACCAATTCATCTGAATCGTAATGTAAAACACTTCACCATGTTGTGGAATCCATGCCATGTCGACCATTTGGGCTGTAGAAATGATACATCTGTATTTCTGAAAATACGTGTTTTGTGCCCAGTCCCTTCCCACTGTCCCCTTGTAAATGGGCTTTAACAGCTTATTACAAAAAAATATTGTCATTGTCATTGTCTCTCTCTCTCTCTTCTCTCTCTCTCTCTCTCTTCTCTCTCTCTCTCTCTCTCCCCTCTCTCCCTCCCCCCCTCCCTCCCTCCCTCTCCTTTATTTTTAGATTATGGACTACGTGGAGATCTGGATTGGTTGGTTGGCTGGTTTGCTGGTTGTTGGTTAGTTTTTAATCCAATCTCCTCAAAACTAAGCAATACGCTTTCCGAACTTTTACTGCCTCCATTGAAGACAACGTAAAGATCTAAACTACAAATGAATTCCCCAGGCTGCAAACTAAACAAACAAACAAAAGCAAACAAACACAAAACCCGAAACAACAACAAAACCAAAGTCTAAACCAAAACCAAAACCAAAACCAAAACACAAAACGAATTAACTTGACCCCCCCCCCCCCCCCCCCCCCCAAAAAAAAAAAAAAAAAAAAAACCCTCCCAAAACCCGTTCCAAACATGCCTGCAAGCCCAGGATTCTGTAGAACACGCAATTAAGCATATGAAAGAAGCGCTGCCAAGCACTTCACATTATCTAGCCAAATTAAATTGGTCAGGAACAGAGAACAGGCTGACTCTGGAGTAGAGCACGCACGAAACGAGGCAATCGCGTGCGCGCGCACGCCCGTGCACGCGTACACGCACAGAGAGAGATTTTATCATTTATTTATTCTTTTACATCGAGGCTAATGGAATAAGCACTTTTTATGTGCTTTTTTTGACAGCCAGTCCCAGTGTGTATGCGGTTTTTGTAAATTCTGTCAACTGCTCCCACCGGCACACAATGGCCTACTCTTACGAAAAACGGAACAGGATTTAACGTGTGCGCAAGATGTTCTGCGTGCGTTCGCACACGGGACCTCGGTTTAAAGACTCATCCGAAGGACGTTTATTAGACAGAGAGAGAGAGATGGGGCTGTATACATACAAACACAAAGAAAGAGGGGGTGGGGGGTGGAAGAGATTGTGGGGTTGGGGGTGGATTTTGCATGCTATAATAACAGAAAACCCAAATAGGGGGGGAAGGGGAGCGGCGAAGGAAAGTTCAAACACGGGTGATAAATTCTAGATTGTAATATCAGCTAATAATTAAAACAAAGCCAGCAGTGAGCAGCACTAAAATAAACCTAGGAAAGTTGATCAGCATTGGCACACACACACACACACACACACACACACACACACACACACACACACCACACACACACAATATACACACACACATATACTAATATCACTGAGAGTGAACAGACGTAAAATCGAAATCGAACACACATATACACACACAACATACACACACACACAAACACTACACAACACTTACACACACACACACACACACACACACACACACAACACAACACACACACACATAAACACACACACACAAACACAACACTTACACAGAACACAAACAACACACACACACACAAACACACACACACACACACACACACCACACACACACACACACACACACACACCAAGGAACCAAACCTTTCACTTTTTAAAAATTTATTGTAAGGGGCCAGAAGATAGAAAGAAAAAAAGAGGAGAAGTAGGTGCACGCACACCCAGATAGATAAGTCGGATAATATAAGCCACGAGAGTTATCTGTCCATGATACCAGCCAGCATGACCTCCCCTGGATCAACAAGTTTTTAGTTTATCTGCTTTCTTGCAAGTTCATCAGCTGACGTTCTTTCATTTTGCCATACAGACAAACGCCACTCCCCTCCTCCATTACAAGATGTTATTTAAACTTGCCCCTACAAGCAAACACCGCTCCCCTTTCCATTTTTCTCTTCAAGCTAATGATAATGATAGTTATAGCAATAATGATAACAACAATAACAATTCCAGCAACAACAACAACAACGATGATGATGATGATGATGATGATGATGATGATGATGATGATGATGATGATGATATGGTTACGTGAGTGTGTGCTTGCGCCCGCGCGCGTGTATGTGTGTGTGCAAGCGCACACCTGCATATGTGTACAAGCGCACAAGTACATGCGCGCGTGTGTGTGTGTATGTGTGTGCGTGCGTGCACGCACGTGCGTGTGTCTGTATCTGTGTCTGTGTTCGAGCCCACACGTGCCACATGTGTGTGTGTGTGTGTGTGTGTGTGTGTGTGTGTGTGTGTGTGTGTGTGTGTGTGTGTGTGTGTGTGTGTGTGTGTGTGTGTTGTGTGTGTGTGTGTATGTGCCTGTCCAAGCGTTGACGCAGCATTCAAGTGCAATCAAGAAAGGAGTGGGGGATGCTTTAGAAGCTTCCATCATTATTTTCAGCCTTGAGCGTCCATCCCCCCCGAAAGGATTCAGAAGGACCCGTGTTATGGCAGATAAGATACGTGGAGAGGGAGGAGGAACCTTTAGCTTTGGGACATGTGATCAAGATGACCTTGCATTACCTGTTAACACACACCATGGATGACACCTTTCTTGCACCATTAAGTGGAAAATACCTGACAGGTGACATGTTCATGTCTAAAATTTTACACAAGTCATTAAAATGTCAGATGTCAAGTTTTTCTGTTCATAAAAAAGAGAGCTGATTAAGCTTGTGCGTGTGTGTGTATGTGTGCGTGTGTGTATGTGTGTAGTTGTGTGTGTGTGTGTGTGTGTGTGTGTGTGTGTGTGTGTGTGTGTGTGTGTGTGTGTGTGTGTAAGGAGTGTGTGTGTGTGAATGAGTGAGAGGTATGTGTGTGTGTTGTGTGTGTGTGTGTGTGTGTGTGTGTGTGTGTGTGTGTGTGTGTGTGTGGTGTGTGTGTGTGTGTGTGTGTGTGTGTGTGTGTGTGTCTTCTTATTTACGTTTTTCAAAGTGATATCAGACAAAATAGTGTTGTGTGTGTGTGTGGTGTGTGTTGTGGTTATGTAGTGTGTGTGTGTGTGTGTGTGATTGATATAGTGTGTGTGTGTGTGTGTTGTGTGTGTGTTGTGGAGTGTGTGTGTGTGTGATGTGTGTGTGTGGTGTGGTGTGGTGTGTGAGTGTGTGTGTTGTGTGTTTTTACCCTTCAACCCACAGCACTCTCATCCCATTGTGGAGGCAAGAGTCTGTGTGGCTTCTCTGATGAAGAGAGAGAAAGAGAGGGAGAGAGAGAGAGAGAGAGAGAGAGAGAGAGAGAGAGAGAGAGAGAGAGAAGAGAGAGAAGAGAGAGCTAGCCCCTAGGGCTGCTTGTTCAGGTACCTGACCTCGAGCTCGCCCTTGCTCTTTCAGTTCAAAATTTTATATTCTTAATTAAACACCCACAGCTACATATTTTTTATGTAAAAAAAGAAGATTATAATACAAGTGAAAGCAATGATTGTGATTTTACTCTCTACGAGAAATATGAGCCTTTGGACTTTTCCATCAGGGTGAGAAATTTGTCATTATTTCACAGCCTTACTTCCTGGACTGTTTCAATTCGAAAAGCAAGAGGTATAGATAGTGCTTGTGGGGCAGAGTGCTTTTCCGCCTGTACTCCTATAATAATTATTGTACACCTGTTAGTTGTCCCTTTAACATATGGCATTGTACAGCGGCTAGTCTGGCGGTATCCATGTCATGTTTAAATTTGTGATGCCATCTCCTTCTGCTGCTGCTGCTGCTGCCTTCTGTTCCTTGCTAAGAGCCAGATTCCTTACTCCTTACCTTAGGACAGCGGGGCTATAGGCAACGAGACTGGATTGGATTGGACCGTAGGAATAATTATTATTATGGGTACTTGTCCTTGTTTCATCGTAGACTGTGAAAGTTTTTATCTCAACTGTTTTGTTTTTTGTTGGGCATTTTTGTTGAATTTTTTTAAAAGTTGTTTTGTTTTGGTTTGGGGTTTCTGTTGTTGGTTTTGGGTGTGTGTGTGTGTGTGATTTTTTGTGTTAAGTTTGTTCTTAGTTTGGTTGTTGTTGTTGTTGTTTTTGTGGTATTGGTTGATTATGTTTTTGATTTATTTTATTTATTTCATTCTTTTATATCGAGGATAATGGAATAAGCACTTATGTACTTTTTACATCCAGTCCCCGTGTGTATGCGGATTTGTGAATTCTGTCATCTGTTCCACACAATGGCCTACTCTTACGAAAAGCGGAACAGGATTTAACATGTGCGCAAGATATTTTGTGTGTGCGTGTGCGTGCGTGTGCGTGTGTGTGTGTGTGTGGGTGTGTGTGTGTGTGTGTTGTGTGTGTGTGTGTGGTGTGTGTGTGTTGTGTGTGTGTGTGTGTGTGTGTGTGTGGGCGCGCAGAGGGGGGAGAAGGGGTTGTTGTTGTTATTATCGGTTTTTGTTGTTGTTGGTTTTATGGCAGGGCAGGGGACGTTGTCTTTATTTGGGATTTTTTCTTTTTTCTTTGGGAGGAGGGGAGAGAAGGACTAGCGATGGATCGGAGGTACGAAACAACCGCCACTGGTACCACCACCAGTTGATCAACTCAACTGCAGGCGATGAGGGAGGCCATTAATTAAAATGTGATTCATGTGAAGGTGCCCTGACCTCAACTCTCCAGAGACTCAGGCCCCATTTGATGCGGGGCGGTGAAACCTGGACCACATGTGCCCCCATCAGAATTAGCTCCAGGTTAAAAACATTTTATTTTCGTTGTCTTTTTTAAAAAAAATTTTAAAGGTAACATTTTCTCGACACTTAATCAGAATCGCGCAAGGAAGAGGAGAAGAAGAAGAAAAAAAAAATCACTGATCTGAGATTGTCTCAAATAAACACCAAATTATTCAACAGTCGTTTGTTTTGGTTTGTTTTGGATTGGTTTGTTTGTTGTGTTGTTGTTGCTTTGTTTTGGGGGTTGGGGTTGGGGGGGGGGGGGGGGGGGTGTTTTGGGGGTTTTTTGGGGGGTAGATACGTTGTTGCTGTTGGTGGTGGTGTAGTTGTTGTTGTTGTTGCGGCTATTGTTGTTGTTCATCTGTCTCAAACAAACACCAAATTATTCAGCATTAGTTTTTGTTGCTTCTTGGGGGTAGATATTTATGTTGTTGTTTTTGTTGTTGTTGTTCATCTTCTTGTTCTTCTCGTTCTTACTGTTGTAGCTCTTGTTTTCACTTGTTTCGGGTTTCTTTTAAGAAAAAAACATGTATGGACAGAGTCATCGTAGAATATAACAATAACAGTAATTACTACAACAACATTCATCATCATCCTCATCATCATCATCCATAATCACATCAATTGGAAGAAACATGCCTGGTCAAAAAGAATCTTCATACAACCATATAACCCTTCTCCTCCCATTTTTTGGAGTGTGTGTGTGTGAGTGAGTGAGTGTGTGTGTGTATGTGTGTGTGCGCGCGCGTGTGTATGTGCGCGT
>CM054139.1:26954236-26956736 GCA_028751875.1 Rapana venosa
CCCAAGCACGCACGCAAACCCCCCTCTAACCCCCCCCCCCCCCCCCCCCACCCCCCCAACCCCCCACCCCACCCCCACACACACAAACACACGCACGCACACATAAAGAAAAAAAATCCAAAAGAAACAAAATCATCTCCCAAGACAATATCACCCTCCCTCCCCACTCCCCCCCCCCACCCACCCCCCCCCCCACCCCCCCACCCCCCCATTCCAAACCCCTCCCCCCTAGCCTCCTCCCACCCCCCCCCCACCCCCACCTCCTTTTTTGTCTTTCTTTTTTTTTTTGCATAATTTTCTTCCTTCTCTCTTCTCTCTCTCTCTCTCTCTCTCTCTCTCCTCTCTCTCTCTTCTCTCTCTCTCTCTCTCTCTCTCTCTCCCCTCCTCTCTGTCTGTGGCGCAAAGGGGTTAAAAGCTTTCCGGTGTTCTGGGACACAGTTGACGTCTGGCCTTCCACTGCCTTGGCTGATGACAGCCATCCCCCCCACCCCCATCCCCACCCCCCTCACGTCCTCACCTCCCTCAACTTCTCTCTCTCTCCCTCTCTGCCTCTCTCTCTCCTCCCTCTCTGTCTGTCTGTCTGTCTGTCTTCTCTCTCTCTCTCTCTCTCTCTCTGCTTCTCTAACCTCTCTGTCTGTCTGTTTTCTAGCTCTTTCTCTCTCTCACCCTCTCTCTCTCTCTCCCTCTCTCTCTCTCCCTCTCTGTCTGTCTGTCTCTCATCCTCTCTCTCTCTGTCTGCCTGTCTCTCTCTCTCTTTTCTCTCTCTCTCTCTCTCTCTCTCCCTCTCTCTCTATCTCTCTGTCTGTCTCTCTCCCTCTCTGTCTGTCTGTCTCACTCTCTCTCTCTTATGCCTCTCTCTCACCTTCTTGCTCTCCCTCTCTTTCTGTCCGTCTGTCTATCTCTCTCCCTCAATCTCTCTCTCTCTCCCTCTCTGTCTGTCTCTCTCTGTCTGTCTGTCTCACTCTCTCTGTCTGTCTCTCTCTCTCTTTCGCCCTCTCTCTTTCTCTCTCTCTCTCTCTCTCTCTCTCTCTTCTCTCTCTCTCTCTCTCTCTCTCTCTCTCTCTCTCTCTCTCCTCTTCTCTCCCTCCTTCCCTCTCTCTCTCTCTCTCTCTCTCTCTCTCTCTCTCTCTTTCTCCTCTCTGTCTGTCTGTCTCACTCTCTCTCTGCCTCTCTCACCCTCTCTCTCTCTCTCTCTCTCTCTCTCCTCCTCTCTCTCTCTCTCTCTCCCTCCCTATCTCTCTCTTTCTCTCCCTCTCTGTCTGTCTCTCTCTCTCTCACCCTCTCTCTCTCCCTCCCTCTCTCTCTCCCTCTCTGTCTGTCTGTCTCTCTCTCTCTCTCTCTCTCTCTCTCTCTCTCTCTCCCTCCTTCTCTCTCTCTCTCCTCTCTCTCTCTCTCTCTCTCTCTCTCTCTCTCTCTTCTCTCTCTCTCTCTCTCTCTTTCTCCCTCTCTGTCTGTCTGTCTCACTCTCTCTCTGCCTCTCTCACCCTCTCTCTCTCTCTCTCTCTCTCTCTCTCTCTCTCTCTCTCTCTCTCTCTCCCTTCCCTATCTCTCTCTTTCTCTCCCTCTCTGTCTGTCTCTCTCTCTCTCACCCTCTCTCTCTCCCTCCCTCTCTCTCTCCCTCTCTGTCTGTCTGTCTCTCTCTCTCCCTCCCTCTCTCTCTCCCTCTCTGTCTGTCTGTCTCTCTCTCTCTCTCTCTCTCTCTCCTCTCTCTCTCTCTCTCTCTCTCTCTCTCTCCTCTCTCTCTCTCTCCTCTCTCTCTCTCTCTCTCTCTGCACGCCATGTATGAATGGGGCACTGGGCAGTGAAGCCGAGTGGCATATAAGCAAGCCTCCATCCATCTGGTCATCTGACTGGCACGACTGAAAGCAAGGGTTTGAATCCCTGCTGAGTTGTCAATTCGTGGCATTTTTGGCTTTAAACCCTGAAAGATAATCTTAGTTTTGACTTCATTCTTCGGGGAAAATCTGTGCATACTAAAAGAATAGGGTAGCATCGTGGTTGAGTCAATTCTCCAGAAAGTTTGAGCACACTAACAGAGTGGGACAGCCTAGCGGTTGATTATATTAAGTCTATGCATACTAACAGAGTGGGATAGCCTAGTGACTGACTCCTTCAGAAAGTCTGTGCGTACTAAGAGTGAGGGATATGGTGTGTGTGGTGGCGTGGCGTTAAGTGGTTTTCTTGTCCCTAACTTGGGTCAAGATGTTCAACTGCGTGAATCTGGTCCAAAAAGCAATCGAAATTCTTTTTTTTTTAATCTGATAAGCATAATGCTTTATATGAACAAACAACCCAAATTAACGGCAATAAACAGGTATTACTACTGACTGACTCCATTCCCCTGAAAGTCGTTCTGATAAGGGGATAAGCCCCAGTGAGGTCCCCTGTGCCAGTCAAGTCAGACAGCTTATTCTATGTAACTGGCATAGGGAGGGAGAGACAGACAGACAGACAGTATGACAGTATGACAAACAGGAAGACAGACAGACAGTATGACAGA
>CM054139.1:26964236-26969236 GCA_028751875.1 Rapana venosa
CCCTCTCTCTCCCTCTCTTTCTCTCCCTCTCTCTCTCTCTCTCTCTCTCTCTCTCATCTCTCTCTCTCTCTCTCGCTCCCTCCCCACCCCCCTCTCTCGTCTTTTTTCTGAGCAGGCTGGAAATCAAGCAGACTGTCGGGCTCCATTATGACCCTGAATTCACTGGCTATCTGCCCAGCAACACTTTTCTACCCTCTAACCCCCCCCCCCCCCCGCCCCAATCCTCCTTTTTCGGTGTGTTGTGTGGTGTTGTTTTGTGTGTGTGTGTGTGTGTGTGTTGTGGGGCGTGTGTGGGTGTTGGTGGGGGTGTGCGTGTGTGGAAAGCACAGCCATTTCGATTATCCCTGAAAGGCCGCACTTTAACTTTGATTTTTTTTTTTTAGGGGCTCATTGTTCAACTGTTTTGGTTTCTGGTTTGTTTTTCTCTTTTTTATAAACACACTTACAGCATTTACCATTGCGTTATTCAAAATTAAGGTGAACTTTTTGTGTGAAAGACCAGCGCTTTTGCCTTACAACTCGCGCGATTTTGAACAATCTGTACCGGTAGGCTTGAATTTTATTTTTTGTTGGTTGTTTTTTTCCTAGCTAAAAACTACATATCCTTTCAGTCCTTTGTCGTCTGTTGTTAGTCTCCTAACCACAATAATTATGCATGCGCGGGATACTTAACTGTACTATAGGATCACATCCTTAATTTATTGATGATCAACTCAAACTTTCTCATGACTTACCTTGTATTATAACTTCATGTCCTCAATCCTATAAATACTTTACACAGTACAGTATTTCCCCTTCACTTTCAAAACTTTGATCAAAAATGTTGTTGGTGGTGGTGGTGGTTGTTTTTGTTTGTTTGTTGTTGTGGTTGTTGTTTGTTTTGTGTTGTTTCTTTTGGGGGGGGTGGTTGGGGGGATTGTTTTTTTCCTGTTTTCAGTAGCACTATAAATAGAAAACATGACTTGACCCGGAAGCAAAAACTTGGAAGAAACGGAAGCACAGAGAGCAGCCAGAGGTGAAGGCAAAGTGAGATTTACGTTAGTCTTTTTTTTTTCTTCTAGGTTGGTTTTTTTTTTCAGTCAGGAAGTTTTTAGACTAGTCCCTGAGGACAAAAAGGAGGTGAGGCAGGTGGGGTGGGGTGGGGTATGTGGGGGTGAAGAACAGCCGGGCAGGACAGGCAGACAGGTAGGTGGGTAGCTTTTCAACGGTCACCTCGCATCACAGTCAGGCGCTGTGCATCCTAGCAGAAATGAGTAAACTCTAGGCGTTCCGAGTGTACACACACACACATACATACATACATACATACATACATACACACATACATACATACATACATACATACATACACACACAAACACACACGCACGCACGTGCGCGCGCGCAAAATGCTAGTCTAGCGCGAGTTTTGAATTAAGACGGTGTATGTTTCTACAGTGAAGGGGGGAGAAAAAAGAAAGTTGTGTAGTGTTTCCAGATGGTTTCGGGGCTAAACCCGCCTTTCTGACTGCAAGTTGTGTGTGACTACTAGTGAAAGAACGAGAGTTCGAGCTGACCATATTCTTGAGCTGAGACTAGGCCCTGCTACATACAGCCTTAGGTCGCGGGTCCGGTCATCATCACTGTGTGTTTAGGAAAGGACCCCTCTCCTCCCTTCTTGCACCTCCCCCCCTCCCCTCCCCCTTCCTTTGTCAACTAAAAGAATCACACCATGAGAGTCCAGGCTTTAAAAGCGGCCATAGCATTGTAAACTGTGTTCTGTTTAATCATTGTACTTCTTACACAGTAGACAGAAAGGTCGATTAGGTACAATAATTATAATTATTTGAAAATAGCCAAGGAGACGAAATGTGCTGTTCAATGTCATCTTGGTGTTTCATAAGCTTATAATATCCTCGTTGTAAGCCTACTCGTACTTCATGCCTAGCTGCTATATCATTTTGGCCTAACAAAATTCTGTTTAATTAAACCATCTTGGTGTCTTTGATGCTCAATGGCTTTTTCTTCGTTCATCGGCAAAAGCTCCGAGGTTCACAAATGGTGAGATTTTGAGTATGCGACCGTAGCCACATTCCGACTTCGGGGATGTATGCTGGGTATGTTCGTGTTTCCGTAACCCATCGAACGCTGACATGAATTACGGGATCTTTAACGTGCATATGTTGATCCCATGCAAGTTTATATACATGAAGGGAATTAAGGCGCTGGCATGTCTTCACCTGAAGTTGACCCGGTGGGTTGTAAAAAAAAAAATCCCATCCTTAATTCACCAGACACCACCGAGATTCGAACCCTCGAATTCACCGACCCATGGGATGATATAAATCTGTCTTAACCGCTGCTGTAGCGTCCGTCGTTCAATGGCATCACTGAGGGTGAGATATAATGTTTGATGAAAGGAACAACCTTCACAGATTTGCACTAAAAAGACGGATTTTACGGTAAAACTTTAAACGGAAAAATAACCTCTTCAGCGTCTATAGAAAAGAAAAATCTATTAAACATTAACTGGGACATTCCTTTAAAAAAAATTTTAAGGGGGAGGGAAGCACTTTAAAAGATATGATAAAAACTCATCCCCAAGTTCATCATACTTACATTTTGTGCATGCTCTTTCATTACGGGAGGGATACCTAGAACACTTTCTCTGTGTACAAGCGGATTATTCAGCCAGCCATACTAGACAGCCTTAGAACTCAGGGAGCTTCACTGAGATAGCAGACATGTCCTCGCGTGGCGCCACAACAGATTCCGAGAAGAGGTCTGTCTGTCTGTCTGTCTGCTGCTAACTAAGCTACTGGGGGAGGGGATAGAGGAAAAGTGCTGTGTTGCGCATAGAGGCAGGATAATGAAATCCGCCCTGATAGTGTTGGCACTCTGTGATAAGAGATGCGATCACCGGCACTGGATGGGGCATGTCCCTCATTACACAGCCATGGAATTCTGAGCACTGCATAATGCAACCAGGCTTCAAAAAGGGTTGCAAGATTCTTTTTTTTTTCTTCTGTTTTTTTTTTTTGGAGGGGGGGGGGTTGTTGTTTGTTTTTGCGAGGAGGGGAGAGGGGAGGAAGAAGGTGTGATTTGTGTGTGTAGGGGGCTATGTGTGTGTGTAGTGTGTGTGTGTGTGTGTGTGTGTGTGTGAGTGTGTGTGTGTGTGTGTGTGTGTGTGTGTGTGTGTGTGTGTAGTTTGTGTGTGTGTGTGTGTGTGTGTTTTTAGTGTAGTGTAGTGTAGTGTAGTGTAGTGTAGTGTAGTGTAGTGTAGTGTAGTGCTCCGCTTATGTTTATTTTGTTTTACAAGATTCAGCGCTATATAAATTCCATATATTATTAGTAAAAGTAATATTTTTACCTGAATCTATGATTCTACGACTTAGCACACAGAAATGTGAGAACAAACTTGAACGGATCTATCTATCTATCTATATCTTTATCTATATCTATGCATATGACTAGCATAATGCAGAAAATAAATGGCTACATAGGGTCACACAGGCAAGTTTTCCGTTTAGGGCGTACTTATGGCCTCACAAAGATTCCCAGGCAAGATGAGCAAGACAGAGTGACCCTCGGGGTATTAAGCTGGGGAACTGGCAACAACAACTACAATAACAAACTTCAGTCATTTTCAACTTTGCAGGTAAACATTCCTCAATGAAATGTCAGACAGATAAATTTTTCATTAAACCTTCTGGAATCTTCTAGTACAAGACAGTGATCTGTCAGCTGCATTATGTTTTTAACATTAGCTTCCCGCAGTCGAAAGATGAGATGATGATTATGCTGTGCAGGCCAATTCCCTTCATTCAGCCTACAACAAAATGAAGTCCTCTCACAGGGCAACATTTGACTAGGTACGAAGAGTACAAAGGAAGTGGAAAATTAATGATAGATACAGAGGAAAAAAGTCACTGTCTTCTACTATCTGATACTGCGACAGAAAATAAGTCCTCCTAAACATCCCCTTATCCCCGAACCTTCACTCTCCAACAAACTAATGAAAGATCATTTAGGCTTTATCAAGATGATCACAGATGCATCTGTGCAGCTTCATTGAATGCTTGATAATGAAAAATGCTAATTTTCAAAATTAAAACAAGTAAAAGATATGGTTCATTATTTCATTACATTAATTGCTAATTTTCTTTATGCGTGTTTGTCCGTCCATGACCAAAGAATCTGATTTTGGTCAGGCTTTCCAATGATATTGCAGCACGAATGGCCGGATGGCCTTTACAAATCAAAGAAGAGGGAAACTGCAGCAGCGGCCCAGAAATCTGCCGTACAGCACGTTTCAGAAGGCAACAGCAAACACAGCAGGGACAGCGGTGGGTTTCTCACCCTCAACAATGACTGCATTGGCTTAGACGGCGTCTGTTTGGGTAGAGTTCACTTTGTGGACACGAGACTCCAGCCTCGCTTTGACTTGGGCAACCACAGCGTCACGACAAAGAATCTTGTGTGTTTGTTTCCCTGGCTATTTCACACCTTTCTTTGTCTGAAACCAGACAGATTTACTCTGTTAATGCTCTTTTTCCAGCTGTTTTGTTGTAAGCGTGTTATGGAGGACGACACTGAAGAAAGAGCAGCTTGTGATGGCAAAGCAAGTAGCAATGCACCTCAAGTTGTTTCAATTATCGAACTTGCAATGCTTAACATTCCGTCTTTTTACTGATGGTGATGTTCATTTTTTTTTAATCTTTTACAAAAATCAGAACTACAATGCACGCATTAATGCCAAGATTTAACCTTACTTGCAAAGCAAGTAAAATTATGCAAAACAAAAAACAAAACAAAAATAACAATTAAAAAAAAGTTTATGACGCTGACTGGTAATGTAAAAGGCATGTCAACAGGCAAATGATAAAAGCAAAGACTGTAGGAGCAACTTGACCTTTGTTTTTCTTTTCTTTTCTTTTTTTTCTGTCAATAAAAACAATTTTGGAAATAAAATACAAGTAGGAATATCACTTTGATCCCTACTTTTGCTTTAACATAAACTT
>CM054139.1:26984236-26999236 GCA_028751875.1 Rapana venosa
TGTTGTGGATTTTGATGTGTTTGTTTTAAATTCGTTTTTTTAGTTGGGGTTTTGTTGTTGTTGTTTGTTTCAGGTTTTTTCCTTTCAGTTTTTTTTTCTTTTTCTTCCTTGTGGGTTTTGGTTTGTTTGTTTTTTTGGGGGGTCAAAATGATAATATTAAATATGTTGTTGCTGTTTTTATTATTATCATCATCTGTTTTCTTGTTTATTTTTTATTATGTTTTGTTTTTGTTCTGGGGGCCTGTTTGTTTAGTGCGGTTTTATATTTTTGTTTTCGTATTTGGATTATTTAGGGTTTTTTTGGTTGGTTGTGTGTGTTCAGATATTGCATGGAATCAATGTAACTGCACAAGAAAATGAGATTACCTTGGAGTAAAGTATGTTGAACAAGTGGCAAATGCAGCATTTCCACTGTTTTAGAGAAAGTTATCAAACTTAGCCTCCTGTTCTAATATACCTGTATAGTGTATACACATGTACATTATGTACATCATGTTGGATTTGTTTTTGTTGTTGTTGTTTTTTTAGAAAGGATGGCTTTGTTTAAACTGACAATAATAACAGGAACACTCATGTTTATATTCAAAGTATTAACAATAACTAATCTTACTATGATTTTTTTAAAAAGCAATAAAACACTATTATGATACAAATAATTAAACAAAATTATATGAATGAAGATGTAGATGTACTGCTTGCTGTGAAGTGCCTGATAAGCTTTTTCAAGTGGTGAAGAAGAAAAAACAGCAACCATAATAATAATGATAATAACCCAATTATGGTAATAACAGCAACGACGACAACTGCTCATAACAATGATAATGATGACAGTGACAGATGACACCTCGGCCAGACTCATCATGATTTTGATGACAACAAAGATATTGTCTGTATTGAGAAACGATAATGACGATGACCATATTGACAGATTATGACAAAAGTTATGACATAAACGATGATATGTTGCTTTTTTTCCAGTTTCTTCTTCTTCTTTCTTGTCTTCGAACGTTCAGACAGGAACTATCGGTGTTTGTTATATAAGCGAAATTGTGTTGCGCTGCCGTTAAGCGCCTGACAAGTCAGGCCCAGCGTATCCGACTTCGACGTGAGAGAGAATCGTTACCTTATAAGTCATTCTGGAGAATAAAAAATGCAGGAGAATGGACCAAGAAGGTAGAAAATAGACGAGATGGAGTTGGCAGGAAGAAAAGGAACAAAACAGAAACAAAGAGAGGGATAGAAAAGAGGGAATTCCTAGCACAGAATTTCCAGAAGGTGGGGATGCTATTTATACTGACAAGTCCCCGGCATCCCCACCGAGGATTTTTTTTTCCAGTTTAAATCACGCTTCGGACTTCACGACCCAAAAGAAGAAAATCATTTTTTTTTTAAATAACAACATAAAACGAACAAGCAAAGCAAAACTAAAAACAAACAAACAGACACGGTTTATCATCATCATCATCATCATCATCATCATCATCATCATCATCATAATAGTAGTATATAAACTCTGAGAAAGGTAGAGAAAATAAGCATACAACCATACTGAAAACAAACAAACACACACACACACACACACATACACAGAGGGCTCTCCCTCTCTGAGAGGGAGACAGAGACAGAGACAGAGAGACAGAGAGAGACAGAGACAGACAGAGAGAGAGAGAGAAACAACAGACACAAAAAGAAAAAACGAAAGAAAAAAACTGACGAGGACAAAACCCAGCAACAACAAAGCGGTTGATACGACAATGCCCTCTTGCAAAACGATTAGTTTTTGAATCCGACAATATCGTTAATGACTTGCTAAAGTATTTGTCATAATTAACGCCGGATGCAAATTAATGTGTCGCGCTAACAGGCACACGCTTAAAAGAAGTGGCTGATTCAATTACATAATAAACACACCACGAAAACAGCAGAGAATTGATGCTTCCCCTCTCTTCTCTCTCTCTCTCTCTCTCTCTCTCTCTCTCTCTCTCTCTCTCTCTCTCTCTCTCTCTCTCTCTCTCTCTCATACGCACGCGCGCGCACGCACGCTCACACACGCACACACACACAAAGCACACACATACACACATATACACACACATACACACACACTCACACACACACATACACACATACATACACTGACATAAACACACACGCACACACACGCACACACACACACACATACACAGAGAACATCTTACACACAGAGAGAACATCTTGCACACATGTTAAAACCCGTTCCGCTTTTCGGAATCTTGAGCAAGCCATTGTGTGCTGGTGGGAACGGATGACAACATTTACAAAATTGCATCCACACGCGGACTAGAAGGTGTTTTTTTTTAAATTTAAGCACACGAGTGCTTATTCCATTATCCTCGAAATAAAAAGAATAAAATGAAATAAATAAAATAAAAATGCTCTCTCTCTCTCTCTCTCTCTCTCTCTCTCTCTCTCTCTCTCCCCTCTCTCTCTCTCTCTCTCTCTCTCTCTCTCTCACACACACACACACCACACACACAAACACACCACACACACACATACATCTAATATATCACTTATAGTGAACAGACGTTAAATACAAGAACGAACACACACCCCACACACACACACACATACACACACACACACACAACACACCACACACACACACACACAACACACACACACACACACACATATGCGCATACGTCTTAATATCACTTATAGTGAACAGACGTTAAATACAAGAACGAACACACACACACACACACACACACCACACACACCACACACAAAACACACACACACACACACACGCACATGCCCATACCGTCTAATATCACTTATAGTGAACAGACGTTAAATACAAGAACAAACACACACACTCGCACACACATGCACACACACACACACACACACCACACACACACACACACACCACACACACACACACCACATGCACATACCCGTTAAATACAAGAACGAACCACACACAAAACACACACACACACACACCGCGCCGCGCGCGCGCGCACACACACACCACACACACACACACACACATCACACACACAGAGTGTACACACACACATCATCTCTTCTCACCTGTGGCAGAAGGGAGCATCACGATAACAGTCATCGCCATCAGGACCAGCCACAACCACCAGACTTGCCCTGTCCTGTCCACAACAACGCTGTGACCACCACCACCTGACCTCCTGGCCATGTTGGTCACCACCCCCACCATCACCAACATGCTCTACAACAACAACGACGACGACGACGACGACAACTCCGTGGGCACAGCAGCAGTTTGGTACCACCTCCTCAGACTGATGTTTGTATAATGTTTCTTTGTAAACAACCACTAAAGGTTTGGATCTTGCGGCTGTCTTTTTTCTCTCTTTTTTCACCCCCCACCAACCTCCAAGTTCTGAATTCTGTGTCTATCAGTTAACTATTTTTGGCACATGCACCAAGCGAATTTTTATTTTTGGTTTTCGACTCTTTCTTATTATATGCACCAAGGTCTAAAATCTGTGTCTGTTTCTCTTTTTCGTAGGTAAATATTTCAATTCTGTACCTATTATCTCTTTTTATACAATCACAGCTGATAAAATTTGAATATTAGTTTTTCTGTTATCTGGTTGTTGTTTTTCATTATACCACCTGCGTTTATTATCTCTATGTCAAAGCCACCAGAATCTGATATCTAGTGTCCACTCTTTGTCACCGCCACCAAGATCCGAACCTGGGATCAAAATATTATTCTGATAGTACTATCAAAAGTCCAAAGACTGTCTCTTCCTGTCTACATACACCCTCATTCTCACGGCAACCCGAGAAACCTATCGTTTCATCTATTCCTTCTTTATTATCACCAAGATCTGTACATAATTCTGTCACCCGCCACCAAAAGATTAATTTAGTGTCTATCTCTGTCTCTCTTGCTGTCACTCAAACCTCCCTAAAAAAAAAAACTGCACGTGCGCACCGTTCTGCTCCCCCTCACACAGGAGTGTGTTCCCGGAAAAGTGGGTGACAAAGAAATCCCCCGGGTGGCGCCCGTTGTCTGTGTAGCCCGGAGGGAGAGATAGAGAGAGACAAGGGGATGGATGGTGGGTCCACACTTAACCCTTTGTGTGCCTATGGACTGACTGTCAGGCCAGCGGCATTGTGCGGCACTTTGTTTAACCCTCCCCCTCCATGAAGAACGCGGCTGCTGAAGTGTCCGGGTAGATCACTGGCGCCGTTCGGCACTAAATTACCGCTTGCCAACACGGGTGGAAAATGACAGGGGGGAAAAAAACTGCTTTCTTTGTGGGTAACGGTCGATGAAATAACAGCTGTTGTTGTTGTTGTGGGCTTTTTGTTCGATTTGACTAGGTGTTCTTTTGTTTTTAAACCAATTTTTTTGTTCTTCGGTTGAATGTACAGATTATAAAAGAGTACTAGGATATATCCAAATCCTGTTTTTCACTTTATCAGTCGTATAAAACCTTTCGCCAAGTTTAATCAAATGAACATATTTTTCCTGATTATTTCTTTAACGAGTAAAGTGGCTGTAGTATACTCTCCTGAGAGTGTTGTTATCCTAACACGGAACACCAACAACACCAACTTGTGAAGTGATATCTGCTGCCTTCCTTGTTCGCAAAAAAAAAAAAAAAAAAAAGCACAATAGATGGATTCCTTCCTCCTGCCTTTCGAAAAGAGATCAGGAACTCGGAAGATGTTTACTCACAAACACGCGCTGTTTAGCAGCGAAGAAAGAGTCATCACAGAAGACTGCCGAGAAGCTAAGACAGAGAAAAGAAAGAGGGGGAGAAAGTTCCTCACACACACACACACACTAGCCGAACACTGGGTCACAGAACAATAGAAACTGTAGCTGCACCATGACCAAAAACAAGCCACCACCCGTCTAGTATAGTAAAAACAGCAACAGCACGGTGGGACAGGGACGGGAGTTCATTCATTCATTGAGCTCAAGTACCTCCCCAGATCGGATCGTCATCATCATCAGCAGCGGCAGTAGCAACAACAACAACAACACCATGTGCATGGATGGGTTGACGATGCCGCCTACAGTGATACAGCCTCTCAGTGTTTTGCCAGCTGCTTGCTGCTGCTGCAGTGCAGGAAGCAGCGCTTTAGGAGTCTGCCGCACGGCGCCCTTCTTCCTACTACTACAGCAGACAGCTGTTCGTTCCTTGCCCTGGGCTCTTTTGCCTGCCTCCTCCTCCTCCTCCTCCTCCTCCTTTCCCTTGACAAGTGTAGCCTCCTCCGCTAACTCAAACACACACAACAACACAGACCGCTAGGCTAGTCAAGAAACAGTAGAGCAGAAAAGCCGTGGTTTCTTTCTAGCTAGTAGCCTAGCTAGCTAGCGGTAGATAGGCTACGACGGCTGATTCCCACTACGTTCACCCCACCACCAATGTGGTGGTCTCTCCACTCGTGTTCCTTCCTTCAAGTCGTTTTTCTACGTAACTTTGCGATCGCGTGGAAGAAGAGGACTCCACCCGCCGCTCAGCTTCACTCCCTCCCTACTACTACTACTGTGGGATTCCGTCCGTGGAGTTGGACCATAAAATAGTGGGGAGGAAAGATAGGCCAACCAGGAGGAAAAAGAGAGGGGGGGGGGAGGGGAGGAGAGAGGGGAGAGAGAGAGAGAGGAGAGAGAGAACAAGGGGGGGGGGGGGGGGGAGGGGGTGTGAGTCTGACGGCGCCGACACTACGCGTTAACCCCCTGCACAGCGCTATAATCACCGCGCGCCCTCCTGTTCCGCCGTGCCCATTGGCCTTCCGCCTCGCTCCTCCCTCCCTCCCTCCCTTCTCCCCCCACCCCCACCCCCTCCCCCCTTCCCTCCCCCCCCATCCCCCAATCCCCTCCTCCTTCCCTCTTACCCCTTCCAGTTTGGAGTGTTAAAAAATATAATAGAAAAGGGGGGTGGGATGGAGGGACAGAAGAGGAGAGGAGGGAGGGAGAGGCGTTGTTGAGGCAGACCCCTGGCGTCTGAGGCTGTTTAACGGCCAAAAGTCATCCCCGTCCCCCACCCCCACCCCCCCACCCCTCTCAGACTTGGCGACGGACTGGGGGTAGCCATGAGGAAAGATATCAACCCTGCCTGGATGGGCAGTTATGAATGGATGTATGGACAATGCTGCCAGATGTTAGAATCATGAAACTCACCCCCCACCCACCTCCACTCACCCACCCACCCGGCCAACACTACCACCCACCCACCCACCCCCTCACCTCCTCCCTGCACATCTTCAGTCCTCACCCACACAGAAGTGAAAAGAGCGAGGGGGGAAAAAGCCTCACAGCTTGTATTTTGTGTTTCTTTCTTGTTTGGTGTCTTTTTTGTTTTGTCCTTGTTTGTTTTGTTGGTTGAAATAGGTTTTTTTTTAAATTCAGAAATGAGTATAAGCATTGAAAACAAACAGCATTTTGGAATCATAGCAACAACAAGCTTGTAGCTTATGGTGTGTGTGCTCAATTAAACAACGAAGATGAACATGAACATAACGGCTGCTGAGCTGCAAAATGTAAACCAACAACAACAACAAACATTTTCATCAATTGCAATCTTTGCTAATGTAAGAAAAAAAAAGGAAAACAACACAAAGAAACACATCAATTTGTTTTGTTTTGTTGTTGCTTGTTTTGTAGTTGGGGTTTGTTTGTTTTTTGGGGAAGGGAGTGTTGTTGTTGTTGTGGTTGTTGTTCAACTTTGCTTCATACTTTCCTACAACACATCATGTTAATCGGGGACGAAGTCTGATTCCTTCCCTCAGCATCACTGGAGAAAACATGTCACTGCAGAGTTTCTGGTGGACAATCCAACCACATGACGACAAACTAAACGAACACACCAGTCGTTTCCGTTCTTTAGTTTTAGTTTTCTGTTTCTCTTTTAATTTTTTCTAACAGCTTTTTTCTTACAGTTTTTAAAAAGGCGTGCCACGTGTTTGCACAAACAAACTTCAAGATTAAAATGAGCTATGTTAGACACAAAAATCTTGGGTACTGGTGCCCCCCACCACTGACTTGGTCAACTGGTCAGTCATTAGAAATAATTGTCCATGAAATGTCCGCTCATTAACCTAAGCTTTTAGCATTTCAAAAACAGAGAGAGAGAGCTATTGACATATATATATATATAGAGAGAGAGAGAGAGAGAGAGAGATAGATAGATAGATAGATAGATAGATAGATAGATAGATAGATAGATAGATAGATAGATAGATAGATAGATAGATAGATAGATAGATAGATAGATAGATAGATAGATAGATAGATAGATGGAGCTAACAAGCAGTTGTGTAACTCTTGCTCACTCTTTCACCAATCAGAATCGTAAGGGCAAACTATCGATATTTAAACAACAACATCTTCCTTATTTCTCTCTCTCTCTCTC
Source organism: Rapana venosa (assembly GCA_028751875.1). Classification (NCBI taxonomy): domain Eukaryota; kingdom Metazoa; phylum Mollusca; class Gastropoda; order Neogastropoda; family Muricidae; genus Rapana; species Rapana venosa. The sequence continues at coordinate 26,991,640 of CM054139.1, forward strand.
TCTCTCTCTCTCTCTCTCTCTCTCTCTCTCTCTCTCTCTCTCTCTCTCTCTCTCTCTCTCTCTCTCTCTCTCTCCACACACACACACACACACTCACACACACACACACAATGATGAATATTGGTGTATGGGAAGGGGAGAGGGGAGTGTTCCCTTATTTTGTTCTAATCATATGGTTTTACCTATCATTTCAATATCATGATATAATTCCTTATAAGGATTGGGGCTGGAAATAAAATTTTTAAAAAGCACATGAGTGTTTATCTATTACACTCAAAATAAACAATTTTGCCTTACCTTGCCCTCCCCCTACCCCTCCCCGCCTTTCTCTCTCTGTCTCTCCCTCTCTCTCTCACACACACACACACAAACAAACACACACACACACACACACACACACACACACACTCTTTTCGTAAGAGTAGGCCATTGTGTGCCGGTGGGAACAGATGACAGAATTGACAAAACCGCATACACAGGGGGACTGGATGGGGGGGGAAAGCTCATAAGTGCTTATTCCATTATCCTCGATATAAAAGAATAAAATGGGAAAAAACCCACACACAACACACACACAACACACACACACACACACACACACAACACACACACACACACACACACACACACACCTTTTAGCCCAACCCCATTCTGGCTATTCCTACACATGGGTGGGCTGTACTGGTAAACTGCAGCAGAAAAAGGGGGATATATATAGGAGGAGAATCGACAAGGAGGAGATCAAGAGAAGAGAAAGCCACCACTAACTAGGCCTAAGCCTACTACCAGTTGACAAGACAATAATACTACAGTGGCCCCGCGCTGCATTGTATTGTGTGTTGGTGTGCCTGCCTCCCTCACACACAACACAGGCTAGGCGCTTTGCTTTGCTTTGCTTTGCTTTGCCCTTAGTGTGTTGTGTTGTGTTGTGTTGTGTCGTGTCGTGCTGCCGTGAGGCTACCTACTAGGCCCACTGTAGGACTGACGACTGTGATCAAGAGAAGGAGGAGTAGGCCCAGGAGTAGAGGAGGTGTCCTAAGTTGAAGCCACGCCTCCCCTCCTCCTTTTCTCTTGACTGTTGTCGGGCCTGTACCTTATCACCTAAACCCTCCCATCTCCACGTACTGTGTGTGTGTGTGTGTGTGTGTGTGTGTGTGTGTGTGTGTGTGTGTGTGTGTGTGTGTGTGTGTGTGTGTGTGTTGTTGTGTGAGAAAGAGAGAGAGACACAGAGAGAGACACACACACACACACTCATGAGGAAAAAAAAGAAGATGCCTGTAATCCTTGGATAAAAACGATCACAACACACACACACTCACTCTCACACACACACCCCACACACACACACACACTCTCTCTCTCTCTCTCTCTCTCTCTCTCTCTCTCTCTCTCTCTCTCTCTCTCTCTCTCTCTCTCTCTCATGAGAAAAAAAATGCCTGTAATCCTTGGATAAAAACTATCACAACCCACACACTCACACACACACACACACACACACACACCTCTCTCTCTCTCTCTCTCTCTCTCTCTCTCTCTCTCTCTCTCTCTCTCTCTCTTCTCTCTCTCTCTCTCACGTTGTCGTTGTTCTAGTAAGATTTTTACCTGTTTTGTTGATAGTCCCTAATCAGGGCAAGGGCCGGATGAAAAAAGTATTAAAAGCTTATTCTGTTACCCTTGAAAAATAAAGATTCATTCAAAGATTCATTCATTCATTCTCTCTCTCTCTCTCTCTCTCTCTCTCTCTCTCTCTCTCTCTCTCTCTCTCTCTCTCTCTCTCTCTCTCTCTCTCTCTCTCTCTCTCTCTCTCTCTCTCTTTTTGACACTTAACTTTTCTTCTAAATCATAGTCATAAGGATCAGTGATAACCAGCCCGCCAAATAGTCAATCAACAGAATTTCTTTTGAGCCATCAGACAGCAGGACAATTTCTTACACAGTTCACTGCAACAAGAACAGGTAAGCATCAGTCTAATTTTACCGACATTTGGTTTGAACAGTTGAACGTGTTACAAACTAACAACATTTTGATGATCTATAACACTTCATTCACTTCTTGTCTTCCCTCTCCCTCTCATATTTTCAGCAACGGACCATTTTGAAGATAAGAAGTAGCGCTTATTTTATATATATATATATATATATATATATATATATATATATATATATATATATATATATATATATATATATACTACTTTTTACCTCAACTGTGTGCTTGAAGGGAGTGGTGCCCAGCAGAATTGTGGGTTTTTATTTATTAGATAGATAGATAGATAGATAGATCGATAGATAGATAGATAGATAGATAGATAGATCGATAGATAGATAGATAGATAGATAGATCGATAGATAGATAGATAGATAGATAGATAGATAGATAGATAGATAGATAGATAGATAGATAGATAGATAGATAGATAATGATGTGTAAGAGAAGAGAGAGAGAGAGAGAGAGAGAGAGAGAGAGAGAGAGAGAGAGAGAGAGAGAGAGAGAGAGAGAGAGAGAGAGAGAGAGAGAGGAGAGAGAGAGAGAGAGAGAAAAAGAGAAAGAACCACAGACAGACACAGAGAGAGTCAGAAACACAGAGACTAGAGATAAGGAAAAAAAACTGACGATGACGACGTTGATGATAATTGATAATCATCATAAATACCATAACAACGCTGCATGCTTCATTCCATTCTTTTTCTCTCCTCCATCACCACAAGAGCGATTCCCTTCTGTCTGCTTCTGTCTGCAGTCCCTAGGGCCTGGAAACCTAAAGCATGTCCTCGTGACTAATGCGTATCCATGACAACCCGAGGATGGAGGTGCGTGGTGGTGCCAGCTCCCACGAGAGTTGTGTCCCCCCTCCCCCTCTGCAGGAAGGGAGACAAATGAGGGTAGGAGTGATGGTTCTTTGTCACACCCCACCGTGACGTAATGAAGAAGGATGGCGCGAGGTTGCGGTGACGCAACCATGTAATCCCCCCATTTATCATTATCGTCTGCTCATTTCCCTCCTGGTCACGCCATAGTCTGTGCGGTTTTTCCAAAAGGCTGAGGAGTTTCCTTCAAACTTTTTTTTTTGGGGGGGGGGGGGGGGGGAGTGGGGGGGGATGAAAAAGGTTTGATATCGTTTCGAACCGGCTAGTTAGCTGTGTTGTGCATGTCTGTGTACATTAAGTATGGATGAATTTAATCAAACTAAAAAGAAACGTGCAAAATAGTGTCTTTTTGTTTTACTTTCAATCCGAGTTTTCACGCCAACAAACACTGTTATGCGATTCGGTCAAGAGGAATGTTAGATAATATGTTAAACAACTTTTACCTTTTTTTTTTTAAAAAGATGCATAATCATAATCATCGTAAGTTCCTGTTGGTATGTATAGACTTACAACATTGCGTTTGGACATATTCCATTTCTGCAGAAAGCGTGGGCTCGTACAACTATGCATGCCAACTTCTTTGTGTGTACAGGTATATCTGCTCAAAGCAACTTCTTAGAGTGTCTTTGCATCCGTTACATCAACTTCTTTGAGTGTCTTTACATCCGTACATCAACTTCTTTGTGTGTCTTTGCATCCGTTACATTAGCTTCTTTGTGTGTACCTGCATCCGTTACATCAACTTCTTAGAGTGTCTTTGCATCCGTTACATCAACTTCTTAGAGTGTCTTTACATCCGTTACATCAACTTCTTAGAGTGTCTTTGCATCCGTTACATCAACTTCTTAGAGTGTCTTTGCATCCGTTACATCAACTTCTTAGAGTGTCTTTGCATCCGTTACATCAACTTCTTTGTGTGTTTTTGCATCCGTTACATCAACTTCTTTGTGTGTCTTTGCATCCGTTACATCAACTTCTTAGAGTGTCTTTGCATCCGTTACATCAACTTCTTAGAGTGTCTTTGCATCCGTTACATCAACTTTTTTGTGTGTGCTTGCATACGACATAAATTATTTATTTATTTATACCACGTTAAGTCACCCCAGATTTCTCTGCGTGAAATTCGGGCTGCTCTCTCTCTCCCCGGGGAGAGCACGTCGCCACAAGAGCAGCGCCACCCTTTTCTTTTTTCCTGTCTGCAACAGTATTTGTTTCCCTATCAGAGTGGCTTTTTTCTAAAGAATTTTTCCAGGGACACTCTCTTGTTGCCGTGGGTTATTTTACGTGCGCTAAATAATTATGTGCAACACACGGGACCTTGGTTTATCGTCTCATCCGAAAGACTATTGCCCAGACCACCACTCATGGTCTAATGGATGGGGGGAAAGTTTCGGGTCCAAACGGGATTCGAATCACCGCACACTTCCGACCCGGACTTTCTAGACAGGCGCGTTACCTCTAGGCCACGATCCACTTGTATATATATATACACATATATTTGTGTGTATTTCCATACGTTATATCAACTTCTTTGTGTACTTCCATACGTTACATTAACTTCTTTGTGTGTCTTTGCATGCGTTACATCAACTTCTTTGTGTGTACTTACATCCGTTACATCAACTTCTTTGTGTGTACTTGCATCCGTTACATCAACTTCTTTGTGTGTACTTGCATCCGTTACATCAACTTCTGTGTGTGTGTTTGCATCCGTTACATCAACTTCTGTGTGTGTATTTGCATCCGTTACATCAACTTCTGTGTGTGTATTTGCATCCGTTACATCAACTTGTTTGTGTACTTGCATACTTTACATCAAATTCTTTGTGTGTACTTACATCCGTTCATAGCAACCTCTGTGGGTGTACTTGCACGTGTATTTGGTACTTTCCCTATCAGAGTGGCTCTTTTCTACAGAGTTTTGCCAGGGACAACTCTCTTGTTGCCGGGGGTTCTTTTACTTGCGCTAAATGCGTGTTGCGTACGGGACTTCGGTTTATGTTCTCATCCGAAAGACTAGCACCCAGACCACCATTCACCGTCTAGTTGGGTGGGTGGGGAGGGGGAAGTTAAGGGCACAAACGGGGATTGAACCACCACACACCTTGAACTCGGACTGTTTGCTTTCTAGGCAGGTGCAGTACCTCTTGACCACTGATCTACACATTGGCAGGTCTTAGCTTGAAGTGACCTAGGAGATCGTAAAAAGAAAAAAAAAAATCCCCACCCTTAATTCGTCAGACTCTGCCGAGATTCGAACCCGCGACTTTATGGACTCATGGTATTGAAGTCGAACGGTCTTTACCACGCGTTTATTGCGTCCGGCATGTATTTTTAATATGTCATGGTGATTCAAAGTTTTGTTGTTATTTGTTGTTGTTGTTTTGGACGAGGAAACAGCCCTGAAATGGCAATGGTGGTCGGTATGCTGGGCAATAAGCGGCTGGGGTGATGGATGGGAATACGATCACAAGACTCTTGAGTATTTTCCAATTCACATAAATCTCTCAGTGGTAATACTCTTTATTCAGAAAGTCAGGTGATGGAGCGTTCTTTAGAGGGTTTTTGATGTGTGTGTGTGTGTGTGTGTGTGTGTGTGTGGTGTGTGTGTGTGTGTGTGTGTGTGTGTGTGTGTGTGTGTGTGTGTGTGTGTGTGTGTGTGTGTGTGTGTGTGTTGTGTGTGTGTGTGTGTGTGTGTGATAGAGAGAGAGAGAGAGTTGTGGTGGAAACATGTTGCTTTAACTGTACAGATAGCAGCCTTCATTGATTTCAACGTGGTGTTTGCTACCAGCTCTGAAAAATATCGAAGTCTGCTAGATGTGACTGATCATTTTGACCCTTGCCCAGTAAAAAGTTGAATGTCACAAAGTTTAGTAAAAAAAAATATATTAATAGTTAGTATTAGTAGTAGTAGTAGTAGTAGTAGTAGTAGTAGTAGTAGTAGTAGTAGTAGTAGTAGTATTTAATTAAATATTTTTTTTAATAATAATAAAAATAAAATGAAAATGAAAAAGTGATCATGTGTGGAACCATTCCTCCTTTGAAATTTTTTTTGCAGACTTCGATTATATCAAACAAACTAAATGCAATAATAAGAACAAAGAAATTATTAGAATGGAGAAACATCCCCGAGGTCAAAATGGGCCTCCCTTTTTCTTCTTTGTCCAACACTCAGGCAGTTGAGCGAAAATACGTGGCACTGCCCTTAAGTGTCTTACAAGTCAGGCCAAGGGCATCAACTTCAATGCGGGAGAGAATTGTTATCTTATAAGTCTTTCCAGGGGGAAAAAAGGGCAGGATAGTGGACCAAAAAAAGCAAAAAATAGACAAGAAGGAGGAGACAAGAAGAAAAGGAACAAGGAAGAAACAAAGAGAGGGCTAGAAAAGAGGGAATTCCTAGCACAGGATTTCCAGAAGGTGGGGATGCTATTTATACTGACAGGCTCTGGGCATCCCCATGGGGAAGAGACTACCTTAACTTTGGGTAAAAACGGTGGCATATGCAAAACTCTCACCATTGTTGACCCTGGAGCTATAGCCCAGGAGTGAAAAAACAAGGAGAAACTTTCAAACACACGATCCAAGCCCTTAAGGTGAAGATGTTATCAAACTAAAGCAGTTTTGGCATCCCCACCAACCAGGCCATTTCGATACATTTTAAGCAACTGAATATCACATGAGGTCGTTGCAAAATCGATTTTAAAAAATAGTGTATATGTTCTGACTTGGCCAGGACAGAATATTGTCTTTCCTTATTTAAGATGGGGACGGGATAGCTCAGTGGTCGGAGCACTCGCTTTCCCCCAGCCAAGTTAAGCAGCGTCGAGCGTGGTTACCAGTTTTGCGTGCCTTGGCTTCAGTACAGTTCCCCCAGTTCACCCAGCTGTAAATGGGTACCTGCCCTCTTTAGGGTCAGGGAAGGTAAAGCAGCGAGGGAGAGGAGATGGGCGCCGCCCTCAATATGCTGGCCCCTAGAGAAGTGAGGTCTCTGACGCCTCGCTCCCCTACGACCTTATAGGTTATGGGACTCCTTTACCTTACCTTTATTTAAGATGGCATTTCAGTAATAGGTGGGCGATAGAAACCATCAGTTTCAGAATACTATGGTTTAAAAAATAACACTGTTAAATGCTCACTCAGTTAAGGGGGGACGGGATAGCCTAGTGGTTAGAGCATTGCGCTTGCAATCTGACAACCCGGGTTGATTCCCGTTCAAGGGGATATTTTCCCCTGGAGTTAACATCAGTGCCGACTCCACTCTCCCCAAAAGTCTTTCAATGAGACTGTAAGCCGAGGCCCCGTGTGCGAACGCACGCAGAACATCTTGCGCACACGTTAAATCCTGTTCCGCTTTTTGTAAGAGTAGGCCATTGTGTGCCGGTGGGAACAGATGACAAATTTACAAAACCGCATACAGATTGGGACTGGATATTAAAAAGCGCATAAGTGCTTATTCCATTATCCTCGATATAAAAGAATGAAATGAAATGAAATAAATGAAAAAGGACCCCCTAAACCAGATGATCTGAGGACATTTGAGGCTTTGGTTTATCAAAGGAAGAAAGGAAGGGGAAAGGGAAAGAACACAAAACTGATAAGCAGCTTGTGTGTTGCGTTTCCCCTACGCATAAGAATAAAAGCAAAAGAAGAACAGAACTGCACCATAAAGATAATATCCATCACTGGGTTTTTTTAGGTAGTTTTGCCTTGAGAGTATTCCCTGAATGATG
>CM054139.1:27001736-27024236 GCA_028751875.1 Rapana venosa
GGCTCCAGAGGGCACAAGGCTCTATCAAGATCCTTACCATGTTGTCATGTTACCATACTCCTCAACTATTTTCTCCTGACAGACTGACTCCAGTTTCTCTTTTTATTTGATTCTTCCTGCTTTAGGCAGCCACAAAGTGTATATATATGTGTGTGTGTTTTCTTGCACACACAAAACCCTTGAGTGCACATGCAAGCATTAATATGTGCATGCTGTTGTATACAACAACGTATGTACTTTAGTCCTGTATCTTAACTTCTTTCCTTTTTCAGATTTGTCATGTCTCTATGACAGGAGCTCTTATCCTGGTTGGTATCAAATGCCCCTATCTCTGCTGCTCACCTTTAATTATTCATAGCAGGGCTCAAATGGAATACAAAAAGCAAAGGAAAAGGGAAATTTGATCATCCCAGTAGGCTGATTACCTTATCTCTAGCACACACACACACACACACACACACACACACACACACACACACACACACACACACACACACACACCCACACACTGATAAAAAAAAAATAAACATGAAATTTTGTCATAACTCCAGTGCACTCTAATGGGACATGTAGTAGATCAGGGACTGAGAAGGCATGTAGAGCCACCCCCAAAAAATGATAGATGGGATAAACTGATCAGTATCTACATGACCAAGTATACTATGGAAATGGTGCCAAGACAGTTACTCCAAGTAATCAGCAACACCCTGAAAGGTCCTTCAAAGATGCAGCCATGAGCAATTGAATCACTTGCAGAAGCTATCTTGCCGACTTCTGGATTCAAATCCCTATTTTCCTCATTGAGATACCAGGGGCCTGTCAGTATAAAAAGCATCCCCACATTCTGGAAATTCTGTGCTAGAAATTCCCTCTTTCCTATCCTTCTTTTTCTTTCTGCCTTGTTCTTTTTCTTCCTGTCACCTCCTTCTTGTCTTTTTCTGCTTTCTTTATCCCTTCTCCTGACTTTTTTTCCAGAAAGACTTCAAAGATAAGAATTCTCTCCCACACTAAAGTCATAAATGCTGGGCCTGACTTGTCAGGTGCATAACAGCAGTGCAACCCAATTTTGCTCATATGACAGACAACAGTAGTTTCTTACTGTTTGAGCATTCTACAAAGAAGAAAAGAAGAAATCCTATTTTGTTGACATACAACAGCAATTCTTTATCACAAATCTGGACAGGTCCATTTCGCCAAAGTAGAGACCAGAGCAGGAAGTTGTAATGGAAGTAGAAGCTGATTAGTGTCAGAATTGCAGGGTGCTGCTATGTTTATAGGATCCCTATCATGGGTGTGATTTATGACATGAATATTTATAAGGCAATGATTACAGGTTACAGGGTCCCCAGAGACGTTCTCAGGTAACCCAGTCAGCAAACAGGTGACAACATGTCAGTGGTAACACACCCTCGTGCCAGGAGATGAAATGTATCCCATGACACAGTCACCTCGTTTGTTTCTGTCACCACCATCCCTCTCCAGCTCCATCCCCACCCCACTGTCACCCTTCTTTATGCCCCCACAACACTGCAAGTGTTTTTCATCAACAATGAAATAGAAGACAGGGAGCTAATAGAAAATAGAGCAGGTTTTTGTGTGTACGTGTCAGATCCTCATACGCATAAATATTTGATTTAGTAAAGATATTTTCCGAATATAATGAGGAAGTTCCAACACAACAAAAATGGTGGAAGAAAACAATCATGGTCACATAAGAAGAGCAACACAAAGGTTGTTAAATGGACATGGATTTCTCTTTCTTGTGGAGCCCCATGCATGGGAAAAACGTTTTTTTTAACAGGATCAGACTTTTTTTATCCACATCTTGCAGTTAAACTACTGGACCTGAAGCTTGTGCATTACATACTTGACAGTCATAAGTTTCATACTGGACAAAAGCAGCTATCTTTAAAATCTGACTATTCATACAGTTTTACCAGAAAAGAGAAAAATATGACAAGAATAAAAATTCCTTGCACTTAGATTACTCACTCCAAACTCCAGGCTGTTATGATTTTGCTTTCCCCGAATTCAAAGTAACTAATGATCCCTGATTTACAGTGACTACCCTGGTTATCATCTCAAAGATGCAATGCCATTGCAAGAACACTTCTTAAAAAAAAAACTGCTGAAGCAAAAAGGCAGAAGAAAAAACGGTAGATCAATACTGAAGAACAAACAGGAAAACCATCTTTAAAAAATCATGGACAAAGGAAAATCATTAATCCCTATATTATACTGTCTCCATTATAACCATCTATCTATTTCTCTCTCTCTCTCTCTCTCTCTCTCTCTCTCTCTCTCTCTCTCTCTCTCACTCACTCTCTCTCTCTCTCTCACACACACACACAAACACACACATTTGCAGACACACATACATACAGGCATGCTCACACACTCACACACACACACACACACACATACCAGAAAGCAGTTATGACTCCTCCCTAAAACACAGACTTTTGTTAACACTTCAGTGTACTCATACAGGAGTTTAATTAGAATTTGGGGGGGGGGGGGGGGAAGATAACAGGAATAAACTCATTAAAGGCCAGGTACAGAATACTATATCACGACTGTAATTCTTAATAATCAACCAAATTGTAAAAGGTCCTCTGAGCATGAATTCATGAGCTAATAGTTTCAGTTAGCAACACTCTCATGCTTTATCTCTGGAATTCAAATCCCCATTCTGATAGCATGCAACAGCAATTATTCTTCCTGGGCAGATCAAGACAGGCCCATTTTGCCGACATACAAGCAGGAAGAGGATGATGGAAAGAAAGGAGAAGGGTGAAGGGTGTCAGATTTTCAGGCTGCTGCCATGTTTATGGGATCACTATCATGGGTGTGATTTATGACGTGAATATTTATAAGGCAATGATTACAGGTTACAGGGTCCCCAGAGACGTTCTCAGGTAACCCAGTCAGCAAACAGGTGACAACATGTCAGTGGTACACACCCTCCAGCTAGGAGATGAAATTTATCCCATGACACACTCACCTTGTTTGGTTCTGCCACCACCACCACCCCTCTCCAGCTCCATACCCACCCTCACTATCACCCTTCTTTACACCCCCACAACATTGCAGGTGTTTTTCAACCACAATGAAATGGAAGGCAGAAAAGCAAAAGACATAGAGCAGGTGTTTGTGTACACGTTTCAGAATATTATGCACATAAAGATAAAATTTAATAATGGCTTTTTTCGAAGTATAATGATAAGATTTCAACTCTACAAAAACAGAACCAACAACAACAAAAACAGTGGAAGAAAAAAATTGTGATAACATAAGAGCTGCAACATGTTTATCAAATGGGTAAGGATCTTCTTCTTTTTTCCTGGGCTGCTGTTACGTCTTGTTTTAGAGAAAACATTGCTATTGCAATCAGACTTACCTTCACACCCTGCAGTTCAATCATTGGACGTAATGCTTAGGAATTATTCACTTCAAGGATGAGGGAAACAATTCTTATACAGGGGGGAAAAAGGGGGGTTTTTTGCTTTTCTTCCCCACTGATCCTATGGACAGCTCAGTCTTAGTGAATAAGGCAACAGCACACTGTAGGTCATTTAAATCACCATAGAGCTTCTGGGCCTTTGGGATGGGGTCAGGCCAGATCCTCTTTTGGAGTGCCTCCTGTAGTGGTCAGAACATCAACACAGTCAGGTACTGTTGTCTGGTGGCCAGTCTTGCAAAGGCACTGCTCCGTATGGCCTCCGTGGAGTTTCATGTATACACATCAAGTAATTCAGCCCGCCTTTATAGTCTAGCTACTATGCGGTCTTAACAGAAAAGATGAACAAAATAATACGACATGGGTAAACTTCCTTGCATTTGGACTCACTGACTCCAAGTTGAATGCTGTTTATCACTTTACCTCCTCCCCCCCCCCCCCTCCCCCCCCCCCCACCAAAAATATAAATAAATAAATAAACTATTGGATCTGTAATCTATAGTTACAACATCACTACACAAGTCATCTTCATGAGGGTCTAGTTACATTGCAAAAACAATTCTCCAGGGAACTTATGAGAGAAGGAGACAGAAGGGAAAAAAGCAAGAACAGCAACAAAACTACCAAAAAAGATGTGCTAAACTTGCAAAATGAACAAGAAAGTCACTGTCACCTCCCCCCCCCCCCCCCCCCCCTCCCTAAAAATAAAGAAAACTTAATCATTCAAACAGGTCTACACATACTCCCTCACACACACCACACAACACACATACACACACACCACACACCACACACACACAAATACACCACACACACATACACCACACACACACACACACACACACACACACACCAGAAAGCACCTATGGCTGCTCTCTAAAACACCCAGCTCCATTAAAACTTCAGCGTGCTCCTAAAGGAATTGTATAGGACTGGGTTCAGCGTGGTGTATACACCACAAGAAAACTGTGACAGAGGCAAACCATTTTTTTACAATGCCAGATTCAGCGACATGATGTCAAGACTGACATTCTTGATAATTAGGCAAATCCTGAAAGGTCTTCTAAGTTCGGGCCCATTAACAAATTGAATCACTTGGCAAAGATGTCAAACTGGCTTTTGGAATTCAAATTTCCATTCTGATAACTTGCAATATAATTCATGGGCAGATGAACATAGGACCATATTGCTAAGTCAAGATAATGAGGAAGAAGGTTGTAAAGAAATGGAAGGAGGGGTGCTAGATGTCAGATTTGTAGAGGGCTGCTATGTTTATAGGATTACTATCAGGGGTGTGATTTATGACATGAATATTTATAAGGCAATGATTACCGGTTACATGGATCCTGGAGACGTTCTCAGGTAACCCCAGCACACAGGCGACAGAATGTCAGCGGTAACACACCCTACAGCTATTAGTTGTCATTTATCCCATGACACTGTCTCCCCATTTGTCTCCTTTCCTCCTCGCTTACACCAGCCCTGCTTGCACTCCACTATCCCCCTTCTCAACGCCCACAACATCTTAGATGTTTTCCTCTCACAATGAAACTCTACAGGAAAAGGGAAAGCAAAGATATTCATATATGTAGTTATACATTTCAGAACATCATATGCATAAAGATATCTTTATGATATGATTTAATATACACCCAACTATTCTGAACATAAGATCTTGCTCCAACAAAGCCAAGCATTTCATGTAGGGACAATTTCTATGCACTGTCACATCAGTCATATTTATTTGATATTCTGCTTAATTTTTCTTCACCTCGTCAATTTTGTGATCTATAGCTCTATGAACGAACAAAGGAACGGAAACATAAATGAATACATGAATGAAAAGTTTATCAAGTGCATAAAAACCACAGTCATCAATATGTTTCTGGTGCTAAGAGTAACAGCAATTAAAGAGAAGGAACGAGTTCAGGAATGTGGTGGAAGGTTGAGGAATCAAATACAAAGGCAATGTTGATCAAGAACATCCACAGGTGCATGTAGGAATGTTTGTGCAATCGGGTACATAGGCAAGCTAGCTAAGCATACACAAAGCTCTTGATACAAGAACGGAAATAAAGCAAGGAACCTTTCAGACACATCAGTATCTCTCTACTCCATGTCCTGATAATCATGTAATAAAATATGCACTGACCATAACTCTTTGTTTCCGGAAGAGGTACCCAGTCAGTCTTTCAGCTCAAACATTAAAAGCACACCTGCAGATCATAGTTATACCTGCCATACACCTGCTATCAAGATAACACTTAAGTCTTGAGGGTTACAGATAAAACCATCTGATCTTAAAGGACAGGGAGTGTCTTCACAAAACTTCATCTGCAATTTTCAGGAAGGCAGCTGCACTGGTCTTGAAAGTTAATAATTTTGGAAGAGAGAATGAGGATGACAGCTGTAAATTTTCCTACTCTTTTTGCCCCAGTGTTAATGGACAACAGTGTGAGTCTGTTCAGAAGGATATAGTGTCAGCTCACCGCTTATCTTGACCTTTCAAATCCCTGGGCTGTGCACCCAAGTCTTATCATCTGAACTTGATCAATGCAGAGGTGTGAAAAACGCCTATATCAACTTCAAAAACTTGTGGCACCCTTATGCAAGTTTATCTTCGAGCCTCCACCCCCCCCCCCACCCCCACCCTCTCTCTCGCGCTCTCTCTCTCTCTCTCTCTCTCTCTCTCTCTCTCTCTCTCTCACACACACACACACACACACACACACATACACACAGGCCAGCAAAAATTGATCCAGACAAACATGTGCCCCCTATCTTTCAGGGTGTTAAGAATGTGTGTTTCTATGAAGGCATAGCTGGTTGTCAGTTCACCCCCCTCTATCTAGATCACTGTCAATGTGGGAAGGCTTTGAGCACTTGTTAGAGGTTGGCTCAAATTCATCACCATCTTATCGTCAGGACAAAAAAACTGAAAGAGAATAAGGGTTTCTGCGGATGACAGATATATGGCTGAATATAAAATAGCAGTTGTCCCAAAAACTGCTTTATCAAATTATGTTTGGCTCTGTGTGTGTGTGTGTGTGTGTGTGTGTTGTGTGTGTGTGTGTGTGCGTTTGTGCACGTGCCTGTGTGTGTGTGTGTGTGCACGTGCCTGTGTCTGTGCCCGCCAGTGTGCACATGTGGAAGAGGTGGGGGGGGGGGGGGGGGGGGGGGGGGGTTGTGGAGAGGGTGCAAGTCTTGCTTTGTTGTTGTTGTTGTTGTTGTTGTTTTTAAGGATAGATCAACATTTTATGCAACATTTATAAGTACTGCAACAATGTTATGGTGAAGTAAAGTAGTGTGTCTTCAGTTTTTCCACAAAAAAATGTTTGGAATTGCAGGGTAGGAAGTAAACCTATCTCTGTGTCCTGTCTGAATTTCTCTCTCCCTCCCTCTCTCTCTCTCTCTCTCTCTCTCTCTCTCTCTCTGTCTCTGTCTCTCTCTCTGTCTCTCTCTCTCTGTGTCTCTGTCTCTCTATCTCTGTCTCTGTCTGTCTGTCTCTCTCTCTGTCTCTGTCTCTCTCTGTCTCTGTCTCTGTCTGTCTGTCTGTCTCTCTCTCTCTCTCTCTCTCTCTCTCTCTCTCTCTCTCTCTCTCTCTCTCTCTCTCCCTCTCTCTCTCTCTCTAATTGAAGGCCATGTCGAGAGTGCAGGAAGCCAGGGTGATAGCAGGGGGGACTATAGAGAGTTCTGATAACAGGGGCAGATAGAGAGATCTCGTTAAAATGTGATTACACTTCTGCCCCTCTGTACCCCCTGCTTTGCTTCACTCTGCAGGTTAGGCTGTACCCTGCTCTTTTCTGATAAGAGGGACACGGGTCTTGTGTTGTAAAATGGTTATTGTCCCAAAGTGGACATACAGGCCCAACGGAGATAAGTATTCCTTGCTCAGTCTGAAAACTTTCTGTTTAGCCGTTAGGGTTGTTTTTTTTTTAAATTTAAACCCTTCTCTTTTCCTTCATCATGTGGGCTTCCAATACAGGCTGCAAACCGAGATCCAAACGTTTACAAATCTGACAGTATGTCTTCTCTTTGTGAGCTTGTGAATCTGGTAAATGTTTAGGAGTAGCCTACTGTTTTTAACCTTAGCAGTCACAGCTGACTTTTTTTAAAATTAATGTCATATCTTTTTATTGCCATCATTTTTGGGTCTTGTTTCCATGTGCATTGATAGAAAACGATGTGCTCAGTAGTCTGATAATAATTTCAAGTTACTTTTTGACCGGGTACGCGCAGTTGAATGTCTTAATCCAGTTAGCGACAAGGAATCCATTTAAGGACACCACACACAGGCCGTGTTACTGGGATACTGGCTGGGTAAAAAGCTAGCTTCTCCTGTCAACCCTCTTTCTTTATATTATAAAATCAACACGGCCATGTCTTCAGCAAATTTCGGGTTCAGTAGACTTGATATTGATTTTGCCACCCACAGCCCCTTTTACCGTGATAGTATCGACTTCTTTTGTGTTGTGTTGTAGTTAATCTTCTTCATGCAATTATACAACTATTTGTTTTTCAAAATTAAAAGTTTCAGAAAGGTGACTAATCCGAACAAAACGTTGAACTCTCTAACATTCATCTCGTACTAAAATTAACTTCATCAGACCAAGGTTCACTATTGTTGGTTTAAACAGATGTTCATTCAGAGAAGAAGAAACACAATTGGAGCAGCAACTCACAGTATTCATTATTGCTGCATAGTGATGGGTAAGAATCTGATGACATGATGCTGCGGGGGATCCATCAAGGTCTAAGACTGAACGACAGGTTTGTACCCAATGTTTCCTTACATAATGCATCACGGTGCCAACCAGACCAGAGAAATACAAACACCTGCAGTGTTGGTCAGGTAATTTGAACAATGCACTCACAATTTCCCATCCGCAGGCCTCTATTGGATGACACCACTCTACTGTGTGGTCTCAATATTCCCAAGGGGTGCTAACATTTCGAAGAGTGGGCACAAGTCTGCCGGAGCCAGACTTATCCACAAACAATGCCTTTGATGATGTACGAACCCAGGACACCTCAGCCGGGAGTCTATTGAGCTAACCACTCGGCCAAAGTGGCTGATCCAGTTTCTTTCTATTGAATCTTTTGTCAAGTTTTCCATGAGAGGGGCACTCAACTGATGCAGCACAATGCACAATAAAGAAATCTGATAGTCATCCAGAACGCTGTGTGCATCTGTCTTTTTTACACACACACGCGCACCATCTCTCTCTCTCTCTCTCTCTCTCTCTCTCTCTCTCTCTCTCTCTCTTTTCTCTCTCTCTCTCTATCTCTCTCTCTCTCCCTCTCTCTCTCTTCTCTCTCTCCCTCTCTCTCTCTCCCCCTCTCTCTCTCTCTCTCTCTCTCTCGGGATATTTGATAGCTACCCAGTAGCTCGTGTGCATCTGCTTCTTTCACACATGCATGCAAATGCAAATGCAAATGCGTGTGTGCAAGAACGCCAGGCCATTGCTAAGCTTATTCGCAAAGTTTAGAAGTTTCTAACGATTAAAACTGTTGTTTCGTTTTGTCTTTTGTTCTTTCTTTGTAGTGTGGTTCGTTTGTTGTTTGTTTGTTTGTTGTTTGTTTTGTAGGGTTTGTTGTTTTATGTTTTGTTTGTTTGCTTTTTATAGTTTTTGTTTTGTTTGTTTTAGTTTGGTTTTTGTCTCTTTTTTTCTTTTTTCTTTTTTTTCTTTTTCTTTTTTTTTTTTTTTTTGGGGGGGGGGGGGGGGGGGGTGTTACCTCGTCTTCTGCAATTTCATGTCCTGCTGTTCCCTCACCGCTTGTTCGATCTTTCCGCCCCACCCATATCTAGACTCGTAATGTTGCATCTTCAGGGTCAGAAGTCCACAGGAAGCTAATGAATGTTAGGCCGCCCTTGGGCTACCAGCCAGAGAGTATCTGCACCACCGCTGCTGAGTCCCATGGGTGGCGTTCACTGTGGTGCCTGTTCTGAGCTAACAAACGCTAGACACCACCTTCTAAGCCCCCTTCCGAGATTTCTTGACAGGGTTGCACTTTAAGCTTTTTATCTTAATATATCCCGGCGTCGACCAGGCCCCGAGAGATACGGATACCTGCAGTGTTGGTCAGGTAATTTGAGCACCACTCTCAAAATTGCATCCTTAAACTGGATGACGTTCAACTGTGTGGTCCCATTCTTCCTAATAAGCTCATAGCAAACTCACCATGGGTAGAAGCCAGCCATAGTAAAAATTAAAAATAAAAATAATGATAATAAAATCCAACCAACCAACCAAATACCTCCCCCACCCACCCCACCCCACCCACCCAAAAAAAAAACAAGAAAAAAAAAAAGAAAAATAACCCAAACCCTATGATTCTTAGAGGAGTCCAACCCTAAATCTTCCAGTCAAGAACCCAAGGCTCTAACCACTGCACCAAGGTATTTGGTGTCATTTTCCCTTCTTTATAAAAGGATTACGTATAAATTAGTAGAGGGACGAACACAACACAGAGCAGAAAAGCGTAACAGAGAGGTATGACATCAAACCATCACGTGGTGACATGACGTCAAGACTGTTTTACGTCACTTTGAAGGAAAGCTCCATCTGTTGGCTGTTTAATATTCAGATCAAGGTCCCTTGGAGCGTGCACCCGAAGAGCTAACTGAATCACTCAGCCGAAAGCTGTCATCGTGACTTTCGGAATTCAAATCTGCATTCTGGTAACACGCAACAGCAATTATTTTCATTTAAAAAAAACATTTTTTTTTAAAGCCCTGGGCAGAACAAGACAGGCCCATTTCTGAAAAGAAATACTAGATGGCGAAGGCTGGAAGGAAGGGGGGGGGGGGGGGGGGGGGGGGGGGGTGCAGGTTGAGTCTGACTTGCAGGGCGCTGCCATCTTTATGAAATCACCGTCCGGGATGCGATTTACGATATGAATATTCATGAGGCCATGATTC
This sequence comes from Rapana venosa, assembly GCA_028751875.1. Lineage (NCBI taxonomy): Eukaryota > Metazoa > Mollusca > Gastropoda > Neogastropoda > Muricidae > Rapana > Rapana venosa. Next base: position 27,012,119 of record CM054139.1, read on the forward strand.
GAAGTTAGAGAGATGGTAAGGAGGGTAGTGGGATGGGTGGGTGGGTGGGTGGTGAGGGGGGTTAGCACCAGGCGACAGTGTGTCAGTGGTTAGACAGACGCCCGCCAGCCGTTTGTTGTAAATTATCTGAGGACACTTTCGCCACCTTGCTGTGCTGCAGCCTGTTTTTCTCTCTCCCTCCCACTGTTTTTTCTCTTGCACACCAGCAATCTCTCCTTGGTTATTGACAGTGGAACAGAGGGGCACACGCAACAACAACGATACCGTGAATTTTTCTTCATGTGCAAGTGTGAGAATGCCACAGCTACAGACTTGTTTAGTCACGTTATTTGGATTGGAATGAACAGTTTCCAGCCAAACGAGAAGTAACCAACAGAAAAGGACACAGAAGTGAGAACACATAGCTAGAGTAAGAGAGAAGCTATTTACTTTATTTACTTTATTCTTTTATTTCGAGGATAATGGAATAAGCACTCGTGTGCTTTTTTTTTCATCGAGTCCCCAGGTGTTTGCAGTTTTGTAAATTTTGTCATCCGTTCCCACCGGCACACAATGGCCTACTTTATGGGGCCTCGGTTTATAGTCTCATCCGAAGTTATGTAAGAAACTAGATTCACACACACACACACACACACACACACATAGATAGATAGATAGAACTCGAACTCGAACTCGAATTTTTTATTGAGGGTATATGGATAAGCCAGTGGCTTCTTTACACCAGGCCCTCGTCAAGATGAGAAAAAAAGACAATGAACAAATAAGAAAAGATAGATAGATAGATAGATAGATAGATAGATAGATAGATAGATAGATAGATAGATAGATAGATAGATAGATAGATAGAATATGACATATACGTAAGAAAAGACGAGTTATATCTGCAGGAAGATGAAATGGTTTTGTCAAAGATACATGACAGAAGAGATAATATCATATTATATAAAAATATCATATTCTGATATTTTATATCTTTATAAAAAGGGATTACATATGAATACAGATATTAAATATCCTATTATGAGGAAAGTCAGAAAGCCTGTTTTTGTTACAGAAGAGAATATCTTAGTTAAACCTACAACTTCTGAACCCATGGATAGGGTCCCCTACAGCAAGCATGGGCGTGGCTTATCTCAGAGAAGGACTGAGAGGTAACCCCTACCTGCTGCTTGTCATCTAGGTGACTCAGCTTGCCTCTGATCCTTCGGTTAGATTTTTATTTTTATTAATAAAATCCCACAGCTACCTTTTTTTTCATGTAAAAGATTATAAAAGAGTGAAAGCAGTGGTTGTGCTTTAAGAAGACTCCACTCTCCCCAAAAGTCCTTCGGATGAGACTATAAACCGAGGTCCCGTGTGCGAACGCACGCAGAACATCTTGCGCACATGTTAAATCCTGTTCCCCTGTTCGTAAGAGTAGGCCATTGTGTGCCGCTGGGAACAGATGACAAATTTACAAAAACCGCATACTCACGGGGACTGGATGTAAAAAAGCACATAAGTGCTTATTCCATTATCCTCGATATAAGAGAATAAAATAAATAAATAAATAAATAAAATATTTGACAAATAAGGGTCTTGTATTTTTCCCTTCAGTGCCAGAAATCTGTGATTATTTCACAGCGTTACTTTTTCGGCCATATACAGTTCGAAAAATAAGAGGCATGTGGGTGTGTGGCAGAGCTATTTACCATGTGTATACTTTTGTGCCTTTATTAACTGCAGTGATAGAGAACAGAGCTGCCAACAGAATGGAGGTACTTCTATGTTCTGATAAAAGGCACTAGGCTGCCAGCCAATATGACGCCATGTTGCTGGTATGGATAGGACCATAGCTGCCTTTCAATCTACATTCCTTTCCTCTGGCTGTGAAATAAATGTATCCTCGCAATGAGAATATATGCAATCAATCAAAACTAAACCTATACCCTTTCTATAACATAATCTTGGATCAAACCCAGAGTTATGAGGTTTGAAATCTTAACATACTTAACAGTCGATAGTATGTCGATATATCACTGTGTTTGTGCCACCGTCTCTGATAAATACTCATTCCTAAGAGACGTGTTTATAAGCCGACTGGGAAAAAAAATTAAAACAAAACGCAGTTGGTATTTGGTATATTATGGTTCTTGTTGATAGCATGACTTATCTCTTGTCACAAGTAGCAGTGACATGTTTGATCATCTCGATCAAAAGGAGGAATGCGAATGTTTGTTTGTTTGTTTGTTTTGTTAACTCTTATTTGAGCCAGCTCCAGTCTCATTCATGTAGCTGGGGCGTTGAAGCTTACTACTGCATGTATGAAACAGGGTTTTGTGTTTCATCTAGATATCAGGCCTCAGCTCAACATGTAAAGTAAACATTGCAAACACAACCATCCCCCCCCCCCCCCCCCCCCCTTCCCCCAGCTTTTTCTCCACGAGAGTAAAGACAAACAGGTCAGGAGAGAAAAACACTACCGAGACCTTTTCTGGTTTTTCCACGTCACGTGATCCCAATCACGACAGTCAGGGCGGTAACTGAGCTGCCTTGTTCTATTACAGCTCCGTGGCAAGATGAAGCAAGATGAAGCGCTGTTCCACGACAGTTGCTTCTTGAAGATAACTTTCACGCCACCGCTATAATGATCCGTATTTGCTTTGAAATGAAAAACATCCAATGTTTTTAGGGAAACGAATTGGACCTGACTTGTCGTTTGATGTTCGCAGATTGGTAACAGTGCTTTCAGCAGCCCTTAAAGAAGAGTGGACTTGACAAGAGTTTTAAACATGAAGCCAGCAGCTTGCTTGTACTGCGCTGTAAACGAACGAGCATAGCTGCTGGTGGTCTGATTTTAATGATTCGTGACTGTGACACAGATTGCGTGAAACAGTTCAAAGCTCTGAGTACCGCGCGTTTGATGCTAGACGTACAGTCTGATTTTCTGCTGTATAAGTCACAACTGCAAGGACCGCTACTTTGTAGCTTGTGCCTCCTGCCTGAACTGGTAGGTCTAAGGAACTGAGGGAAAGTCCTTGTTATTTATTGCATTCCTCCTCAACTTCAGTTCTCCAGAAGCAGAGTCTGAAACGGTTGGGGTGGTGGTGGAGAAGGGGGGGGGGGGGGGGGGAGGAGGAGGAGGAGAGGAGGCGAAGAGGAGAGGAGGAGAAGAGAGAGAGAGAGAGAGAGTGAGAGAGAGAGGAGAGAGAGAGAGAGAGCATGAGGGTACAGGGGGGGGGGGGGGGGGGGGGGGGAGATAGGAGAGCTTTAAAAAATGGAAAGACACATTTAATTCTTGAGTTTTGCCTTTAGGTACTCTCTCTCTCTCTCTCTCTCTCTCTCTCTTCTCTCTCTCTCTCTCCCCTCTCTCTTTCTCTCTCTCTCTCTCTCTCTCTCTCTCTTCTCTCTCTTCTCTCTCTCTCTCTCTCTCTCTCTCTCTCTCTCTCTCCTCTCTCTCTCTCTCTCTCTCTCTCTCTCTCTCTCTCTCTCGTCTTCTTTCTTTCTCTTCTTTCTTTTCTTTCTTTCTTTCTTTTTCTTCTTCTTTAACTTTCCTTTCCTGTTTCCTCCATTTTCTTCTTCTACCTGCACTTCCACCCCCCCCCCCCCCCACCCCCTACTCCCAAATCCCCTCCTCTACCTTTCACCCCCCCCCCCCCCCCCACCCCTCACCCCCTCCTACCTTCTTCCTTCTCTCTTTCTCTTTCTTTCTTTCTTTCCTCTTCACCCCTGAACGGGTCTAAATGAAAATCTTGTGCGCAGGCGTGGGCTGTCAGGGTCTATTTGGAACGGGGATAGACAAGAGGGGAGTTATCAGAGTCTCCCATCTGATCAACGGGGCCCATCTCGGCCCCCGCCGCCAAAAGGCAACCCATGCCAGCCAACCAGCCCTGCCTGCTATACCAGTGCAGCCAGCCCCGCACCACCACTACAGACAGTAGCACTACACTTAACACAGCAGCCTGCGAAATGGCCGCCCCTATATATACGTTGCCAGTCTTTTGAAGTCAGGGTGTGTGTGTGTGTGTGTGTGTGTGTGTGTCTGTGTGTGTGTGTGTTTGTATGTGTGTGTGTGTGTGTTGTGTGTGTGTGTTTGTCTGTGTGTGTGTGTGTGTCTGTGTGTGTGTGGAGGGGGGGTGGGGGGGGGAGGAGTAGAGCACAGTAAGAGCACAGAGCGCTTGGCGGCGTCGTCTTCAATCATAGTGGAAAAGGAAGCGTAAAGATCGCTGCTAGTATAAGCTAACGTAGTGTATATATATATATATAAAATAGCATAGCGTAGCGTACGTAGCATAGCATGGGCAGACTAACGTGTAGGTGTTGTTTCTGAGAGGGTTGGTTAGTGGTGGTACTGTAGTGGGAACGGAGGAGGGGGGGGGGGGGGGGGGGGGTAAGGGAGGGGGGGGGGGATGTATAGAGAGGTCGAGGGTAGGGGGTGGGGGTGGAGGAGGATAATCTAATAATAAGCGTGAGAATGGGAGAGGGACGGGATGAAAGAGAGAGAGGTGAGGGCGCGGGGTGGGGCGAGGACAGACAGACAGGTAGAGACAGAGCCAGACAGACAGAGGCAGAGAGAGAGAGAGAGGAGAGAGAGAGAGAGAGAGAGAGAGAGGAGAGAGAGAGAGAGAGAGAGGAGAGAGAGAGAGAGCTGTGAATCTCTGCCTTGGACCGGTTTTTCGTTGGGGTTGTTTTTTTTTTGGGGGGGGGGGTTAGGATCGATACTCAATCTTTGCCCCAATTCGGTTTTAACCAGATCAAAAATCACTTAAGTTCTAGACACACTAGAGCAAAATAGATCCATCCATCTCTCTTTCTCTCTCTTTCTCTCATTCATCTTGAGCGGCCCTGTCTTTCTCTTATTCGTGGGTTTTTCTTTTATGGCTTGATTCAGTTTGAAAGTCTTCGTCACTGAGAGTTTAAGCTAGAGAACGATCTTATTAGAAACAAAGTCAATCATTCCATTTGCAGTCTAGTATCTTATGTAAGGGAACGGGATAGCTCATTGGTCAGAGCACTCGCTTTCCCCCAGCCAATATTAAGCAACATCGAGCGTGGTTACCATAGCGCAGTCCCTCAGTTCACCCAGCTGTGAATGGGTACCTGCTTCTAAAGAGTCAAGGAAGGTAAAGCGGCGAAGGAGAGGAGATGGGCGCTACCCTCAATATGCTGGCCCCTAGAGAAGCTGAGGTCTCTGATGCCTCTCTCCCCTACGACCACATAGGTTATGGGACACCTTTACCTTTTATCTAATGTAGGTAGGAGGTGAACGTTCATGTAATATCAGCATGCTGATATTACATAAGCTTGCTGTATAATATGTTTTTCTTCTGTGCTTTTAGCATAACGGTAATAATGATAATGATGATGATCATGCTAATGCTATTGATGATGATGATGATGATGATGATGATGATGATGATGATGATGATGATGATGATGATGATGATGATGAAGAAAACAACAACAACAACAACGACAACAATACCACCAAGTCGAAATGCTCTTACCTAAATGGTGGGCAAAAAAATACGCAATAGATCTCACTATTGGTGAACCTCGGAGCTCTAGCCTAGGAAAAAAAAGTATAACTTCTACTTCCTCCTCCAATGCTCAGACAGCTATTGTTGTTTGTCATACGAGCGAAAATGCGTTGCTCTGCCGTTAAGCGCCTGACAAATCAGGCCCAGCGTATCCGACTTTAGCATGGGAGAAAATTATTACATTTTAAGTCTTTGTGGGGGGGAAAAGCTGGAGAATGGACCAAGACGGCAGAAAGTAGACAAGGAGGTGATAGGAAGAAAAGGAACAAAGCAGAAACAAAGAGGGGGCTAGAAAAGAGGGAATTCCTAGCACAGAATTTCCAGGAGGTGGACATGCTGACAGGTCCCTGTCATCCTCATGGGGGATTAAACAAACTAAAACAACAATAATGATAATGATAATGCAAAGAAGCCCACTATTAATTTTTCGATTCAGGGCCACTAAGGGAATTCATTTAAAGCCCTTCCTACAAACACGCTCTGACATCTAAACAATATCATTAGCACACAAACATACAATGAAACTGAAAAAATAAAAAATAACAAACAAAATTCCCACGATAATATATTATTGCAGTTCAGGGGTAAGGCCAACCCTGGCACGAAACACAACCCCTGAGATAAAGCTGGTTATTGTCACCTTTAAGATCTCAAACGATCATTACAACAGCTAATATCACAACAATGTATGAAGAGAGCGATTGAGCCAGTATCTCTCGGAGACATCATTTGCCTTGAGCACGCAAGGGCAAGGAATATATAGCTTCAACCCAGACCCCAAGGTCATGCCCATTGCGGGATGGCAACGACTCCCAGACGCCAATGTCAAAGATGGCGGCAAGCAGGGGAGATTAATCCCAAAGCCTAGAGAGCAGACTGTCAAGACGTATGTGAGCGTGTCGGGGAGTTGAAGAGGCGTGATCCAAGGTGTGTCCATCATGGGAGATTGCAGCATGGCTAATGTCGGCGATGTCAAAAGTCGATTGGAAGTGTGCTTTCGTGAAATATTGCAAAAAAGAAATCCGTTGAATGTTTGAAGTTCCAGCATTTGAAATGGACCTTGTTGATGAATTGAATTAATCTGTGACATTGTTTGTTTTGCATGAGTCAGTCTCTCTGTCTCTGTCTGTCTGTCTGTTTCTCTCTCTCTCTCTCTCTCTCTCTCTCTCTCTCTCTCTCTCTCTCTCTCTCTCCTGCTTAGATGTTGGGTTTGTTTGTTTGTCTGTTTGTTTGTTGTGTTTGTTTGTTTGTTTGTTTGTTGTTGGTGTTTTGTTGTGTTGTTGTTGTTCTTGTTGTTGGGGGGGGGGGGGGGGGCTGTTGTTGTTGGTTTAATTGTGTTTTTGCATTTTTGTTTTCTTTTGTTATTATTTTTGTTTTCTTTTGTTATTATTATTGTTTATTTTCACTATATATCCCTGAAAAGGGGGGGAATTGGATGTAAAAAACACACATGAGGGCTTATTCATTATCTTCGAAATAAACGATTTTGATTGATTGATTGGTTGATTGATTGATTCTCTCTCTCGCTCTCTTTCTCTCTCTCTCTCTCTCTCTCTCTCTCTCTCTCTCTCTCTCTCTCTCTCTCTCTCTCTCTCTCTACACACACCACACACACACACAAAACACGATAGGCAGGGCGAAATTTTGCTGTGTAAATTTTGTGTTTAAATTGCCAAATAAACCAGCACCATGCCAGTTGTCGGGTTACCAACAACGCTGGAAGTGACGCTAGGTGCCCTGCTGCAACAACACTGCATCACCTCATGGAAAGTCTGTGGAGAAGGCGAGCAAACGACTGTTGTGCTTCGACTGAAGGCTGGCTCAAGTGATGGGAACATGGCGGGTCAACAAACACCTGTGTACTTCCGCAGAAAGCCGCCCAGTCAGACCAACAGGGACCGACGAAGGACAGAGGAGAGGAGACAGGCAGAGGAGAGGAGACGGGCAGAGGAGAGGAGGCGGGCAGAGGAGAGGAGACAGACAGAGGAAAGGCAAGAAGACAAGGCAAGTGCATTGTTCCCATTCGAAGAAACTTCGCCAAGTTTGTTTATGCCAACACCCCCCATCACCCAGTCTGTCTCACACACCAACACCCCAGCCTCTCCAAACCACATGCCTTCGCAATCGCTGCTTCCCACACATGATTATCGCTGTGCGTCAGGTGCTGTCACAGTGTTGGAAGCTGACACAGTGGCTGAACAACAAGGTGGAATTGACCTGGTTGAGGTGCCTGTACCTGACATTACGATGGAGGGGGAGGACTGTGACGAATATCTAGATCAGATTCGGGATGCAGGCTACAGTGGAGATACTATAAAGAACTATGTGGGTGGGCTGAGAAACAGATCCCTGCAGAGAAATCTCAGGGACGTTTCTAGAAACAAGGACTTTCTTAATGTGTATACCTCTGATGAAATACCTGATACTATCATTTGTGAAAGTGAAGATATGATTTTTCAGTTTATCTGGACAGATGACACTTACAACCTGCTGATTACTTTTGGTTTGCAAAAAAGAACACCAGGCAACTGACTCAGGAGGAAAAAGACATTTATTCCAAGCTGCAGCTGTGGACACCTGCCGATCGTGACAGAATCAAAGACAGAATTAGTGCTGGACTGGATGTTTTACATGTTATGATGGATGCTATCAGATTTTTTCTGGGTTAGAAGTGACTGTGGTTGCCTGTATATGTGCGTGTGTGAGTGTGTGTGTGTGTGCATGCGCACCCTCTTGTGCGCGCCTGTGTGTATGTGTGTGTTGTGTATGTTCGTGCGTGTGTGTGTGCGTGCGTGTGTTTGTGCGTGCGTGTGTTCGTGCGTGTGTGTGTGTCGTGCGTGTGTGTGTGCGTGTGTGCATGCATATGTGTGTGCATATGTGTGAGAGAGAGAGAGAGAGAGAGAGAGAGAGAGAGAGAGAGAGCAAAACAGGAGGTTAGGCATATTGTGAGTTAGGTTTTTCACGTGTTGGAAAGAGCATGAGTTACCGGATCAGACGGAATGTAGGGACAGGAAGCCCTGTCACAGACTTGGTGTTTAAATGATGTTTGTGGTTGTTGTTACCCTCCCCCCCCCCCTTCCCCATTAGCAATGGGCGAAAGTGTTAGGCACCAATTCATCTGAATCGTAATGTAAAACACTTCACCATGTCGTGGAATCCATGCCATGTTGACCATTTGGGCTGTAGAAATGATACATCTGTATTTCTGAAAATACGTGTTTTGTGCCCAGTCCCCTTCCCACTGTCCCCTTGTAAATGGGCTTTAATAATAATAATAATAATAATAATAATAATAATAATGATGTATGGAATTTATATAGCACTGAATCTTGTAAAGCAACAAATCAAAGCGCTCAGATTTTATTTCATACCACTTTAAGTCACGGCAGATTTCTCTCCGTGAAATTCGGGCTGCTCTCCCCGGGGGGAGAGCAGGAGAACGCGTCGCCACTTAGCCCTGCAGACACACAGACACACGCAGACACACACACACATACACACACATATCAGACTCCCATCAAGCATACGCCAACTTCATCTCATTCCTAACATTTTGTTAAGCACATGTTCTTCACCCTCAAAAGGAAACAGAAAGCCCATCCAGCTCGTGTCACTGGTTTCGTTCAAACCAAAGCAAAGCTTTGAGATATTTCCACCAAGTCTGTCAAAATTTCCAAAAGCAGAGCAGAAGAGAGTAGTCATAGGACTTTGTGTTTTCAAGTTAATCCTCAATCAGTTTGCTGTTACAGTCATGCAATCAATGCAGGCTCCCTGTAACCATTGATGAAAAGTAACATCTCCAAGGAGGAAGAGGCAGACAAAGGAAGAGATGGGAGGACAACATTCGAGAGTGGACAGACATGGAGCTGAGAGACACCCTGAGAGCGGCCGAGAGACGTGAGGACTGGAAAATGGTGGTTGACAAAGCTTCGAAGGTGCCCCAAAGGATTCGGAATCTGAGGGATTGGTGACGGTGATGGAACATCTCCAAAGTAGATGTGATCATTATATACAAATACTACTACTTTTATACATACACACATCTGTTAAGATAACAGATTCCTTCCATTTAAAAAAATAATTAAACAGATTAATACAAATGGTAGTAAAAAAAAAAATAATAAAAGAAAGAAGTGGCCAAGACCAAGGTTCCACTCCTGCATTAGCCTGTGGGATCATGTAGTATCTTCTATAGAGTGCTAGTCGGAAATTTGTTTGGTGATTTTCACAGATTTTTGTTCAAGTATGAAAAATGCACTGTGTACTTGTTTCGGGGATTGAGGACATAGAGCAATACCAGGTAGTCAGTCACAAGAAAGTTGGAAATGATCATCAAATGAGGATTGCTTGTGTTCCTACAGTGTTGACCCCGCGCATTGATGTTGTGGTAAAGAAGCCAGCAGACAACAAAGGACTGAGGGGGTACAGTGTTGGCTGAAAAATGAAACACATTTTCAAACCTATCAAATTTGTGCAAAATAGCATGAGTTTTGAGTCAGAGGCTAGTCTTTCACAAAAAAGTGGTTTTTATTTCTGTGAATGCCTTAGTATGTGCCATGTGAATGTAAGAGTCATACAGAAAAACAGATGCAAAAGTGCCCAAAAAGTAACCCTGGTGTGTAGCCCAACGGTTAACTTCAAGCAGGAAGACTATAGCTCTTCACCCCATACTCCCTCCTACACCACATTTTTCACTTGCCAGTGGGAGTCACACCCCCTCATACCCCCCCTCATCCACCACCACCACCCCCTCCCCCCTCTCTCTCTCCTTTATGTCATTTGTAAGCACATTTCACATAACTGTGTATAATCATATGCACGCGAACAGGAATTGTGAGGCTGCCTATTTTACACCAATTTATAGTCCCCCATCTGGGTGGAAAGCAGACAGCCAGGTTCCAGAGAGGCGCCCCACTGCCAGTAACAGCCATCACCGTCAGGTCTGCTGTCTCCCTGCTGACACAATCATAGCACATCACTTTGGGGGGAATTGTCTCAGCAGTCTATTCCCCCACACGCGCTGTACAGCCAGTTCTGTGGTAAGCTGGGACCATAGCTCATCTCTATAGTCATCTTCCCCACAGGGGCTGTCTCCTGCTGAGAATGTACCATCACAGTAGAATGAGGATTTGGAAGAGAAAAAAAAGAACTGTTTCTCTGGCATGGTTATGCTTCCTGGGTTGCTTTTAGTTGTCTTGAACATCAGTGAAGAGGTGAGACATTATGGTACTGTGATTTTTTTGCCAGTTTTGCAAGAAAATTGATACTATCCCTCGCTTTAAATATCTGGTTGCTATAGTATAGGATGGAGGACAAAACCCTGAAATTCTATCCAGGATAGCCCAAACTACAGCTGTAATGACCTAAACTGAAAGTCCTCTGGAACAACAAAGAACATCGCCATCAGCTTCAAGATCTGACTGATGCATTCCCTGGTCATGTCCATATTTTTGTATGCATGTAAAACGTGGACCATGACAACACACATCGAAAAAAGGATACAGGAAATGGAGATGAGATGCTTTCAAAAACTTCTTGGTATCCTAGACAGAGATTACAAAGATTGCATAACTTTCGAGGAAGTCAAAACCAGAATTGAAAATGCCAAAAGGCCATATGAAGTGCCCCTTACTTCAGTAAACAAAAACAATCGTAAACTAAAGTGGTAGGCACATCATGCGAACATTCGGACTGGCCAAGACTGTCCTACAGGGAACAGTACAAGGAGGGAGACGAAGAGGCAGACAGAGAAAACGATGGGAAGACAACAACATCAGAGACTGGACTGGCTTTTAGTGGAGTGATTTGCTATGGAAAGCTGAAACTGGAAGGAGAGTAGAAAGCTGGTTGCAAAATCTTCACTAGTGCCCTGTCTACTAGACAATGGGATAAAAGAATGCAAAGAAGATGAAGAATGCAAAGAAGAAGAAGAAGAATGCGAAGAAGAATGCAAAGAGGAAGAAGAATGCAAAGAAGAGGAATGCAAATAAGAATGCAAAGAAGAATGCAAAGAAGAAGAAGAACAACAACAACAACAACAAGAAAAAGAAGAAGAAAAAGAAGAAAAGAAGAAGAAGAAGAAAAGAGAAGAAGAAGAAGAAAAAGAAGAAGAAGAAGAAGAAGAAGATAAAGGAGGACAAGAAGAAGCATCTCCTCTTTCTTTATTCTTTTTGGCAAGATACAAGCACTCTCAAAACGCACAGTCCTATAATCTAATTTGCCCAAACAGGTTCTAATGATGTTGAAAGAAGGAAGGGATGATTATGCTCCAGTTCTTCAGAGCCATTTGAACAGAACTGCCTGCTGTGTAACAGATAACAGTGCGCTTGAAGCCATTTATTTTGTGTAGGGAAAAATAAAAGTGTGTGAGTGTGTTGTGTGTGTTGTGGTGTGTGTGTGTGTGTGTGTGTGTGTGTGTGTGTGTGTGTGTGTTGTGTGTGTGTGTGTGTGTTGTGTGTGTGCCCTAGTTCTTGGAAGCAATTCAAACAAGTGCGAACTATAACAATGCACTCGAAACCATTTCAAGTCTGTGGAAGGCAAAAAGTGTGAGTCGAGTATGTGTGTGTGTGTGTGTGTGTGTGTGTGTGTGTGTGTTTGTG
>CM054139.1:27029236-27031736 GCA_028751875.1 Rapana venosa
ACAACAACAACAACAACAACAACATCATCATCATCATCACATCATCAACAACAAGACTTCTTCTCCCTTCTTTCTTTCTTTCTTTCTTTTCTTCTCTTCTCTCTTGTCTTCCTTCCTTCTTCCTCTTTGTCTTCCTCTCATCATCATTCTCCTCCTCCTCATCCTCTTCCTCCTCCAATTTCCTCCACCACCTCTTCCTCCTCTCTTTCTCCTTCACCTACTTCTCTCCTCTTCTTCTTTTCCTCCCCAGAAGAAGTGGGTGCATTACAGTCACTGTGGAGTCTCAAGGGTCAGAGGGCACAGACAGACAGACAGACAGAGAAGAATGGGGCTGCCTTGTTCCGCCATGGTCTGTCTCCTCTTCACAGCAAAATGTCAAATGTTGAGGCTGAGGGACACCCTGAGACCAACCTCTTGGAGAGAGAGAGAGAGAGAGAGAGAGAGAGAGAGAAGAGAGAGAGAGAGAGAGAGAGAGAGAGAGAGAGAGAGAGAGAGAGAGAGAGAAGAGAGAGGAGAGAGAGAGAGAGAAGATTTTACCCTAGGGATAATGTGTAAGTTGGGAAAACTTGAAGACGCCTGTGGTGTCGTTAAATGGTGTTCTTGTCCCTAAATGGATTAAGGCGCCCCCCGACTGCGCAAAACTGGTAATAACTAACTAGACATTATTATTATTATTATTATTATTATTATTATTATTATTATTATTGTGATTGTTGTTGTTGTTGTTGTTGTTATACTGCTTAGTACATCGTTTTTACATCGCCACACATAAAAACACGATTCAAAATAATAGCAATAAAAAGATATTACATACAGAAAAATTCTGTCAGGACTGCGAACGTAAAAACGAGTTCTCCCTAACTTTCCCAGGAAAATAATTATGTTGTTTTACCGGATTTTCCACGCTCACAAAGACAGTAGGAATTTTTGTCAGATTAGGAATCGTTTGTCTTGTGATTTGCAGTCTGTGCATTGGCAGCCCAGCTGGTGAAGGAAAGAAGGTAAGCTTCCACAGGAAGTTTTCCAGACACAGGGAAGAGTTCCTATCTCCGTTGAGCCTGTCCACTTTTGGACATCAACCACATAGGGACAGAGCAGAGGTGAGGGGGGATGGGATGGGGAAGGATTTTAAGGGTGGGTAAAGTGTGGTGTGGGTGCAAGTAAGTTCACTGCCCTCCAGGTTAGTGATTGTCTCTTTGTTGTTGTGGTGGTGGTGGTTGACGTTATTAAGCATTTATCAACGAAAAGCTGTCTGTCTGTCTGTCTCTGTCTGTCTGTCTGTCTCTCTCTCTCACGTTAAATCCTGTTCCGCTTTTCGTAAGAGTAGGCCATTGTGTGCCGGTGGGAACAGATGACAGAATTTACAACACCGCATACACACGGGGACTAGATGTAAAAAAGCACCTAGGTGCCTATTCCATTATCCCCGATATAATAGAATAATAAAATAAATTAAATCTCTCTCACTCTCTTTTGCGTTTCTACTCTATTCAATTTTGATAATAGTTTGTTACCCTTTCCCTTTTCATAAATGTGTTTAAAGCCTTGCATATCCAACCTTTCGTATCCATACTCTCTCTCTCTCTCTCTCTCTCTCTCTCTCTCTCTCTCCTCTCTCTCTCCTCTCTCTCTCTCTCTCTCTCTCTCTCTCTCTCTCTCTCTCTCTCTCTCTCTCTCTCTCTTTCTCTCTTCGCGTTTTTACAGTGTTCAATTTTGAATGATACTTTGTTAGCCATACCACATTCCCTGTACTCGGGTCGGTTTAAAAGCCTTACTTTCGACCATTCGTATCCATACTCTGTCTGTCTGTCTGTCTGTCTGTTGTTGTCTGTCTGTCTGTCTCTCTCTCTCTCTCTCTCTCTCTCTCTCTCTCTCTCTCTCTCTCTCTCAATGTGCTCCTATCACATGTTCCTTCTTATCCCATTTTCACTCTCTAGTTTCCCACCCAAGCACCTCATATAGGCCCCCCCCCCCCCCACCTCCACCCTATCCCCCAACCCACCCCTACCTCACTTCACTCTGCCTCCCTCCCTCCAGGAAAATCTCTACATATGGAAGCCATATGGATATTTCTAGATGATAAACTCGTCCATCTATTTTTCTCTTTCCGCGCTTTTCTCTTCCTTCTCTTCCTCCTCTTCTTCCATCATTTTCTTATTATTGGACTTTTTGTTTTTTTAACGTAGTGTTATCAATATCTGCAGCTGACAGTGTTTTACTTACGGGATATTTCAGTTTGGTTAACTGTCTGAAATGTATGTGTGTACAGAAGTTATTTTCTGACTTTTCAAGCTGTACGTGTGTTTCCATGCATTGAGTAATGACAGCTTAGCATAATTTTCTTATCCTACCGTTCACTTTTATATATGAGCAGACGGCATAGCTCATGTTATTTAAATTGACATTCCCGAAGTCGGAATGCGGCTAGCTTGGTGGTGGGCAAAAACAGTTTGATACGTAAAATCTCGCCCCGGGTAAACTTCTGGGCTCTAGCCGAGGA
>CM054139.1:27036736-27041736 GCA_028751875.1 Rapana venosa
ACGTTATTATTTTCTTGTGTTATTGGTAGTGTTAGCTATCTTTTGTAAACAATTTGGTTTTGTATTTATTCGGCACGGTCCATTTAACATCCATCATGATGATAATTGTTGTTTTTGTTGTTGCTGTTGTTTTATTTTTTGTGTTGGTATAATTATTGCATGTATTTAGTTTTTAATGCAATATACTTGATTGGTGGTTGTATTTTGTGTGTGTTTCGTTTTGGGTTTTTTGGACGAATGGGAAAAGAACACATAATCCACAAACATAATGTAATCTGTATTTACCTGGGTAATAGAAAGGTCAGCCTCTACCATTCCAATACAGCCTTCCACCTTATTTACCTCATCAAACTATACCTATCGCAGGCTTATTTATTTCACACTCTTCAATTATATATTATTCGTATGATTAAATCCAGAAATACTTTATTTTTTGCATACTTTTACATCTAAAATGACATTTTCCACTGAAATGATAAATTGGAATTTGTAGGTGTATGAAAAATAGATACTTCGTTATGCATATTGTGATGATTTTCATATTTGTTTTACATCTATTTTATTTGTTTTATTTATTTTATTTTATTCTTTTATATCGAGGATAATGGAATAAGTACTTATGTGCTTTTTTACATCCAAACACTGTGGCTTTTTAAGAAGGAAGGTAGCAGTACTGTTAAGACTTTTTTTTTTAAAATGGCAGAGATAAATGATCTACGTTGAAAGTGAGATGCTGGTCATAGATAGACAGGAGAACTGCAAGCCACGGATGCCAAAAAACCAAACAACATAAATCAACGGTAAACCGACTTGTGGTGCCAACTGTCCTGCTGCTGGGAATTAACACTACCTTTTCTTTCCCCTTGCTTTTCTGGCATCCTTTTTTTTTTCCAATGTACTTGGCGTGTTAACCGTTTGGCAATTGGGAGGGGGTGGGGGGGTGGAGAAGATGACAGAATAACTAAAGGAATTTTTTATTTCAAAAGTATGGGTGACTGGGGTACATGCGCGAGCGTCCAATCACTCGTACAAGAAATATCTGCTTGCTTTCGTCTACTATACAGGTGAAAAGCTGTAATAATCTCCCCATTGACAACATGAAAAGCGTTACTTCCTCCCCACGACAGCTGATCTCCCTCCTGTCATGGCCCATAACAACGGGTTTCCCTTCCTCTCCTTGTCCAGTCAGGTTATGTCAGAGTGATTTCCCCTATCATAACGGCTCGCGGACGTCACCGAAAATTAGGAGGGAGGAAGCAGACGACACAGACCAGCACGGAATTGATCAGCAAAGGAGAAATCAAATCGGCGGTGGTTGGCTTCTAAAGCCTTGACAGCTTCATTGCAGCGAAAAAGGCAAACACAGGGGTGTGACACGGATCAAAACGTCTGCCTCCAGTAACCCAATCTGTCTACTGACTTTTACCCCCCCAAAAAACTGGGAAATTAAACGAATTAACAAACGAAGGCAGAACCTCCTCTGTTGATTCCAAGTCCATGAAAAACAAAAAAACAAAAAAAAGGTTTTGTGCTGTTCATGGGGGGACGATTTAGGCCGAGGTGATTATTTTCTCTCCATGATGACTGGTTGTCAGGGTGCACGGCAGGAAATGAACCACTTACCGTCAGCCTCAACAGCTCCTAACATCCGGGGCCCTCAATGTTTAAGCACGTGATTAAAGATGGCGGCGCGGTGTCTGGTTGGGGGGGCAAATTGCCGTTCTGGCAGTCTGGGAGGCACCACATGACGGTTTAACGGTCTGCAGATTACCCCCACGCTGGGGGAAGGCAGCAGAGGCCGGACCATCGTCTGATCTGTCCTCAGTGCCTGCTGCAGTGGGCTGGCATGCCTTTTTTTTTTTCTGTATGTATGGGTCTCTGTTTCTGTCTGTCTGTCTGTGTTTGTCTTCGTCTTGTCTGTCTGTCTGTCTGTCTGTCTGTCTGTCTGTCTCTCTCTTCTCTCTCTCTCTCTCTCTCTCTCTCTCTCTCTCTCTCTCTCTCTCTCTCTCTCTCTCTGGGGGAGGTGGGGGTGAGAGGAATAGACACTAATGTTTAGAACATTAGAACATTGCGATCACAATATGAGACCCAGGTATCGATTCCTTCAGAAGTATTTCCCCTGGGTTACATCGTCAGACTCCACTCTCCCCAAAAGTCCTTCGTTGAGACTATAAACCGAGGCCTCGTGTGTGAACGCACGCACAACATCTTGCGCACACGTTAAATCATGTTCCGCTTTTGGTAAGGGTAGGCTATTGTGTACCAGTGGGAACAGATGACTGAATTTACAAAACCGCACACACACGGGGACTGGATGTAAAAAAGCATCTAAGTGCTTATTCCATTATCCCCGATAAAGAATAAATTTAAAAAAATAAAAAATACAAAATAAATCTCTTATGTTCTGTCCTGTACTGATGTCTCTCTTCTCTCTCTCTCACTTTTCTCTCTCTCTCTCTCTCTCTCTCTCTCTCACTCTCTCTCTTTCTCTGATGACAAATGTACAAAACTGCTACACACGGATGGTGAAAAGCAAGTGCTTCATTATCCAAATAAAAGACTAAATAATAAATAATAAATTCTTCTCTTTCTCTATATTAGAATGCTAGTATATTTCTCTTTGAACAAGTTAATCCGTTCTGTCAGTAATATATTCAGACAACAGTCGTCATCATCATCATCTCCACCACCATCAGCACTAACATCAATACCATCATCATCAATACCGTCATCATCAAACCATAATGAAACGATTGGAAAATATTTTGCTGTGTTTGCTTTAAAACATTCAAAACATTTCTGAGCATTCGACATAATAAAATAGCCAATTACATTTTTATCACCAACTTTGATTCCGTTAAAATTTCATGCATTTCCATAACACATAATCATGGTCTAGTGGTAAAGATGGAATTCTTATTCATCATAATCAACCAGCTGATAAATCAACAAAATATTGAAAGAATATTTATCATCTAATCGACGTTGCCCATTGGCCACGTTCATTTGCTTTTCTGTTGATTATGATGGGGCAAAAAATAACTGCTGGTGGTGGTGGTGGTGGATGTGTGTGGTGTGTGGTGGTGGTGGTGGTGGTGGTGTGTGTGTGTGTGTGTGTGTGGTGTGTGTGTGTGTGTGTGTGTGTGTGTGTGTGTGTGTGTGTGTGTGTGTGTGTGTGTGTGTGTGTGTGTGTGTGTGTGTGTGTTAATGATTGACTTGTTTTTGGTTTGATATTGTTGTACTTTGTTGAAAGCATCCTTAGTTGCCAAAGGCTTTTGTGTCCTTAAGATACTGTATTCAAATCACAAGGTGGTGGTGGTGGTGGTGGTGGTGGTGGTGCTGGTGGTGTGGTGGTGGTGGTAGCAGCAGCAGTAGCAGTAGCAGCAGCAGCAGCAGCAGCAGCATTATCATTAGTAGTAGTAGTTAATTTGTTGAAAGCATCCTTAGTTTTAAACGCTAAGGGCTTTTGTGTTCTGGGGCAGCGGCAGCAGCAGCAGCAGCAGCAGCAGTAGCAGTAGTAGTAGTAGTAGTAGTAGTAGCAGTAGCAGTAGCAGCAGCAGTAGCAGTAGTAGTAGCACAGTAGCAGTAGCAGCAGCAGCAGCAGCAGCAGCAGCAGTAGTAGTAGTAGCAGTAGCAGTAGCAGCAGTAGTAGTAGTAGTAGTAGTAGTAGTAGTAGTAGTAGTAGTAGTATCATTATGTTTAAAAAAATCATCATCATCATTACACTGCTTCTCTACGAAACATGCCAACAAACTTGCTTACATCGGGTTTTGTTTTAGTCCATGTTTTTAATGTACTGTATTCTGCATAGTCTCCTTTGTTTTCTTGTGAAAATAGAACCCAAATAAAAACGAAAAGCAAGCAACATAAAGATAAGATTATTTTTTTTTAAGTGAACCATAGAAACACCCAGAATGAACCCGAGGCTTGTGCACCGTGCTGTGTGCACCTTGTCAAACATCTGCTTAGAACATTCTCTAGAAGATTTCTTTTCTTTCTTTGTTTTTTCTTTCTGTTCCTCAGCCTAGAGCCCCGAGGTTCACCAATGATGAGATTTTTGCGTACGCGATCTTTTCTTGCCCACCATGAAGGTAGCCCCATTTCGACTGCGAGGATACGAACTGGGTAATATTCGTGTTTCCGCAACCCACCAAACGCTGACATGAATTACGGGAACTTAAACGCGCATATTTGATCGTCTGCATGTGTATATTATACACGAAGGGAATTAAGGCACTGGCAGGTCTGCACTTGAAGTTGACTTGGGAGATCGTAAAAATAAAATTTTAAAAACCCACCCTTAATTCACCAAACACCGCCGAGATTCGAACCCGCGACTTTATGGACCCATAGGATTGAAGTCGAACGGTCTTAACCACTCGGCTATAGCATCCGTCACTCTAAAGAACAATTAGGATGTAAAGGGTATGTGGAACACTTCGCACCTATTGCCCTGTCCTTTGGAAAGCTGGAAAACTCTATATGATTGGAGGATGGGGTTTTTTTGTTTGTTTGTCTGGGGAGGGGGAGGGGTTGTTGGGGGTGGGGAGGGGGAGCCAGAGTTTTTAGGAAGGGTACCACTGGAGATTATTATTTTCTCATTGTGTCAAATCGGCTCATGGACGATGTGTGATATTTAGGAAGTGCTGTCAGGGGCAATTATCACGGTAATGAAACACGGCTTACTGTTCTCAGTGGGAAATCCCCCCTATTGCTCTGTAGAGGAGAAGGTTAAACCCACAGCATCCGATCCCAGAGATCGAGTATAGGAGGCAAGAGCAGGCCTGGCTAATCAAAGTGAAGGAAAGAGAGGCTGCCCTTTGTGCTGCTTGTCAGTTATATTTATTTATTTATTTATTTATTCTTTTATATCGAGGATTATGGAATAAGCACTCGTGTGTTTTTTTACATCCAGTCCCCGTGTGTATGCGGTTTTGTAAATTTTGTCATCTGTTCCCACCGGCACACCATGGCCTACTCTTTCGAAAAGCGGAACAGGA
>CM054139.1:27056600-27079100 GCA_028751875.1 Rapana venosa
TCTATTGAAGCTGTTGTGATGGGAGAGAGTTTGTGTTTGGTCCCTACAAGCATGGCTTCAGTTTTATCTGCATTTAGCTGTACCTTGTTCTGTGTCATCTATATCTATACCAGTATTGAGTTGAGTGCATATCTGCTCATCTGTGTGTGTGTGTGTGTCTTCAATTTTACGTCTGTTCACTTAAAGTGATAGTAAAGTGTATGTGCGCGCGCGTGTGTGTGTGTGTGTGTGTGTGTGTGTGTGTGTGTGTGTTTGTGTGTATGTGTGTGTGTGTGTGTGTTTCTTTTTCTTGTATTCTTTTATTTCGAGGATAATGGAATAAGCATTCATGTGCTTTTTTTTACAACCAGTCCCCGTATGTATGCATTTTTGTAGATTTTGTCACCCCTTCCAACTGGCACACAATGGCCTAATCTTCCGAAGAGCGCAACGGGTTTTAACGTATGCGCAAGATGTTCTGCCTGCGTTCCTACAGGGGACCTGGGTTTATAGTCTCATAGGAAGGACTTTTGGGGGGGAGTGGAGTGCGTGTGTGTGTGTGTGTGTGAGGTCATTGACCCAACAAGGGGGCTGCTAATCAAATCAATGATTAATGATTAGAATACACGGTAAATTACAGATTGCCAAACGAATACAAACAAATCCACAGGGGGAGGGGGGGGGGGGGGGGGGACCCCCACTTACGACGTCATAATCCCTCATATTTTTTAAAGATTTTACTACTTTGCAAACATCTAAAGCTGAATTGCAAAATGCCTCATATTCTTAAGATTTTAGGAACTTTACATACGTCTAAAGCTGAATTGCAAACTGCTGCGTGCTACAGCCCACAAATCCACCAAAACTTAGTCAAAGGTCCAGAGCCCTAGGCTAAAATTAGTGAGCCCCTTCCTTTTAGGCCCACCTAGTCCACTTAAGTCACTCATCTACACCTACCTAACTGATTTAGGAAGATGATGTAGTAGGCCTAGTAGTAGTAGTAGTAGTAGTAACAGAGTAACACATAGGCCTAGTAGTAGTCAAACCCCTTGGGCTACAGTAGACGATAACAGTTTTCAGGAAATCTCAGCAAAATACATTGATTTTACATGCCGCATACTGCTCTCATTAGACAAGCTATATGACCGCAGTAGCTGCATCTCTATAAATAATCCCGACCAGTTGGTTTATATGGAAGTAGGCTAAATGATGGTGTGTTGTGACATCTGTTGTCCTAGGCGGTGTTGTGTCACTGTGTAGTGCTGTGCTGTGCTGTCACAGACAAGTGTTTTTGTCAGCAGTTTTGGTTGTTCTGGTTTGCACACACACGTGCGCACACACACACACACACACACACACACACGCTGAGTTGGTTAAGGGTGTGTTGTGACATCTGTTGACCTAATCTGTGTTGTGTCTGTGTGTTGTACCATCACAGAATAGTTTTTTTTGTCATCATTTTTGGCTGTTCTGGTTTACACACACACACACACACACGCACGCACCCACGCACCCACGCACGCACACACATTTTCAAAGCAAAACAGGGAGCCATTCATCACATAACGAAACACTCTTCTTCGTGGTCGAAAGCTCAGACAACAGACTATTGTTATCTGTCATATGAGCAAAAACGCGATGCACTGCTGTTAAGTGCCTTACAAGTCTTGGCCCAGCACATCCCACTTCAGCATGGGAGAGAACTGTTATCTTTTAAATATTTCTACGAAAAGGCTAGGAGAATGGACCAGGAAGGCAGAAAATAGACAAGAAGGAGGTGACAGGAAGAAAAGGGACCAGGCAAAAATAATGAGAGGGACAGAAAAGAGGGAATTCCAAGCTATTTTCCAGAAGGTGGGGATGCTTTTTATACTGACAGGCCTCCGGCATGCACACAGGGATATGGAAACATTCTATTTTGATACTTTTTTCAGAGCAAGGAAAATCTAAAGGTGGATAAAAGCAGGTTTAACACAGCGGAAAACTCATGAAAATAATAATTATAGATAGGCTGATAAGTAAATAGCTGTGTTAAAAAACCCCAGTTGATGGAGCAGGTCTTGGTAAAGTCTACTACAGATGATTAAATTCAGCAAACAAATTAAATGAGAGGAGGGGGGGGGGGGGGGGTGTTAGCCTATTGGTAAAAGCATGAGCTTATGATGTAATAGCCAAGGATTCCCCCCCCCCCCCCCCCCCCCCCCCCAACCAGCCACCACTGTGGCGTCCATTTTAGGAAATTTTACCCTGGAGTTAACATCAGTATTCCCCCTCAAAGTCCTTTGGATGAGACTGTAATCCGAAACCCTTGTGGAAACATACACAGAACATCTTGCAAAAATGGGTATTCTGCATGGATTATTCCTGCTTGTCACCTTCTACATTTTACTTTATTATGTTTAACTTATGTTTATGTTAAACATTTTATTTTTACCCAAGTCTCTCAAGTAAAGCTATTATTTTTCAATACACTGGTGACATCTATGTGGATGACTGATACTATGATTAGTATGAAAAACAATACACTGAAGAGACATCTGAAGATACCTAGCCTATATATGGAGAATATATATCAGCATGAGCGTAACAAACACTGTTCCTATATTTTCGAGAATGATCTGTCATTCTTCCCTCAAGACTAATCTTGTTATTTCTTTTGTTTCTTAAAAAAAAAATTACAATGATGTTGACCCACCAGTTTTGTCTAAATGTTTTTGTTTGTTTAACTTTTAATTTTTTTCATTTTTGATGTGTGTATATGTGTTAACTGCCTCAAACTTTGTGACATGTTTGCCCTGCTGTTCCCACACTACTCTTTTCAATCTTTCTGCCCCAGCCATACCCAGATTTCTTAAGAACATATAGGATAATGTGTTGCTTTATTCTTTTTCCAGTTTCTTCTTTGAAAGCTCAGACAGCTACTATTATTGTCTGTCATATGAGTGAAAATGTGTTGCACTGCCGTAAAGCGCCTGGCAAGTCAGGCCCAGCGCGTCTGACTTGGGTATGGGGGAGATAAGTTATCTTTTAAGTTTTTCTGGAAAAAAAAAGGGGGCAGGAGAATGGGCCAAGAAGGCAGAAAATAGAAAAGAAGGGGGTGACAAGAAGAAAAGGAACAAGGCAGAAACAAAGAGAGGGACAGAAAAGAGGGAATTCCTAGCACAGAACTTTCTTCAGGTGAGGATACTATTCATGCTGGCATCCCCATGGGGAAGTAACTGTTTTGATGGCTTGATTTTCCAAAAGGTATTTTTCTGATGTGTTTCTGTGTTGATTTCAATTAAGTCAAGTTTTGTATGCCCTTCAGATTTTCAGCTTTAAAAAAAAAGAGACAAGATCTCATAACTGAGATAGGTCATCTCGTTCGGGCGCTGCTACTACAATGCACAGATCCAGCCACACAGCATGACCAATGTAAGCCTACCAGAATTTATGTTAGCTCAGAACAGGCACCACTGAACACCACCAAAGTGACCCAGCAGCAGTGCAGGGCCCCTCTGGCTGGTGGCCCCACGGCGGCCTGATAGTGATGGGCTCCCTGTGGACTTCCGACCCTGAGGATGAGACATAACAAATCTGGGTGTGGTTGTGGCGGGGAGAATGGAATGAGCGGCGTGGGAACAGTAGGACGGGGGTTGTCAGAAGATGAGGCAGCAAAAAAAAAAAAAAAAAAAAAAAAAAAAAAAGCCTACCAGAATTAGACCTGTAGGCCAGATGCCCATGCCAGACCGGCAAACCAGAGGACAGGCAAAGAAGGATCATGCATGGGCGGCCCTGAAGACCAACACACCATCTACAGGCTTACAGCAAACGACGAATGGAAAGCGATGAAGGTGGAACAGGAAAGAACCACCACCACCAACAACGACAAAGTCCAGAAGAAGAGGAACAACAAGGAAAAGACAGAAGACTACCAAACAAGAGGGCAAGAGAGAGAGAGAGAGAGAGAGAGAGAGAGAGAGAGAGAAATGCATGCTCAATTCATGTCCATCACAATAGCAACAGGAAAGCAAAGATTCCCACTTCAGTACTCCTTAGCCTACGGATGTGACTATCACTTCCTAGTTGTGCTATGGGAAAAATGAAAATGTGATCTAAAAAAAAAAGAAAAAAAAATTCATCTCATTCATTTTTTTCTTGTTCCTCAGAGCTCTGTCAATGGCGAGATTTTTGCATATGCAACTGACCCCCCCCCCCCCCCCCCCCCACCTCCCCAGAAAAAATGACAGGTTTTTATATTTCTTCAGTTACTCACTGTGCTTATCATTGCCATGGGGGAATAACTTTTCTTTAGCTACTTACTGTACTAATCATTCCCATGTGGGAATAACTTGTTTCCTTTTGTTACTCACCGAGCCTGTCATTCCCATGTGGGAATGACCTGTTTTTTTCAGCTACTCACAGCGCTCATTATTCCCATGTGGGAATAACTTGTTTTCTTTACCTCCTCACAGTGCTCATCATTCCCATGTGGGAATAACTGTCACCACACCTATGTCCCACCCAAACTCTAACTCCAAACCATACAGACAAACAAAGCCAACAACCATTCTTATGTGAGAAAATATTTGCAGTTTTTATTTTAGAACATGTGAATGAGTAAATGGGAAAACAGCATCGTATCACAACACCAGTAGATCTTGAAACAACAAAAAAGATATTGAAAAGCAAAAAGCATGTGATAATAATCTAAGTATCAAATAAACTGAAATGTCATTTAGCATTCTGTCATTTCACTGGAAAAAGCGAGAGAGAGAGAGAGATTTTTGTAACAATTATGTAAGGCATTCAATTCGAATTTGTAACACTTTTGCATATATCTCATCACTATAAATGCATTGCCAAACAAAGCCCTCAAAATTTCCAAGGCTGACAGACAGCATAAAACAAGGGAGACTAAACGAAAATAGGATCAAATCCTTCATTTTATGGACAACAGACAAGATAAGCACTGATAAGCAATTTATATTAAGTCAAAAGACAGTACCTTCCCCTTGGAAAGACAATGGAAAAGTGACGAAGCATATAACTATGATGAAATATTTCTTTCAATGCAATTTTCAAAAACAAAAGGTCAAACTCAAAGCATACAAGTCTGATAAGACAATCACTCAAGGCATGTTGTATAAAAGATACAATCAAAGAAAGGAGAGGGAGAGTGACAGAGAGAGAGAGAGAGAGAGAGAGAGAGAGAGAGAGAGAGAGAGAGATGCATTCACTATAATGACCACATGAGCTATGCAATCAGCCAGGCAGAGAGCTGCTTGGCAATCTGTATATCAGCCCAATAACATTCAAGTGACAATAGTCACAGTATAAATACATGAATCAGACTGATAAAAAAAAAAAGAAATAAAAAAAAAGCCTTTATTTTGGAGATAATGGAAAATGAACCCATGCCTTTTTACAACCAATCCCTGTGTGCACGTGGTTCTGTCTAAGTCTTGAATTTTGTCATCCGTTTGCGCGGACACACTACTCTTCTAAAAGGCAGAACAAGTTTTAATGTGTGCACAAGATGTTCTGCGTGCATTCCCACATGGAACCTCAGTCAGTTGTTTTATCCGGAGGACTTTCGGGGAAGTGGAGTCATCAGCACTGATATTAACTCCAGAGGGAAAATTCCTTTAAACAGTGGTGGCTCAAACCTGGGCTTGAAGCGGGGCCATCAGATGACGAACACAACACACAATGATCTGACCACCAGACTATGCCGCCCCAGCATGATAGTGTAGAATGTAACTTGCGTCCATCATTAGTTATAAAATCCATAGTTATAAAATCCATCTATCTATCTCTATCCATATATGTATCTCTCTCTATATAAATACACCTGTAACTTACGTCCATCATTAGTAACAACCAATATATCTATCTATCTATCTATCTATACATCTCTCTCTCTATATATCTATCTGTATCTCTCTCTCTCTATATATATATAATACACCCAATATATAAAATATACATTCAGTCCATGTGTCAGTATATCAAGTGACCTAATTAGTTGCAAAATATGGTTTAAAAAAAAAGTCTCTCTATATATGCAAATTGCTATGTATATACACACACACACACACACACATATGCACATACATATGTTACTTCAGAGAATGATCAAATAATGACATTTCAGTCTCTTGGCATGAATGAAAATAATTTACCAACACTGGCTCTTTATCAATCCTCTCCTTTTTATGCAAAGATAGGAATCAGCACACACACACACACAAAACCCAAACCAACCAACCAACCAACTAAATACAGCAACCAGGAAACAGTCATGACAGTTTAGAATGTAACTCATTTCCAGAATTAGTTACAATCAATATACTAAATATACATTCTCGTACAGCACATGCAAAAATGAGCATAATATCATGAAACCAGTAATTTTGTTTTTGTATATTTACCAAATAGTGCAAATGAAGGAAATACAAAATTGGTCCGCTCTCTATTCGCTACTCATTCTCTTAATAAGTAATTAAAAAAACACAACTTCAGTGGAGAAGATGCTACATCAAATCAAATAATTAAGCATATTCCACATTCTGTTATTACACAGCTGGTCTGAGGGCAAAACACCCACAATATGGAAATGGTCTACCATTATTCTCATACTTTAACAGGGGAAATAAAAAGTGATTATAAAAAGATAAGGCCTGTTACACTTACACCACACAGAGGAAAACTTACAGAAAAAACCCATTCTGAGCAGTATACTACTGTGATTATTCCTTTTAACTAAGCAGGCTTTCCAAAAGGTGAATCACCAACAGATCTTTGGGTAAAATTGACTAAACGATCATCATCTAGCGATTTGAAAGTCAGTCAGTCATGAGTCCAACACTTAAAAATAATATCTCAGTATCAGATCTACCATTGATTTTCCCACCTGGGCCAAATCTTTCTCTTCTCTTGGAACAATGGGTAAACATGCTTCAGGCTTTAAAGAGTTGGATATTAATAATAATAATAAACGGAATTTGTATAGCGCTATATCTTGTAAAAACAAATCAAAGTGCTTGCATTCAACACATTCTTACACCTAAAACCAATAACAATTAACAATGTTAACTAGTTCAAATGTACATACACACGCATGCATGCACGTGCGCGCGCACACACACACACACACACAAACGTTGTACACTTTGGTAGGGTGAAGGGGGTTTCAGCTTTTGAAGGTAAGGACAGATATGAGATGAATCAGGACGGGAAAGTCTTAGGTTTGAAATAGGTATGTCTTGAGGCTGGATTTAAAAGTGTCGTAAGTAGTCTTATAATAAGTCTTTTAATAGTTTTATTAATCCTAATAAGATTTGTAAATGTTAACACCCTTTTCAGCTCCTTGCCCATTATGGCAGTTTCAAGAAAGCAAATTATGAAATTGATCACACGTCCACGAAAAAGAAGAAAATGAACATATCCTTGGTTCTTATGTTAAACAACACTTGGAAAATAAATATTCTTCCTATCCGAAAATATTTACAGATGGACCTCTTCTTGAAAACAAGGAAAGATGGGATTCCATTTTTTAAGGTAGAAAATCTTTGACTACAATGGTAAAAATCACAAAAATGTACACTGAGTGTATGGTAAGGGGAGAAAAAAATGTCAAGTGTTCACGTTTTGTTTCAATGTTTATTTTCCAAACACTTTATCTCAGCATTTCAAAACACATCTCTGTTAATTACTTCACTAATGCAGTTTTCAATTCGGTCCTTTTTTTCAAGGTAGATCAATTCTTATTGTAGTGCAGAGTTATATACACTCTTCATTCATGTATGCAGATGTGCTTGGAGGCATATACTTGAGTATTCGCACTAACATAACCACACACACATACAGAGATACCCATAATTATGTGCACACACAGAGATGCTTAGCACATCCCCCCACCCTCTCTTCTTTTGTCTAATATTCCTGTTGGTGAATAAACGTTAAAATGAAGGACAGAAAACATACAACTCAAAACTAAAAATCAAGAATTTTTTTAAACAAAAGCTGCAATTACTACGATCTCATGATCATTACACATCATAATGATAGTTATTTTTTAACATTGTAAGTAAGTCTTCAAATCTTGTTCAAAAGCATTCAAGCAGGAGATCCCATCTTGTACAGTGCTGAATATTGGACAGGAAATGATGTAGCAGTCAAAATGACATGCTCATATTAATTGAAGGACTTTACAATCCTGCAAATGTCTCACCTGTCGGGTTCACAGGGTACAGTGTTAGCTGCCGCACCCAATGACACTGACATGATCCTCATTCTGTATTTGTTCCTGTCTATGTTGGCCTTGCTGACTACATGGATCTTCATGCCATGGGATTCAGTGATGTTGCCAATGAGAGAAGCTGGGGGTCTGCCTTTTTTTTCTCTTTTCCCCTTGATCTTGCCTTGAAAGACAGTCTTCATGAGGTCCCTATCTTGGTTCCTTAGCACATGGCCTGCACAGCTTGATTTCCTTTCATTTATTAATGTTAGAAGTGTTCTGCCCATGCTAATACTAGGAAATAAATAATTTCCAACAGAGTCTTATAGACACTGTCCTCATCACTGATACGATCAACAAGACTCGACTGGAGATGATATTTCTGATATGCTTTAATTAACCCTTACACTTCAAATTATGGTTATAGCCTAGAGTCTAGTGTCATGGCACAATCAACAGTCTTGCTGGTCAAGTGGTCATAGTTACTTCGTTGCAAATGGCAACTGTCTTTCAGCATGTTTCAAGCACATTTGCAGTCAATTTTGATATTAAAAAAAAAAATTATTTGAATGCCGGAAGATTTACTGCTGAAGAAGTGGCAAGAATTCTATTTACATTGCTGCAAAAAGGTTAAAAAAAAAGAAAGAAAAAAAAGTGATGGTTAAATGATTGCATGTAGTTGTCAGGTCCAATGTGTGTTAAAATCATGATCATTTCCTTATGATTGGTAGTTTTCTCATCCTGTGAACATTACACATTTGACAACTATATTCACTATTCATTTTCCATCAATAAAACATATACTTTTACATACTCTGAAGCAATATTTGAATTTTTGTGATTTTTTATTTGATGAGGATGATGATTTTCTTTCAAAATTTGTAAATTGGTTCCAGGAGTCAAAGGGTTACAGGATTTTCATGTCAGTGTAGAGAGAATGACACAATAATTTGTGTCATGAGTATGCAAATAGTCAATGATGCGAGTATGAAGTGAGAACTATCCAGAACAACGTATATAAAAAAACCCAACCAAACAAAAAAACCCAAACTAAAAGTGGGCATCTCCTCACAGGTTAGTTATCCAATATATCATTGATTACATTAACATTATTTATATTTTTATTCTTTTATTTCAAGGATAATGGAATAAGCACTTATGTGCTTTTTTACATCCAGTCCCTGTGTGTATGCAGTTTTGTAAATTCTGTCACCTGTTCCCACCAGCACACAATGTCCTACTCTCACGATTGATTGATATTGATATATCCAGTAATACACAGTGTCTAACCATCTTTCTTGTTCACAGAATTATAGATATATACAATATCTATGTTATGAACCATTCATGCTCCAAAGTCTCATTTCATTACAGCTGCCAGATCCTTTCTCATGAGGTATTCAAAAGAAGAAAACTATATCCTTTCTAATGAGGTATACAGACAAAGAAAGCTACACACTGTGTTCATACGTCAACAGTGATGTACATACGGTTGGTTTAAGCAGAACCTAGTCACCCAAGACATACATTTAAACAACACAACCAACCAAACTTGTGTTCACAGTTGAAAGTAATTCATCCGTCATCACATGTAAAACAAACCAGGCAAGAATATAATAAATTCTGAGGCAGTAACTGTTCTTTTTCTCTGAATTAAATTAAATCCCCACTCTAATAACAGAGTACAAACCATCACAACAATATTGATCTGCAGTTTCAGTCTCCAACTGCATTAAAAAACAAAAAATCCTGGGCTGGAGGTCTGACGTTCAATGGTGAGGTGTTTGTGTATGCGACTGTTTTTTCCCATCCTTAACAAAACAGCATTCTGACTTTGGGATAAAAACAACTACAGTTTAAAAGGGAAGAGAAAAACCTTTGCTTCTTTTTCTTTTTATCATATGCCATATAGCACAAAGTAAAATTCCTGCACATTTTTTTTTATGAGTGAAAATGGTGGCAAGGGTGAAACGAGACTCCATGTGAATACATGACCAGTAACCACAATGTGAATTGTGTATACACACATTGTTTCAAGATTTAAAAAAAAAATCTTGATTCTTGTTCAACATAGGGGAGGGGAGGAGAGGGAGAAAGAGAGAGTGAGAGAGAGAGAGGAGAGAGAGAGAGAACAGGGAAAGAGAGAGAGAGAGGGAAAGACAAGAGAAAGAGAGAGAGAGAGGGAGGGAGAGAGAGAGAGAGAGGGAGAGAGAAAGGGGAAAGAAAGAGAGAGAGAGAGAGGAGAAGAGAGAGAGAGAGAGAGAGAGAGAGAGAGAGAGAGAGAGAGAGAGGGAGAGGGAAAGACAAGAGAGAAGGAGAGAGAGAAGGAGAAAGAGAGAGAGAGTTGTATGCAAATCCATTTCATCACGTCACTCAAAACAAAACTGCACGGAACAGCTTTCAGTGAGTGGCTTTGGCGGTTCCACCTTGCGTAGTGCATTCCACCCAGTCTGGCCAGAAAGTGTCTTTCATTCGTTCACAGTAGGCCACCAGCTGCGGGAACTCATCTGATGACCACAAAGAAATAAAACAGATGTCAGCAAAATCAGAAAGACAGAAGATGGACGCTTTAGCTCAGTGGTTACGCTGACTTCAATCCTTGTGGGTCTGTGATGAAGTCATGGGTTTGAATCTCTGCAGCGGCTTCTAGTGAACTAAGAGTGAGGATTTTTTAAAAATACATCTTCCAGGTCAACTTAAAGTGTAGACCTGCCAATGCCATAATTCCCTTTGTGTGTATACACATGATGAAGATCAAATACGCATATTAAAGATCATGTCATTCATGTCAGCATTTGATGGGATATGGGAACACAAACATGCCCAGCATGCATCCTGTACAACAATGAGCTGCTCTGTAGTCAGAAATAGTTGGTTGAGGCTGGTGGGCATACTTGTAAAATTACAAGCACACGAAAAGACCAGGCACTACACATTTCACCTGGTTGTTGTTGTTGTTGTTGTGCGTTCCCCAGATTTACACCCTGGGGGTCACCCACAACATGCACTCTGACTCACTCATCCCACCTGGGAATCACTGTGAGATAGGAAGTACACCCTGGGTGAGAAGTTTGCGTGTATGACTCTTTTCAAGTACCTCGCCACATAGGCAGCCATACTCCGACTTCAGAGGATTTTTTTCTCCTATAAAGGAGAGTGCAGGTTGTTATGTTAAGAGCTTGTCATGGCTGAAGGCAATCTCAACACAACATTTTAAACATAACAACATTTTGATGTAGGCCTTGGCAATTAGCTGGCATCAATAACTGACACAGCTTTTGGCCTGGGCCAAATTTCACCTGGTAAGGAACGCACAGAAAAGAAGAGAATAAAACAAAAAGGAATTTGTTAGCTGGACATTCTTGCCATATTTGAACAAGCTGGTTCCCAACAGAATTTGCGGCTGTCATAGTCACAAGATCTTAATTCTATTTCTGAGTGTTCAATCTCTGTCAGACTCACTGAATCAGGCAGGCAGTGAAGCCACTGGTTTAAGTCAACTGTTGGGAATGTCTTCCAAAACTTTCTGAACTGTCATCCACACTCCCATAAAATCTCATTTAAAATTCAGCATGAGAACTAAAAGGATGACAGAGATATTTCTTAAACAAAACATTAGTTATTTGAACGGAGAAAAAAAAGTCAATTTTTTAGAATGAAATTTACAGGTGAACAGCATACATGCATAAATTGAATACACACAAATGCAAATATCTTATGTACACAAAATAAGGCAACTTTCAGCTCACAAAGCGATCATGCAGATTTCTGCTTGTAACTTAAAAAAACCCCCCAACTTACTCACAAAGACATTTTGCAGATTTCTACTTGTAACTTAAATTTTCTTTTTTTAATCCAAGTGTCTTTCCCTCAGATTTAACACTTGGACAAGACATGGATACTTATAAATGTTCTCACCTTTGATAATGGCAGAAACAGTGCTTCCAGGCAGATTGTAGTATAGCTGAGAAACTTGACCAAACACAGCACAGTCCTCTTCACATGGCTGGTCCCCCATCAAGAATTTTTTATTGCCTGAAATCCAGTTTGCAGTACATTTCAGTGCTCTTAAAAGATGATACAATACCTAATACAGTTCAAAACACATAGCAATGTAATCTGTTTCTTCTAACAGGCTACACAGTACATCAAAAACTTTGAAGAATAAGCTGAATCAAAAGGTGAGCAGCCCAAAGCATTCTAGTACTGATCAAACAACCTGAACTTTAAGGCCCAGTCAAGAAAATGAAATATAAATATTTTGGACATGCTATGAGACATCAAAGCAGCCATGCAATGAAGACTGTGGCCTAGGGCAAAATGGGGGGCAAGGAACAACGAGGAAGACCACTGACTTCCTATGTTAAAAAAAAAAGCCAGGTAGATGGGGTTGTTGAAAAATGAAATGTCCAGAAGGACTGAAGACAGAAGGGGATGGAGACAGCACAGAGGGTACACATCAATGGCTTCCATCAAAGATGATGTTACTGACAGGTGAATTACCACATGTCCACAAAGCTGAAACTTGTTCCTTCTCCCCTGTGTGTCTGTGGAAAAGAAAACCAGACTGGCAAGCACATCCTCCATAGGTGCATGCTATTCAGTGGCCTGAGAAAGATTGTGTGGCTGACGGAGATAACCTTGCAAACTAAGCCGTATGGCCCGCAAGAGGAGCTGGAAAAGACTTGCCACAATTTCTCCCCAAAACATATGATGGTGTAAAAAGCCAACAAAAGAAAGAAACTGACAGGTTAACAGGGTACTTCCCAGCACTCATAACAGAACATACCATGAAATTCAGCACTGTAAAAGACTACTCAGTACACATCATAACTTATATCACAATACGCAGTACAATACTACAAATCAATATTTTTAACACAGTAACAGATTACTGTGTTAAAAATATTGATTTGTAGTATAGCACTGCGTATTACCATTTAAGAAAATCAGGTGAAGAGTCACCCCACTGCTAAACAAAGTAACAGACAGATGCACGAAAACAAAACTAATTCTTGACACTCTTGTCTGAGGAAAACTAGGACTCTCTACCTGCTGTAGTTTACTGGTTCCTTACAAACTTTTGAACATGTCACCACTCTTTTTACGAAGAATATGGTGACGGTTACTTGTGTCCTGTGATTTTGGAGAAAAATGTGTTTGCCTCACAACACTTGTGATCGCTCAAATATTAAGCGTAACGTAAGGCAAATGACACCCTATCACATGAGGCTAAGGACATATGGGCCTATGAAACCCCTCAAAACAAGCCATGTCCATCCCATTTCCCTACAAAAGATCAGATAAATGTGGAAGGTTCCAGATGCAAGAAATTGCCATGCCACTGTGATGAGAGTCTTTACTTTGAGCAGAAAGATAATTCCATATATTAGAATCTTGTGATCATTCTTGTAACCCATCTTGGCCCAGGCCAAAAGCTGTGTCAGTTACTGATGTCAGCTAATTGCCAAGGCCTACACCAAAATGTTGTTTTGTTGTAAAATGTTGTGCTGAGATCGCCTTCAGCCATGACAAGCTCTTAACATAACAACATGCACTCTCCTTTGTTAAAGAAGAAAAAATCCTCTTAAGTTGGAGTATGGCTGCCTATATGGTGAGGTACTTGAAAAAGAGTCATACACACAAACTTCTTATCCAGTGTACTTCCTATCTCACAGTGATTCCCAGGTGGGATGAGTGAGTCAGAGTGCATGTTCTGGGTGACCCCCAGGGTGTAAAGCTGGTGAACAAACAACAACAACATCAACATAACCCAACAACAACATCAACATAACCTATCTTCTTCATCTCAGTCTCTTTAACCACTTTCAATCTGGCAACAGAACCATAAGAAGTAATCATACAACTTTTACAAGGGACTTTGGTTAAGAGGACATGAAATAAAGGTGAGAACCAGTTTTAAAACATCACAAAGTTTACTAAGAATAAAACAAAATCTCAACTTGGATGATTCTTTTTCTCTTTCCCTGATTCCACCATGTGGAAAGCACTCTGAAATGGAGTTCCACAGATGGTGACAATGAACACAAGACTGTAGGAAATTTTCCTGTTAATACCAACTTCTATCAAAAATGTGTAAGGGACTGCAATACACAAAACAGCATCTTTCAAACTGTTGACAATGTCTCATAAAACGGAAAATTCTCAGGTCACAACAATGGATATTTTGTTGTTTTTACTGATATTTATTACCTATATCCGTTCTAATTTTCAAGTCTCATTCCCATGATAAGTCTCTAGATAAAGAGAACATTTCTGTTAAAACATGATCCTTCATGTGAAATGTTTTGATGTCTGCTATTAAACTGAAACTATTTTCAAAGTTTTCCATGTTGATCATTCACAAGAAATTCCATTCTTCTTGTCTCATGCAGATCTCATCATATCATTATCTCTTCCTCAATTATCAAATGTCCCTTCATTCAAAATTAGGAGCTGAAAGAGGAGAAGTTATATGAGGCAATTTGTGTGTGCACATGAGAGAGAGAACATACATGCACATGGATGAATTGATGTGTGTGTGTTCCTCTGGCTTCGCAAACTGGTTATATCAAGACAACTGACAAATAAAGAAGAAAAACAAGTGACTAATCAAGACAAGTGACAAATCAAGAATAAAGAAAAGTGACTAAATAAAGACAAGTGACTAATAAAGAATACAGACAAGTGACTAATCAAGACAAGAGACTAATAAAGAATACAGACAAGTGACTAATAAAGAATACAGACAAGTGACTAAATAAAGACAAGAGACTAATAAAGAATACAGACAAGTGACTAATCAAGACAAGTGATTAATAAAGAATACAGACAAGTGACTAATAAAGAATACAGACAAGTGACTAATCAAGACAAGTGATTAATAAAGAATACAGACAAGTGACAAATCAAGACAAGTAACTAATCAAAACAAACGACAAAGACTTACCCAGAAAGTCACTGATGGCAGTCAGGTCTCTCCTTGCAATCTGATTGATTTCCTCCTGACTGTGTCGGCCAATGCCCTGAGCCCAGGTCATCTTGCGGTACTGGGGAGTTATGATTAGCTTCACAAAGAGCATGGGAAACCGCATGGGAAAGGTGTGACGGACAAAGTGTTCATCTATCTCAGACACCCAACGGCTATGGACACACACCCTGTAAAAGACAGTTTTTATCATTATTTACTTTATGTCATAAATAAAAGATTTGGTGTCTAGAGTTTGTAAATATAAATGTGCAAGTATTCTTATTTTAAAAGTACCAGTGAAATATTTCTTTTCAGTGTATATGTGTCAAATCTTGAACAAGCATGCTTTTGTGTATATATGAAAATATGTGAATGTTCACAACTAAAACACACACACACACACACACACACACACACACACACACACTTAGACACACACTTAGACACACACAACTAACACAGCAGGTCGTTTCATAATAAATGTTTTGACAGAAAGATGAATTATACAGTTTTGAAATACAAAACATTTGAAATATATAAGGTTCTCTTAGGTGCAAGTATAGACGAACATGTACACTCACACCCTACAACCATGCATGAACACCATATGTTCGTTTATCTCATACCCTGAAGGAATAAATCTTGTAACAGCTGTGGCAGCCATGTCAGCTTAATATGGTGCAATGAAACATAATATATCTACCACATCCAACCCACTCCCATTTCCCTCACCATTTTGCTTTGGCCTGTTTTCTGTGATGATTATCTCTCCAGCTGTTCTCTTTTGTTTGAATAAATAATCAGTTAATGAGAGAGAGATTATGCTTGGCTTACAAATTAGAAATGACATTAAAAAAGGTGATGATATTGAAACACACACACAACAAGATGGAAGGTGGCAGGACAGTTTAGACATTCACCTGCCTAACGCGTAAACCATGAGGTTCTGGGTTTGATTCCCAGCCTTGCCCTTTCCTCCAAGTTTGACAGGAAAATCAAACTGAATGTCAAGTCTTTCAGAGGATACTCAAAACCAGTAGGGCCTGTATGCTTAAGGACTTGTAAACATCAAAAGAACTCGCTTGAAACATCTGAAAGAGCAGGGCAGTACCTCCTGACTGTCCTGGCAAAAATGCCCTGAAGTCAGAATGCGACTACCTATTGGTGGGGGGGGGGGGGGGGGGGGAGGGGGATGGTCACATACATAAAATCTCACCATTGATGAACCTTGGAGGTCTAGGCAAAGGGGGGGGGGGGGGGGGGGGGGGTTAGAGAGGGAGAATCCAACACAATATTAAGAATACTTTTTCCACTGAACTTACAAATTTCTACTTGTTCATAATTTTTAAAAGAACTAAACTTGAGATTCATGTATACAAAAATATTCACACATTGTCCAATACAAATCCACCACTCCAAGTTTAAGTTATAAAAACAAAATTAAATAAAACAACAAATTTTTTTCCTAGGCTATCAAATTCACATCCATCATGACCAGAAAACTTGGTACATAACCAAATGAAACGTTCACAAGCTGTCAAATGCACACCCACTGATAAGCAATAAAACTTGAGATATCAACCAAACAAAATATTTACAGGCTATGGAATGCAAACTTATCAATACCATAAAAACCTGATATGCAAACAAAAACCAATATCTACAAGTTGTCAAACACACACCTACCAATACAAGTTTTCCTCAACCATGCGTTGAAATGCCACAGCGATGCCTTTCTGCTCTGGTGTCATCCATGAATTGAGGTCGATGTTCCGATGCTTGTTGAGATAGTTGATGCAAAAGGCACTATCCGCTATCTCTTCTCCATTATACTCGATCCAGGGATACTTGTTTTTACTGGATCTCTTCAGGCCTAATTCGCACTGTCAGGTGGTATGGAAAAAAAAAAGCATTTTTCTGTAATTAAATCAGCAAATAGCAATACTTTAAAATTTATTTAGTAACACTGTAAGAAAAAAAATCAGCATTATCAGTATTTCGCCCAAATCATTTTCACAGTATTAACAGGTTTGAACGTTTTATAAAATTAATGGTCAAATTCTATGCTTGAATTAAAAAAGCATAGAGAAAGAAAATAGAGGTTTGTGATGTGCAGTTTAAGACATGTTAGTTTTCTAGTTTTAAATAATATTAATAATTTGATTCTTATCCTTTAAGTAATATAGAAGTAAGAGACTAGTTTTATCTTTGTTTCATTTCTTTATTATCCAGTTTAAACTTTTATGGAAAGCCATAATCTTATTTAGAACTTTTTAATTGGTCAGAATTAATCCAACACCATGAAATACTTTACTAATTTAAACTATTTAGACTAAATGACCTAAAAAGATGTACAAATACTCAAATATGACATCTTTATGCCATGAACACTGGCTGCATCATAACAAAATATGATAAACACACATTTGGTTTTGCAAGATGCAATCACACTATGCAAGAGACAACAATGAAATATTTATTTGAACACACTTGTTAAATGCATACATAATTATATACACATACACTAGAAAGCAGACGTTACAGTTTACCAATGTAGTCCCTCTATTCTCATTGATACGCAAGTGCAGTGTATGCATGATTGTGTGCCCAAAACACACACTCATCACACACAAACTGAAACACCACACATATCTCTCACTCGCACACACACAAACACATACAAGGGGATTTCCCCCCTGGAGTTACCCTCAGTGCAGACTCCACTATCCCCAAAACTGCAAAAGTCCTTCAGATGAGATTATAAACTGAGGTCCTGGTTGCAAACGCAGAACATCTTGTACACACATTAAAACCTGACTTGCTTTTCGAAAGAGTAGGCCATTATGTGCCGGAGGGAACGGATAACAAAATTTACAAAACTGCACACACAAGGGACTGGATGTAAAAAGCACACGAGTGCTTATTCCATTATCCTTGAAATAAAACAAGAACACATACACACACGCTTCTCTTTTTCTTTTTCCTCTCTCACATAACCACATTTCTACTTACCTCATATGGTATTTTCGCCATACGGAGATAGGTTTCCAGTTTAACAGCAAACGGCACATTGGCAGGTGCATACAGGGAGCGAGCAATATGATGCAAGATCACAATGTCAGGTGGGTGGTTCTGACTGCAAAACAAAGTTTTGACATTTATTACTTTTAATCATTTTTACTTACTCTAAATTGATGTTGAGATCATTTTTTAATATGATTATGAAATATATATTATTATCATTCAAGAAAGAACAAGTGTGCCCCTCCCCCCCTACCTCCCACACAAAGTGTGCATATGTGCCAATTATATGAATGTTATTACATAATTATTTGTGACAGTGTGCAAGTAAAATCATTCTCTCCAGCAGAATATGATGGCTGGAAAGAAAAGATGGAGGAGTTGTAACTGGTGACTTGCACTTGTTTTCATCCACAATTATTTTTGTGTGGATTAAACATTATTTGGTAAAGTAGGGAATTGTATCTTTTGAGATCCAAAAAAAGGCCATTTCATTTTTTTCTCAACTTCTCTTGCTTGTGTCAGCATTTAAAATGTTACTAGGCCTAGGTACTCATTTCTTTCTACTTAAATTTTTTTTTTAAAACAACATAACTATCTTCTAAGCATATTATTTCTTCTTGTTTCTATTACTGTTTTTTCTATGGCAGTTTTCGGTAGGCCACAAAAATATGTTACTGTTCTTGTGGGGGACGGGATAGCCTGGTGGTTACAGTGATGTATTCGTGATCTGCTGACCCAAGTTCGATTCTTGTTCGAGAGGATTTTTCCTCCGAGTTAACATCAGTGCAGACTCCACTCTCCCCAAAAGTCTTTCAGATGAGACTATAAACCGAGGTCCTGTGTGCAAACGCGCGCAGAACATCTTGCGCACACGTTAAAACCCGTTCCGCTTTTCCGAAGAGTAGGCCATTGTGTGCCGGTGGGAATGGATGACAAAATTTACAAAAACTGCATACACACTGGGACTAGATGAAAAAAAAGGACATGAGTTCTTACTCCATTATCCTCGAAATAAAAGAGTAGAAAAGAAAATAGAATGGGAGAGTCACTTCTCAATTTATAATATGAACAGTGTCTGGCTTCAAAAGTACAAAATGGATGAATTCTTAAACAGTGATGACAGCTGGAACATCTGAAGAGTGCTTGCTCATCCCAGAACTATTTGTCGAGTCAGATCAGGCCAAAAGATTGACCCTTTCCCAGCAGTGCAGTGTTCTACATAGGCTGGTATACTTTCAGAAAAGTATTTTAACTGAAACATAATAGTATGCAGTTGTTTATATTTTTACTACAAGTTCTCAAATTTTACACAGCTTGGCTGGCTACAAACTTTTATGATCTCCCTTGCATTACTTTAACTAGGATCCCCAAACAAAAGGCAGAAACATTCACTAGGTGTTTATTTTCTTCTATTTGTAGTAAGTTATTTTAAACAACAAATACTTTGGGCATATTTAGTTTCTAAATTATGAAAGAGACTTGCTGTAAGTGTAAGGCACAACCAAGAAAGTCCATGAATAACTGCCAGGCCTAGAGAGGAGGGGACGAAACTCAAGTAAAATCAGGCCAAAGGTCATGGTCCTTACTAAAACAACCCCCTCTCCCCCCAAAATATTGTGAGCAAATTTTTTGTTGTTTCTGGATGGTGAAAACAATCTGGTTGTTAGGTACAACCAAGAGAGTCCATAAATAACTGGGGGCCTTGAGTCAGGGATCATCCAGGGGCCCTAACTCAAGCAACATCATTCATCAGGCCAAAGGTCTTGGTCCTTACTAAAAAAAACAAAAAGCCAAAAATGTTAGCTTACAGTATAAAGAATACATATTCACAAGACGTTCTTTATTTATAACGCGAATCTTTGATATACCATTTTATATAATATTGTGAAGCTGTAATGGGCTACCTGCACTTGTTTTCTCTGCTGTTATTTTCTTCATTTATAAAATATTGCCATGGAGAAAACCAGACAAAAGCAGCAAAGATGATTAATCGTTTTTGAGTTTTTGCCCTTGGAAAAATGCTAGGTGCCTTCATGGTTCGCCCATCAGTTTAGGCCATTTAGAAAACTTCATGTGAGACTACTCCTGCAAGATTTCTTTACACTAGGCCTATATTTTGGGTGTAGATATCACGTGAGATATCAGACAACAAAAGCTTGCAGCTAAGTAGGCTAAGGCACTGAAGTAACGACAAGGACTTTGTACTTTGCCTGGGCATACATAATTGTGTGTGTGTGTGTGTGGGTGCGTGGGTGTGTGAAATAAGTCTGTGTTCTAGTCAACTGTCTTAAAACATTGAATTCATATATTGGTGTATGGTGTGCGTGGGCGTGTTCGCACACACACGTACGTGCGTGTGTACGTGCTGCGTATATGCGTGCGTAAAAATAAGTTTTTATGTCTTCTAGTCAATGGGTTTAAAATTGTGTTCACAATTGATGTGTGTGCGCATGCGCGCGTGTGTGTGGTGTGTGTGTGTCGTGACATTTTATTTGAAAACCAATATGAAATATAGCTTTTGTGTCTTTGATATATTTGATGAGTATCAATCTGCCTGTCAGTATTGTAATTGCCCTTCATGGGATGATTAAAGTGTTTTTGACTTGACTTGACTTGACTTGACTTGACTGGGCTACTAGTACAAGGTTCGAACTCGCTAACCTTTTCGACTCGTCCTTGTTCCGTGCATTGTGTCCCGACAGCCAACGGTATACAATGATACCAGCAGAAGCAGCGAGTATTCCTCCCGTGACAGATATAACAGTGGGATAGTGCTCGTATAGTTCGTGCAGTGCCTCCATGGTTTGTTGAAGCCTAGACACTTACTACGCAGCAGCCCTCCCCTTGCACTTTGGCACAAAGGCGAACTTTCTGAACAAGCTACTCGATGTCGAGCAGTGAGGACACCTTTTCCTATAGGTTAGCGTTCTCTCAATCCCTACGGTCACTTCAAGTCATAGGCTAAAGCACTGGTCGGCGCGATATTTCCAGGTCAGTGATGACAAGGTTTAGGACCTAGGCTTACCACTGGACCCTACTTACACATCTGACTGGCTGGCTGGTCTACACAACACACCTACGCGCGCGCCCGCGCCAGTAAGCTAGCTTAAAGCTACAGAGCACTGAAGCAAGCATCTTGGGTCAAGGCTGTTGCACGGGGTCAGCGCTAGGGAAAATCAGACACCGCGCGCGCACGCACGCACGCACGCCCACTCGCACACACAGAGTTCTTTGGATGAGGCTGTACGAACGCACGCAGAAACCTGTCCCGCTTTTGGGAAGAGTAGGCCATGGTGTGCCCGGTACGAGCGGATGACAAAATTTACAAAGCCGCATACACACAGGGACTTACAGTAAATAACAAAGTAAATGAAAGTTTATTCCATTATCCTCGAAATAAAAGAATAAATAAATAAAATAACACAAAATAAACAAACACACATACTCACTCACACACACGCGCGCGCGCGCGTGCACACACACATACACGCACGCACACACGCACACTGGATAAAAAAAAAAGCACACGAGTGCTATCCTCGAAATAAAAGAATAAGATGAACTAACTAAATAAAAATACACACATCTAATATAACTTTTGGAGAAGATAAATTAATGAAACAAAACAAAACAAACAAAAAAACCCCACACCCACACCTGCACATAGCCTACCTTTGCTTTTACACGCCAGTTTTCTTGATATGTTGTTGTTGTGAGAGCAGGATGAAAAAAAAACAACTTAATCTTTTACCCTCAATAAAGATAATTAATTGTTGACTTGACATACTGGACAGAATCTAATGGCTGGCCTATGGCACACCGGCTTTGCATCACTCACACACACACACACACACACACATCTTGGCATGTACATTCGAAGTGCATGTCACTGGCATGCGCTGGAAACACATTCTCCAGCCTCCCGTTCTATTTCTCTGCAGAGATGTGTGTTCATTTTTTTTCACTTAGTCGAGTGGGGGAGGTGTGTGTGTGTGTGTGTGTGTGTGTGTGTGTGTGTGTGTGTGTGTGTGAGAGAGAGAGAGAGGAGAGAGAGAGAGAGAGAGAGAAGAGAGAGAGAGAGAGAGAGAGAGAGAGGAGAGAGAGAGAGAGAGAGAGCAAGCAAAATCTGTAACAGACATTAAAACAACTGGGTACAAGAATGCAATGCAATTTGTTTTCATAACATAAAAAATTTGATCAACCTTAGAGGAAGGAACTAGTAACACTGTACAAGTGATTATGAAAGATCAAATAGAAGATTGTCATCTGAAGTAACATTCTCCAGGTTTGTCTTCGGAAAAACAAA
>CM054139.1:27084100-27099100 GCA_028751875.1 Rapana venosa
TTTTTTTGGGTCAATTCCGTCAGCGCTGTGGGTGTTTCGTGTATCAGTTGTGCAGTTGACAATTTTATTGATTAATTGATGTCGGCTTTCAGTATTGTTCTACTGGTGTTGTTTCTGTATAACAAATGTAGGCCATATTTGTTAGATGTTTTTTTTTTTGTACGTTTTATTATTTTTCAAATTTATTTTATTCTTTTATTTCGAGGATAATGGAATAAGCATTCGTGTGTTTTTTCATCCTGTCCCCGTGTGTATGCAGTTTTGTCAATTTTGTCATCCGTTCCCACCGGCACACAATGGCCTACTCTTCCGAAAAGCAGAACGGGTTTTAATGTGTGAGCAAGATGTTTTGCGTGCGTTCGCACACGGGGCCTCGGTTTATAGTCTCATCCGAAGGACTTTGAGGTAGAGTGGAATCTGTACTTGAACGAGAATCGAACCCGGGTCGTCAGATTGCGAGCGCAATGTTCTAACCACTAGGCTATCCCGTCCCCTCCCCCCCCCCCCCCCCCCCCCCCCCCCCCCCCCCCCCCCCCCCCCCCCCCCCCCAGAAAGATAGGCTTTGAGAGAGAGAGAGAGAGAGAGAGAGAGGAGAGAGAGAGAGAGAGAGAGAGAGAGAGAGAGGAGAGAGAG
Source organism: Rapana venosa (assembly GCA_028751875.1). Classification (NCBI taxonomy): domain Eukaryota; kingdom Metazoa; phylum Mollusca; class Gastropoda; order Neogastropoda; family Muricidae; genus Rapana; species Rapana venosa. The sequence continues at coordinate 27,084,734 of CM054139.1, forward strand.
AGAGAGAGACAGACAGACAGACAGACAGACAGACAGAGAGGAATGCAACTACAAAAAAGTGACAACGTGGAATGTTGAAACACCACCGATGAAAGTGGTAGTGCTGTATACACAGGAGTAATTGGTATGTACTGACAGTGAGATAATTATGTCGCTTAGGTGATGAGCACATAATTATACTCTGACACAGTGCACTGGTGTATATGCACGTACAGAACACGTTGGCATGCCTTCGCGCTTGCGCGTACACACACACACACACACACACACACACACACACACACACACACACACACACACACACACACACACACCATAGCATATACGTACACACTCATGCATACTATTGATATCTTCACATGTATGCATGTCTGCACCCGTCCACGCACGCACGCACGCACCCACACAGGCACGTACGCACGCGCGCGCGCGCACGCACGCACGCACGCACGCACGCACGCACACACACACACACATACACACACGCGCACACACAGGGGGAGGACGGGATAGCCTGGTGGTTACAGTGATGTATTCGTGATCTGCTGACCAGGGTTCGATTCTCGTTCGAGAGGATTTTTCCTCTGGAGTTAACATCAGTGCCGACTCCATTCTCTCCAAAAGTCCTTCGGATGAGACTATAAACCGAGGTCCCGTGTGCGAACGCTCGCAGAACATCTTGCGCACACGTTAAAACTCGTTCCGCTTTTCGAAGAGTAGGCCTTTGTGTGCCGGTGGGAAGGGATGACAAAATTGACAAAACTGCATACACACGGGGACTGGATGAAAAAAAAGCACATGAGTGCTTATTCCATCATCCTCGAAATAAAAGAATAAAAAACAACACAAAAACACATCCACACCCACCACACCACATAATACTATACACACACAAACACACACACACACACACACGCACGCACGCATGCACGCACGTACGCACGCACACACACGCACTACCAGAGATGACTAGGCAGAATTCTTTTTCCCACCGAGATCTTTCTAATCAAATCTCCATACTGAAATGCTGGGTTTATAACAGACATGTCTACTACATTTATACTCTTGGGAATGTCGCTTCCCTCCCCCTACCCCCCCTTACTTATGGCAACTGTATATGTTAATCGTCCATAGAAAACCACTGGTGCGGAGCAATATTGATATATTATGTGGGACACAGCCGAAGTAGGTGCAGCAGTGTGTCAGAATAATTACGTGTCTTTTAAAGGGCAATGGCGGATGATGATCCTTGACACAAATTCCACCTTCCCGGGCTGTAAGCTGATAAATCACGATCTTCAAAGGACAAGGAAAGAGGTTGAAAAGGTGGGGCGGAGTTGAACAACTAGGCAAAACCTTTTTTTTTTTTCTTTTTCTTTCTTTCTTTCTTTACTTCCAAGTTTGAACTACCGTCTGTGTGTGGGGAAAACTCAGACTTTCGTAATGGTTGTAGTGTGACCTCATTTCTCTTAGTCCTTCGGATGAGACTATATAAACCGATGTCCCGTGTGCGAACGCACGCAGAACATCTTGCGCACACGTGAAAACCCGTTCCGCTTTTCGGAAGAGTAGGCCATTGTGTGCCGGTGGGAACGGATGACAAAATTGACAAAACTGCATACACACGGGGACTGGGTGAAAAAAAGCGTATGTGTGCTTATTCCATTATCTTCGAAATAAAATAATAAAATAAGTAGATAATTTAAATGATGGAGATATACATAACTTAGGCTACGTGTCTTTTTGAGAGAGAGAGAGAGAGAGAGAGAGAGAGAGAGAGAAGAGAGAGAGAGAGAGAGAGAGAGAGAGAGAGAGAGACAGACAGACAGACAGACAGACAGACAGAGAAGAAAGGTCAGTGAAGCAGAAACAAACGAAGCTATTCATTATTTAGTGTAGGCCGGTCATGTCGCCCACTGATCGAGAATTTCTCCACTTTTATGTACTGCCGTGGTAGGGTAGCGCTAACTATTGATCGGCCTGCCTCTCTGTCTATCTGTCTGTCTGTGTCTGTCTCTTTCTCCCTCTTTCTGCATTTCTCTGTGTTTGTCTCTGTCTCGATGGACACCTAATATAATTTATGTTGGTAAAGGTAAAGGTAAAGGAGTCCCATAACCTATAAGGTCGTAGGGGAGCGAGGCGTCAGAGACCTCACTTCTCTAGGGCCAGCATATTGAGGGCGGCGCCCATCTCCTCTCCCTCGCTGCTTTACCTTCCCTGACCCTAAAGAGGGCAGGTACCCATTTACAGCTGGGTGAACTGGGGGAACTGTACTGAAGCCAAGGCGCACAAACGGTCACCCATCTGGTAAGCACGCTCGACGCTGCTTAACTTGGCTGGGGAAAAGCGAGTGCTCCGACCACTGAGCTATCCCGTCCCGTCTGTTTATGTTGACAAACGGTTATTAAGCAGTGTGATATCAATTTATATCTATCTACATCAATAGATATGAAAACAAAGTACTACTACAACAAGCTTTACGTAAAATAAGGCGTGTCTGAGGAGAATTCTTAAACAAAACATTAAAGAATGATACTCTAAGGCAAACTGGAAGGCAGTAGGTTTATTTAGAGTAGCTTCATTTTGGCTAAAATTGCAGCTACTAGTTTAATACACTGGGCGTGTGTGTGTGTTTGTGTGTGTGTGTGTGTGTGTGTGTGTGTTCAGATAATGAGTATGGATGCTCTTCTGCTGCTGCCTTTTGTTGTTGTTGTTGCTTATACTTAGCATCGAACCTGTGCCCTCGGAATTTTTTGGCGCATCATCATCATCATCATTAGCCATTACACCCAGCGGTGTGTAGGGCAGCAACAAAGCGCTTCCACTCCTGCCTATTCTGGGCCAACCTAGTCACTGATCCCCAAGAGTAGGCCTTCATCTCACTTTCTACAGTTCTTCTCCACGTTGCTTTTGGTCTTCCTTTCTTTCTCCTTCCTTCTGGGGTCCAGTGCAATGCTGTTCTTGCGATTGACTGTGGGTCTCTTCGGAGGATGTGCCCAATCCACTTCCACCGTCTTCTGGTGATGATGGTTCCCATGTCTTCTTGCCTGCATCTCCGTAGTAGGTCTTCATTGGAGATCTTCTCTGGCCAACAGATCCGGAGAATTCTTCGCAGGCATATGGTGTGGAAGGATCGAAGTTTGGTCAGATCCACTTCCGTCATCCTCCAGCACTCAGAACCGTACAGGAGCGTAGACACAACACAGCTCTGGTATAGCTTCAGCTTGGTGTTGGTGCTGTACTGAGTTGATCTCCAGATATTGTTCATCTCCCTAAACACATTCCTGGCCTTGCCCAGTCTGTTGTGGATGTCTTCTTTTGTGCCGCCCTCTGGTTTGATGCTGCTGCCAAGGTATGTGAACTTGTCTGTCTGGCGCAGGTCAGTTCCATTCACTTTCACAGGGGCTGGTGTGTTCACATTTAGCGACATTGTCTCTGTTTTCTTGGTGCTAATACGAAGCCCCACTTGCTGTCCGAATGTTTGGAGTCTGCTGGTCTTCTCCTGGATATGTTGGTGTGTGTGGGACAGCAGCGCCAGGTCATCCGCAAAGTCAAGGTCGTCTAGTGTTGAGAACAGGCTCCAGCGAAATCCCTCTTGGGGTGTCTTCTGTCGTCTTCTCTCATCACCCAATCAATGGCCAGATTGAAGAGAACTGCTGACATCACACATCCTTGTCTTACTCCAGTCTTGACTTCGAAGACAGTGTTGCTATGGCCCACAGAGCATCTGAAGTTGTCATAGAAGCTTTTGATAAGGTGTACCAGTTTCGATGGGATGCCATAGTATCGAAGGATACTCCAAAGGCTGTCTCTGTGTATGCTGTCAAATGCCTTTTCAAAGTCCACAAAGTTCACATACAGTTGTCTTTGCCACTCTGTGCACTGTTCGATGATGTTTCTGAGCGTGAATATCTGGTCTATACATCCTCGTTGCTTCCTGAACCCTGCTTGTTCCTTCCTCAAAGCATCGTCCACAGCGTCTGATATTCTTCTGATGATGACCTTGGCCAGTATCTTGCTTGGCACAGACAAAAGAGTGATTCCCCTCCAGTTGTTGCAGTCGCTCAGGGTTCCTTTCTTGGGGATTTTGACTATCACTCCCTTGGTCCAATCATCAGGTACTTTCTCGTTCTTCCATGCAGCTGTGAACAGTGGTTGCAGTATGTCAGCTGCTAGTTCAGAATCTGCCTTGAACAGTTCGGCACCAAGGTTGTCCTGGCCTGGTGACTTGCCGTTCTTGAGGGTCTTGATGGCAGCCACTATCTCTTCCTTTGTTGGGGGGTTGACGTCAATGTCTAAGTCTTTTGTAGCTTCTGGGATGTCGGCTGTCTCGTCAGGTGGTGGTCGGTTGAGAACTTCCTGGAAGTGTTCAGCCCATCTTTCTTCTTGCTCTTTCTCTGTTGTCAACAGTTTCCCTTGTCTGTCCCTGATTGGTCCCCCAGCGCTCCTCTTAAATTTGTTGCATACTTTCTTGGTGATTTTGTAGACTCTCCCTTGCTCTCCTTGGGCCGCCGCCTCTTCTGCCTCAGCTGCCAGCTGGTCCATGGCTTCTCTCTTGTCACGGCGTGCGAGTCTCTTCACTTTCCTGTGTGCCTCTCTGTACAACTCTTCCTGCCTCTCTCGTAGCCGTGGAGACTTTACTTGCAGAAGTCTCTTCTTGGTCTCTCTTCTTTCTCTGATGGCATTGAGGGTCTCTTGTTGGATCCAGTCATTGTTGGTCTTCTTCCTTTGATGGCCGATGTTGTCCTTGCTGCTCTCGGTGTACAGTTTACAGATCTGCTTCCATGTCGTATCTATGTCATGCTGTTCTGTCATGTTCTGCAGGATGTGGAATCTGTTCCTCAGATCGTTGACGAATGCAGACTTCACGTTGGTGTCTCTCAATCGCTGGGTATCAAATCGCGCTTGAGTGGTTGGTCTTGTGTTCTTCTTCAGTTTCATCTGGATGTGTGCTGTCACCAGGTGATGATCGCTCCCGACATCCGCACTTCGCTTGGTTCTCACATCCTGGAGAGATCGTCCACACTTACCATTGATCATCAGATGGTCAATCTGGTTCATATCTCTCCCATTCGGCGACGCCCAAGTCAGCTTGTGGATGTCCCGGTGCGTGAATAGGGTCCCTCCTATCACTAAGTTGTTTATGGCGCAGAACTTCACAAGTCTCTCCCCGTTGTCATTTCTGTTCCCCACCCCGTGTTTTCCCATGACTCTCTCATAGTCGGTGTTGTCACTTCCGACCTTGGCATTTAGGTCCCCCATGATGACGACGAGGTCATGGCGTAGGGCTTTCTCTGTCTCTGTCTGCAGCTGATGGTAAAAGTCATCTTTGCTCTCATCGCTGCTGTTGTTGGTTGGTGCGTAGCACTGGATGATGGTGATGTTGATGTGTCTTCCCTTAGTCTTGCACTCATTAGTCTGCTGTTGATGGGCTTCCACTCCATAAGGCATCGCTCAACGCCTTTCTTGAGGATGATGGCAACTCCCTCGTGGTGCTGGTCGTCATCTCTCCCAGAGTAGAGGACGGTTTCTCCGGTGGTGGTTCTCATTCTCCCAGATCCAGTCCATCTACTCTCGCTTACTCCTAGGACATGGAGGTTGAATCTTCTCATCTCTAATGTTACCTGTACCAGCTTGCCCGTCTCATACATCGTTCTCACGTTCAAATGTCCTAGTCTGATCTTAGTTTTGGTGGTGTTCAGGTCTTCCCTTATCCTGCTGGTAGCTTCCTCTCGGCTTTGGCCATCAGCATTCATACGAGTCTCACTGGACCCGGGAGGTCCTTCGCACGCAAAAGTATAAGTTTTCTCTGTTGCTGTTTCTGTAACTGCTCTTTTTTTACGGGACAGGGTTGTTAGCCCTGTGCCCAACCCCCAACCTGGAGGAAGGGTTCCACCTTAGTCGCCTCTTACGACATGCCTGGTTGGAGGGCAGGGATCCTATTCTTGCAATGCTCACTTGTAAGCATACCCCGGGAGTCCCACGGGGGGTTTGGCGCATCAAGATCAATGTAAACCTGTTTTTTTGTGTTCGTTTTGTTTGTTTGTTTTCTTTCTTTCTGTAAAAAAAGAAGAAGAACATTTTATTAAAATAAAAAGTTAGATGACTTACCAGTCACACCACAGAGGCGCTTGAGTGTCATTTGGGGAAATTACTCTTAAAAGAGATTCACTTTTGTTCGACCTTGACCTGATCCAGCCTGACTTTTCCCCCAGCTGGCTCCATCATTGCTTGAGAGAGAGAGAGAGAGAGAGGGAGAGAGGGAGAGAGAATGACAATGACAATATTTTATTGTAATAAGCTGTTAAAGCCCATTTACAAGGGGACAGTGGGAAGGGGACTGGGCACAAAACACGTACTTTCAGAAATACAGATGGATCATTTCTACAGCCCAAATGGTCGACATGGCATGGATTCCACGACATGGTGAAGTGTTTTACATTACGATTCAGATGAATTGGTGCCTAACACTTTCGCCCATTGCTAATGGGGAAAGGGTGGGGGGGGGGGGGGGGGGGGGGGGGGGGGGGGGGGGGGGGGGGAGGGTAACAACAACCACAAACATCATTTAAACACCGAGTCTGTGACAGGGCTTCCTGTCCCTACATTCTGTCTGATCCGGTAACTCATGCTCTTTCCAACACGTGAAAAACCTAACTCACAATATGCCTAACCTCCTGTTTTGCTCTCTCTCTCTCTCTCTCTCTCTCCTCATCTCTCTTCTCTCTCTCTCTCTCTCTCTCTCACACACACACATATGCACACACATATGCATGCACACACGCACACCACACGCACGAACACACACACACGCACGAACACGCACACACGCACGCACAAACACACGCCTGCACACACACACACGCACGAACATACACAACACACACATACACACACGCCCGCACGCACGCACAAGAGGGTGCGCATGCACACACAACTCACACAGCACATATACAGGCAACCACAGTCACTTCTAACCCAGAAAAAATCTGATAGCATCCATCATAACATGTAAAACATCCAGTCCAGCACTAATTCTGTCTTTGATTCTGTCACGATCGGCAGTGTCCACAGCTGCAGCTTGGAATAAATGTCTTTTTCCTCCTGAGTCAGTTGCCTGGTGTTCTTTTTTTGCAAACCAAAAGTAATCAGCAGGGTTGTAAGTGTCATCTGTCCAGATAAACTGAAAAATCATATCTTCACTTTCACAAATGATAGTATCAGGTATTTCATCAGAGGTATACACATTAAGAAAGTCCTTGTTTCTAGAAACGTCCCTGAGATTTCTCTGCAGGGATCTGTTTCTCAGCCCACCCACATAGTTCTTTATAGTATCTCCACTGTAGCCTGCATCCCGAATCTGATCTAGATATTCGTCACAGTCCTCCCCCTCCATGGTAATGTCAGGTACAGGCACCTCAACCAGGTCAATTCCACCTTGTTGTTCAGCCACTGTGTCAGCTTCCAACACTGTGACAGCACCTGACCCACGTCGATAATCATGTGTGGGAAGCAGCGATTGCGAAGGTGTGTGGTTTGGAGAGGCTGGGGTGTTGGTGTGTGAGACAGACTGGGTGATGGGGGGTGTTGGCATAAACAAACTTGGCGAAGTTTCGAATGGGAACAATGCACTTGCCTTGTCTTCTTGCCTTTCCTCTGTCTGTCTCCTCTCCTCTGCCCGCCTCCTCTCCTCTGCCCGCCTCCTCTCCTCTGCCTGTCTCCTCTCCTCTGTCCTTCGTCGGTCCCTGTTGGTCTGACTGGGCGGCTTTCTGCGGAAGTACACAGGTGTTTGTTGACCCGCCATGTTCCCATCACTTGAGCCAGCCTTCAGTCGAAGCACAACAGTCGTTTGCTCCACCTTCTCCACAGACCTTCCATGAGGTGATGCAGTGTTGTTGCAGCAGGGCACCTAGCGTCACTTCCAGCGTTGTTGGTAACCCGACAACTGGCATGGTGCTGGTTTATTTGGCAATTTAAACACAAAATTTACGCAGCAAAATTTCGCCCTGCCTATATCCAAGGGAGATCACCGAGAGAGAGAGAGAGAGAGAGAGAGAGAGAGAGAGAGAGAGAGAAAGAGAGAGAGAGAGAGAGAGAGAGAGAGAGAGAAGCAGTGTTTGGTGTTCTGGGTGACATAAAAAACGTTGAAAATTCTAGCAGTCTCAGGCCACGCTTTTTTGGTTTGTTGTTGTGCCAGCCCTGACCTATGTTTAGCCCGTTGCTATGGCCTCTGGAGGGACCGGCTTGTCCTCTGGCAGTATTGATGGCAGTTAGCACTGATGGTGATCTTGCTAACACAAAGATGTATATCCATGCTACCTTTTGCCTCGCTGTGTTACCGTAGATCAAGATAACCAGTCATATAAAGATAATGATGATGATAATGATAGTAATAATAATAGTGCTGCTGCTGTTGCTGCTGCTGTTGCTACCACTATTACTGCTACTCCTGCTACTACCTTTTCTACTACTACTTTTACTACTACTACTACTACTACTACTATTACTACTACTACTACTACTACTACTACTACTACTACTACTACTACTACTACTACTACTACTACTACTTCCTCTACTCCATCTGCCACTGCTACTGCTTTGTGATGATGTTAAACATTACTGTTGCGACCGCGACCACAACTATAACAACAGTTTACAAAGCACCCCGTACAGTAAAACATGTCTAAACACAGGTTATTGAAAGCACACAACACACACACAAAACACACACACACACACACACACACACACACACACACACACACACACACACACACACACATAGACTGTCATGTGTCATAGACTGTTGACAAGTCTGATATACAGACTAAGGCTCGATGCTCTCAAAACGAAATTCAGTTGAAATGTGTCATGTATTTGTGGTGATCAGATTACGCCAGAACATGTTATGTTTTATTGTGATCAGTTGAAGCCTTTTTTGCCGGATTGGTTGTCTAACAACAACTCTGCTAGTTTATCCCACACAGACACTTTGGTTGATAATCTTAAAATGCTAGAATTAGTGAAAGGCTTGAGTAAGAGCCCAGTCGGTCGGTTTTTATAACAGATATTTGTTGTTCCTGTTCAAGTTAAATTTGATTCCGTTTGATTTCTTAACATAATATAATTCTTTTTTAAAATTTTTTTTTAAACATCACATCTATGTAGGCCTACAGATTCCTAGCTGATGTAGAGTATACAGTTCCTATGCACACACACACACACACACACACACACACACACACACACACACACACACACACACACACACACACACACACACACACACACACACACACACACACATACCTTACACACACATTCATATACACCCAAATACACACATACACTTGCATAAACACACACACACAATCACACACAGGCATACACACAGGCATAAACACACACACACACACACACACACACACACACACACACACACACACACACACACACACACACACACACACACACACACACACGTGCGCCCGCACACTCACACTCTATACACAAATATGTACACACATCTACACCCATGTATGTTCTCTCTCTCTCTCTCTCTCATATACACACTAACACATATACACACCCACTCACATACACACACGTGCACACATACTCACACAAACATACAAACACACACACACACACACACACACACCACACACAACACACACACACACACACACACACACACACACACACACACACACACACACACAACTTGTCTAATATCACGTAATGTGAAAAGACGTTAAATTAAAGAAGAAGAACACACACACACAAACTCCCCCCCACCCCCACATATCAATGTGGTAGCTGTGTGCCAAAAACTCTGTGGTGCATAGGCCTACTTCACACTTGCATGATGATTGTTACTACCGGCCAAACATTTGCTGTTGTAGTTGCGTGGGTTGTTATTTCGACAAAAATGACGGAATAGCACACCCCCTTCTCCACTCCTCTCTCCTCCCCCTTTATTGATAATGGATATTTCCCTGAAATCTTTAGAAATCAGGGCATTACTCTTCAATTCATGATTCAGAAAACTGCAAATCAATTTACAGTTATTGTGTTTGATATCGGATATTTTCTTTCATTGAAAAAAAATTGAAATAAGAAAAAGCCACTGTATATGACAGAAAACACATAAACGTACGCATTATTATATAAGTACTAACGCACGTTAAAATGCCCTGACATGCACACACTGCATGAGCACACACGTACGGGTACGTTCTCTCGCACGCAGAGACAAGGATGCACACACACACACACACACACACACACACACACACACACACACACACACACACACACACACACACACACACACACACACACACACACACATTTCGCCAGCATACTAGCGGTATACCTCGTGACAACAATAACGAACGTATTGTTCTTGTGATGTAGCCTTGAAAAAACAAAACAGCAACCTGCCTTACACGCTGTTAAGGGATGAAATAAACACACACACACACACACACACACACACACACACACACACACACACACACACACACACACACATCGCTTCCATCAATACTACCTGACTTTGCTGGACTTTTTACAACACGGCATTCTGAAGGTGTTCTCTCTCTCTTCAACTGCAGTACGATCCTCACAGTCACTGATTCACACCCCCTACTATGAAAATCACTCAAAACTTCACGGCTTCAACCTCAAACAACAGACGCTGAGAACGGAGACTGCTGCAATCCTCCAGGAGTCTTTTATTCTTCCAGGTAAAGGCAGGCATGCACCAAGTCACACAAGCGGTTTGTGCCGAGATCAGTGGTTGGTCAGCATAGTGTTTAATAACGCACGACTTTTGGTTACTGGCCTGTGACAGTCACAGGTGAACAGTCCCTCTGACGGTTTTCCTACATACATTTTGAGTGTGTGTGAGTGTGTGGATAACTTCGATATATGCTGTGGTTAAGTGGTGACAGATCAAGCTTTAACTTGCTGCGCTGTGGCAAGTGATCTGTTATCGACTAAAGAAAACTGTCACAACAAACAGGTAGCATGGAAACGCACATCCACAGACCGCCTCGCGCGCCAGCTTTGAATCGCTTTGTGTGTGTGTGTGTGTGTGTGTGTGTGTGTGTGTGTGTGTGTGTACGTGCGTGCGTGCGTATGTGTGTGGTGTGTGTAGTGTGTGTGTGTGTGTGTGTGTAGTGTGTGTGTGTAGTGTGTGTGTAGTGTGTGTGTATGTGTGTGTGTGCACGTATCCATGTATTTATGCATGTATGTATGCATAAATCCGAAGATCGGAAGAATATTAGTTAGTTCTAGTCGCAGTATGTCACGCATTACCATCTAAGTGGCACACTACAAAGGTTCGTTCTTACTTGTACTGATTTCGTTGTTGTAATGCACTTTGTGCATCTTTTATTCGATGTTCTGTTGTTGTTGTTGTTGTTGTTCTTCTTCTTCTTCTTCTTATTCTTCTTTTTTCTCCTCCTCCTCGTCACCACCACCACCACCACCACCACCACCACCATCATCATCATCATCATCATCATTGTTATCATTGTTATATACTATAATTACCATTGCTATATCAATCATCTGTGTTGTTACACACTTGTAATTTTTTGGTAAACTGTATAAAAATCATCAACAAGAAACAGTATTTACGAAAACCCAAAGATAGGTGTCTTCACATTCACATCATCATGTTCTGTCTGTCTGTCCGTCTGTCCGTCTGTCTGTCTGTCTGTCTGTGTCTGATTCTGTCTGTCTGTCTAAGCGCACGTGCGCACATGTGTGTGTGTGTGCGCGTGCGTGGGCGCATGCGTGTGTGAGTGTGAGTGTGTGTATGTGTGTGTATGTGTGTGTGTGTGTGCGCGCGGGCGTGCGGGCGTGCGTGTAAGGGTCTGTGTGTGTGTGCATCCGTGTTCTGTGTCTGTGTATGGCTGGACTTACACACACGCACGTACACATGCACGTAAAGGCGGCAAGGAGCGTGTATGGACAGTGTGCGTGTCAGTATTGTTCTCTTCCTTATCTACCAGTTCATCTTACAGACACCTTCAATCGATACGAAAATGGGGGTGCTTTTGTTCCTGTTGTAAATGGAGCACGATCATTCTTTAGAATACCCTCATTCCCTCCCTTCTTTCTGATCTACCTTAAAACATGGGGCACAACTTTCAGAGGACTCACTACTGATTGCACATCATCACCAACAGCTGCATCCCCATACTCATACAAACAAATAAGATGCCTTAACATCTTGGCCCGGGCTTAAGCGAGAGCAGCTACCCAATTACCACAGGGTATACTACAGATTCGAACCTCGATACTAGAGAAGCTTACTCTCATAATCTTAAACAGGGTGAAACAAAAAGTATATATATTTTTGTTGCTAGCACACAGTGGGTTAATCTGAGCTGGAACCATTTTAATGCTATCTCTTTCATCTGTTTTACTTTCCTTAATGTTCTCCCCAGTTAATAGGGCCAATATTTTCATCCCATGTGTTACAGCATTTTGACACTGGAGCGTCTGAATTGAGAGTAGTATAATTACAGGAATAATATATAGTTTTGAATGTTTAGGCAAAGGTTGTACTTCAAAACTATTTAGTACAAATATATCTGTTTTAATAATGTTTTTGTTTATTGCTTGTAAAATTTCATGTGTAGGCAATAAAATCAGTGTTTTATACTGTATTTATCTGAAATTGTTGAACCGTAAGATATTAAACCAGTAGCGGATACAATTAACAGCGGATACTATGTAAATGGGGTGGCGGTTCGTTTAACCGTAACTAGATCATTATGGAGTTCGCTTATCTACACATAAATATCTCTTTTAAAGCACTTTAAACATGTTCACAATGAACAGCAGCTTTTTCAGCCCCCATAATATCAGATCCGTACTGCATATGGGTTGAACTTGGGCATCTACAATAAAACCTTAAATAAAACACTAACGAATTATTGTCGAGTGTTCTAGCTTTTTCATGATAAATAACACACATTTTTGGCCCTACTTGCAAGATCTTTACATGCTCCACTAAAATTCAAACGAGCAGAGAAGATATTCCAAAATATTATAAACATTAACCCTGGCATCAACTCCATATAAACCACCTTTCTCTTACGCTAAGATAATCTCTTTTCGAATACTTGATGTTGCTTTTATTCATATAACTTTTAACTGACAGTTTGTAGCTGATCGATGCAAGTATTTAGTTGTTTTGCAAAACCGTCACAGTCTGACAGTAGAATAACATGTCGCTAACGAAAGTATTGTAACAATTAAAGCTATCTAGATAACAAGCCCATGTCTCATTATTAACTTCTATGTTAACTCGTTAATGAACAAGGAAAACAAAACGGGCTGCAGGCATCCCCTGTTTCACACAGCATACAGTTATAATATAATCAGTTCATTATATCTACCACAACGAACTCTAGCTTTTACAGTATTATACATGCTTCTAACACTACTATACAGTTTACCTTTAATGCCATTCTTATCCGAAACAGACCAAAGTCAATAAAAGCAGCATAGAGTTTTCGATTTTGTGCAAATTGCTTCTGAACAAGTGCTAACAAGGTAAACATAATCGGTCTACAGTTGAATAACCCTTTTAAAACCCAACCTGATGATCACCTGTAATATTGTTTTCATCTACCCATTCTTGTAAACGTCTATTAATAATTATTCCATAAAGTTTACTACTTACATCATTAAGTGAGATTCCTCTATAGTTGTTAGGGTTATTTACACTACCTTTCTTGTAAAGTGGCAAAATAACAGATTCATTCCCGTTACTTAGGTATACACCATCAATCGAGTAATTTATTAAACAACTTTATGAAAAATTGTACAACTTGATCAGATGAATTTTTAAACAGTTCACTAATTATACCATCAGGACCAGAAGCCTTACGGTTTTTAAGTTTTCTTATAGCTAGCAAAACTTCCTCTTTAGAAATAGGGCGATTCATGTAATCGTTAGTGCTACCCTCTGATATATCTTCATCAACAACATTTCCGGGACGTTATTGTAGCAAAGCTTTAAAATGACAGAAACATTCATCAGTAGTTATAGTATTGCGACTGGGTTGTTTCCCTTTAAATGACATTTGAGGAACAGTGTTCCAAAACTCTGATTGTTTGCTGAAGTTACAAGTTTCTCTACAAAAGATTTATGAAATTGTCTCTGTTTTCTCTTTAATAGATTCTTATATTCGCGCCTTGCAATTAAAAAGGCATCTTTATCATTTGCTGTGCGTGAACTTCTACATGTTCGTAACAATTTTCTTACTTTCTTTTTACTTAGTACACATTCCTGGTCATACCAGTCACCAGCTGGCTTTTTACTATTCACACGTACAC
>CM054139.1:27106600-27141600 GCA_028751875.1 Rapana venosa
AGGAAGCATTCTCAGATTTCGATGCCGCCTCAGTCGGTTTCTGATCTGCCGGCTGATGGACAGGCCCTCATGGCTCCCTGTGACACTACGTGTGTCCGAGGTCTGTCGGCGGCAACGTCTTCGGCTTGGGCGTGAAGTTGGTTCTGGAGCGTCTTCTTCCAACGTGTTTTCAGGGGCAGCGTTTACCTAGAGGAGAGAATCATATAGTTATCACATTAGACAGTGGAGCAGCAAGCAAATGCAGGCTATCTGCTTTTTTCCTGCTACCAATGCTTCATTTTTGTTTCGGTCTTAAAAGTCTGTTCGGCTTCTTAACTCTACAATAAACAATTGTGCACACGCACGCACGCACGCACGCAAGCAAGCACGCACATACAACGCACGCGCACGCGCCTGCACGCACACACATAAACACCCACACCCACACGCACACACATGCACACACATAAACACACACACACACACACATACATAATAACTCTGTTTAAAATATACGATTCGATACCACCTACGAGACTCAACACAACAACATATTGGTTTATTCGACAACACAACCTCTCGTTTTGGCCGAGTGCAGCACTGGATCTGTATCACGAGAGAAAATGCAAAAGAACCACCACCGCCATCTTTTCACCAACACCTCTCCTTCTCTCACCTGGACTATTGCAATTCTCTTCTGGCTGGTCTGCCAGCATAATCTATCCACTCCCTTCAACGTATACAGAACTCTGCAGCTCGCCTAGTCCTCAGGAAGAAAAAAATCTGAGCACATTACTCCTCTCTTGCGATCTCTCCACTGGTTTCCTGTGCCACAGAGAGTAAACTATAAGATCAGTACCCTCTGTTACAAATGCCTCCATAAAACAGCACCTTCCTACCTCTGTGAGTGTCTTCACCTGTACACTCCTTCTCGTTCCCTCCGCTCTGCTGCATATACCTTCTGCTTAAGAATACCTAGATTCAACCAGTCCACCGTTGGCTGTCGCTTTTTCTCTGTTTCTGGTCCATCGGTCTGAAATGATCTCCCTCTCTCCCTTCGCCAAAAGCCTTCTTATGACTCTTTTAAATCCAGCCTCAAGACATTTATTTCAGACCTAAGATTCTCCCCTCTTGTTCCATTTCATTTTTGTCCCTGCCCTCAACAGCCAAAACCCCATCACGACTACCAGAGTGTACAACCTTCATGTGAGCGTGAGTGTGGTGTATGTGCATGCGTGCGAGCGTGTGTGTATACATTTGAATTTGTAAAAAAACCAACAAACCCCCCCACCCCTATTAATTGTAACTGGCCGCATGTGAATGAGTATGATGAATGAAAGCGCTTTGATTCGTTTTTTGCAAGAATTAGCCCTATATAAATTCAATTTATTATCATTATAATTATCAATTAAAAAAAAATCCTGCATTCCTGCCAAAAGAAGAAATAGCTCTCTCTCTCTGTCTGTCTCTTTATCTCTGTTTGTGTGTCTCTGTGTCTGTCTCTGTCTGTCTCTGTCTGTCTGTCTGTCTGTCTCTCTCTCTCTCTCTCTCTCTCTCTCCCTCTCTCTCTGTTTGTGTGTCTCTATGTCTGTTTGTCTATATCTCTCTCTCTCAACTCCCGACCGCCTCACCTGAGCTGACCGTGCATTGCGGAGGAGCGAGGGGAAGCGCCGACGGTTGACAGAAGGGGCCTGATGGAAGGCTGGCTCAGAGGACCACAGGGACATGGCCAGGTCTGCCGTGGCCTCCAGCGTGGACTCCCCGCCACCCGCACCTCTAGTGGACCTCTCTGCCCGCGCCTGGGACGGAGCACTGCTGGTCTGGACGGTGGTGTTACCCGAAGAGATCATCAGATCCCCGTAACTGCTGATGCAGGTGGACAGGAACTGGCTTTCAGAGGACAGCTGGATGTTGCGCGTCACGGGAGAGCGCACGGTGCCATCCTGGTAGCTCCTCAACGCCTCCATGTTCTCCACACACTGACGCTTCAACTCCACCAGCTCTCCGTCCGTCAGGTGACTGGAGCCACTCAGGGAGGACTCGGTGGAGTCACAGAAGCTAGCCATGCTGGCCAGTTCCACCTCCAGGTTCTCCTGATGCATGCGGAGTACTCGCAGCTCGTTGATGAGGAATGCATCGACGTCGTTGAACAGCAGCCGTTCCCTATCCTTCAGTTCTCGTATATGTTTATCGATGGTGTCAGCGATTTCGATTTTCAAGCTTTCACACCTGCTCTGCAGCTGGGCGCCTTTGTGACCGACCTGGTTGGCCTGCTCCGTGATACGGGGAAGCGACCGCCTGACCTGACTGACCAGGCGGTTGAGGTCCCCGCGGACCATTTCCATGTGAGCGCGTTTGCAGGCTTCACACAGCAGCCGTTCACAGTGGCTGCACCGTGCTAAGCGAGCTTCGGTATGACAGGCAGTGCATTCCCCGCCTCCCCGGACGGCGCCTCCTTCAGCCCCATCTCTGTCCATCGCCGCGGCATCAACGGCTCTGTTGCGGGCCACAGATCCTCGTGCTGCTGTGGGCTGGTTGGAGGTGGCTCCTGCAGCATTCTGCGGAGGAGGATTCCCTGAGGCCGGAGCGGCGGCAGCAGCGTTAGACCTCTCTCCTGCTATGGGGGGCAGTTCCAGGAAGCTGATGAGGGTGAGGTTGTTGGGGAAGCGGGAAGGGCCACCACGAGGCACCATGTGCTCTGCCCGACACTCCGGACAGCGCAGCGTGCGGGTCAGGCGGTTGACCAGTCCTTCCAGGCAAGGATTCAGGCAGAAGGTGTGCTGGCACGGCAACTGCTTGGGCTTTTTGAAGCGATCCAGACACACGGCGCACTGCAGCAGGCGCTCTACGTGTTCTGCCGAGTAGGCCACCTCGCCTTCTGCCATGGTTATGTGTGTGTGTGTGTGTGTGTGTGTGTGTGTGTGTGTGGTGTGTGTGTGTGTGTGTGTGTGTGTGTGTGTGGTGTGTGTGTGTGTGTGTGTGTGTGTGTGTGTGTGTGTGTGTGTGTGATATCAGCCTCTAACCATTCTCTTTGCTGAAGTTTGGAAACAAGTTGATACCAAATTCTCCATGCTGAAAGGTTACTTGTGGATGAGATTCATCAACGTCACCCATGAACGACCACAGCAAGCTCACGAATCACCATGAATGTCGACTACCCGCTGATTAGCCATGACAGTCTGTTTGCCGATGCAGGTAACCTACCACCTTCCCTTCATCATGAAAGACCTGAAAGCAAAAGAAACAATAATTGTCAAGGCAAGGCATGGCAAGACAAGACAAGACAAGGCAAGGCATGGCAAGGCATGACAAGGCATGGCAAGGCAAGGCAAGGCAAGGCAAGACAAGGCAAGGCAAGGCATGGCAAGGCATGGCAAGACAAGGCAAGGCATGGCAAGACAAGGCATGGCAAGGCAAGGCAAGGCAAGACAAGGCATGGCAAGGCATGGCATGGCATGGCAGGCCATGGCGTGGCAAGGCAAAGCAAGGCAAAATTTGTTTTTAAACCCCATTAGAGGTACATGAAAGTGTTATACATTGCATGTAACTGACTCAAGACTTAAAAAACAAAACAAAACAGGGAAAACAAGCAGAGCCTGACTAATGTTGGTCAAGTCTGAATTGTAGATTTCTGGGGGCGGGGGTAGGGGGAGGGTGTCTTCATTTATGACAGCCAAATATCATTAATTTCATTAGCCTACATCTCACGTCCCTTTATCTCAGTTCTAATTTCAACCAGTAAGATGGAGTGTGAGAAATGTGATCTCAAAAAGGGAGGGAGGGAGGGAGGGAGGGGAAAGAGAGAGAGAAGAGAGAGAGAGAGAGAGAGAGAGAGAGAGAGAGAGAGAGTGAAATCTGATCTAAAAGAAAAAAAAAAGACAGAGACAGACAGACAGAACGACAGATAGACAGACTCAGAGAGAGAGAGAGAGAGAGAGAGAGAGAGAGAGAGAGAGAGAGAGAGAGAAGAGAGAGAGAGAGAAGAGAGAGAGAGAGAGAGAGGAGAGAGACAGACAGACAGACAGGCAGGCAGGCAGGCAGGCAGACAGACAAAGAGACATAAACAGATAGACAGAGACTCAAGAGAGAGAGAGAGAGAGAGAGAGAGAGAGAGAGAGAAGAGAGAGGAGACAGAGACAGACAGGCAGATAGACAGACAGACACAGACAGACAGAGAGACAGAGAGAGAGAGAGAGAGAGAAGAGAGAGAGAGAGAGAGAGAGAGAGAGAGAGAGAGAGAGAGAGAGATAGAGGGTGGGTGGGGGAGGGGGCTTTGTGTGCATCAGGTGCTACGACTACAGAAAACACTGCTGGATGTATAGGGAGATAGGAACACCGCTTCTTCTTCGTGCTGAGATAGGAACCGGCAGATGCTGCAGTGCGAAAAGTTCAAAAGTCACGGCCGGCCAGAACAGACAGCAGAAAACGATGCCAAGCTGCTAGAACTACACGTAGCCTACCTTCAGAGACATAATACTATTCGTCTGCACGGCCAGGTAGGCTGACACAGGTACGCTTGCTTCGCCTATGTCTCAGTGAATGGGCAATTCACGTCTTAAACAGTATTGCTGTCTGTTCCTCCACTTGACCTGGGAGACTTCAACGTTTCGAGCCTAAGTCTGGTATTTTGGCACACCCATGCAAACCCGTACACGAACGCATACACAGACCGACAGACTGTCAGGGAGACAGACAGACAGACAGGCAGGCAGGCACAGGACAGGCAGGCAGCAGGCAGCAGGCAGGCAGGCAGGCAGACAGACACGGACTCATCGTCACAAACCAAACAATTAAATTAAATAGGATAACAGCATAAAGTAGATATGATCACACACACACACACACACGCACCACGCACGCACGCACACACACGCACGCACGCACGCACGCACGCACGCGCGCGCGCGCGCGCGCAGTCACAAACCAAACAATTCAATTAAATAGGATAGACAGCATAAAGTAGATATTATTATCATAATTTACTAAACTGAGAACAGCAACGCTCCAGTAAGCATATTGTAGCCAGTAAAGGTTACACAATAAATAATAATGAAAAATTAAAAAATGGAATTTATATAGCGCTTAGGTTTGGCTCCTATAAACATTGTGTCCACTTGTATCGAATGATAAAAAAAAAAGTTGTTTTTTTACGTCAGCATACCATCACAATACCAAATATAAAACATACTGTTCAGCTGTTGTGGTCTTTTCCTGTTCTGTTTGTGTATTTGAGTTTTACATTTGAAGAAACAGTCTTCATTTTCGCTCCATTAGTGACCATTCAACAACTTACAGACTCCCCAATGTTCTCTTCTCTCTCTCTCTCTCTCTCTCTCTCTCTCTCTCTCTCTCTCTCTCTCTCTCTCTCTCTCTCTCTCTCTCTCTCTCTCTCTCTCTCTCTCTCTCTTTCTTAAAAAAAGCAAAAAACTAACAAACAAGCCAAAAACCGCACAACCAAAAACAAAACAATAAAAACAACAACAAAAATCCACCAAGTTACGCTTATCTGGGCCTGTCTTAATGCAACACAGATCTTTCTTAATTGAACACCGTTTTTGTTCTACACACTTACCTAACAATAAGGTAGTCAAGTCAAATGCCTTTAATTCGAACAAACAGGTAGCAACTGAGCAAGGAGAGCATTAGAGCACGTGCAACCAGCACGTGCTTCCAACACAAAGAAACGGCGGGGACAGAGAACTCTGAAGCACTGCAACTCGGATTCCTGGTACCAGGTGGTGCCAGACCGTTCCTGCACGTACTGCAGGGTTTCCTCAAGTGCTGCTTACTTACAGGAAAAAGGTAACACACGTGTAGCCTATAATAGTCTGCCCGCTCGCTGGCAACCACGAGGTTTGGCAATTTAGGGAGGGATAACATGGAGAGCAGTACTGATAGGCCCTGACAAGGAACCCCAACACTAGTGTGTGTACCTTTGGCCTCCACACAAAGAACACTCCTACGAACATCTTCCTGGCTCTGGCCTGTAGTAGAGTGAAACGAGGATCTTAATTTTTTGCCTGTAGACATCGCTATAGCTCTCGTTCGTTGTAGCTGAGAAGCTAAGAGGGCCCAAAAGCAAGGGATGTAGGTCTCCGTGAGGCAGAAGTTACAGGTACTGAGAAATACAAGTTATACATAGACATTGCGAGAGAGAAGTTATAGACATTGTGAGACAGAAGTTATATGTAGACATTTTGCGATAGAAGTTATAGATATTGTGATATAATATATATATATATATATATATATATATATATATATATATATATATATATATATATATATATATATAGCCTAAGTCATAGACATTGTGAGATAGGAGTTACATATAGACATTGTGGGATAGGAATTATAGGCATTGTGAGATAGAAGTTATTTATAGGCATTGTGAGATAGAAGTTATAAACATTGTGAGAGATGTTATATACATTGTGAGATAGGAGATACAGGCATTGTGAGATAGAAGTTACATATAGACATTGTGAGATAGAAGTTACATATAGGCATTGTGAGATAGAAGTTACATATAGACATAGCAAGATAGAAGTTACATATAGACATAGCAATACAGAAGTTATAGACACTGCGTTGATATGGGAAACTTGGGTCCGAAAAGCAAGGGGCAGATGCGTGTGGAGATGAAGTTATAGACACTCATCCTGGCATCAATAACTGAAGTAGGCTTACTGATCTTAAAGAAAAAAGGACAAATGCTATGAGCGCTCTGTGGACCAATGAATACACTAAAGTGAGAAAATCATGATAGATATTTGTGTTTTATTACGTTACATGTACAG
This sequence comes from Rapana venosa, assembly GCA_028751875.1. NCBI lineage: Eukaryota > Metazoa > Mollusca > Gastropoda > Neogastropoda > Muricidae > Rapana > Rapana venosa. Next base: position 27,113,380 of record CM054139.1, read on the forward strand.
CAGATATGGCTTGTATTTTTAATCACACACACACACACACACACACACATACACACACACACACACGCACGCCCACACGCACGCACGCACGCACGCACGCACACACGACACCACCACACACACACACACACACACACACACACACACACACACACCACACACCACACACACACACCACACACACTGTCTGATATCACTTTTCGGTGGAAGGACGAAAACTGAAGAACTAACACACACACACACACACACACACGCACGCACGCACGCACGCACACACGCACGCACACACACACACACCGCACCACGCACGCAACACGCACACAACACACACACACACAGAGCAGGTGGCGAACTTTTTAGCACCAAGCTATTTCATAAGCTAGCTACCATACATAACATGAACGCTAATTCCACTTTGCGAACAGAACTATTACAGCAAACAGCGTCAACATGTTAGCCAAGGATCTGAAAGGGAAAAAAAACCCTAACAACAACAATAAAAAACACAAACCACTTCAAATATTTACGAATAAAATACAAGCACGAACACCAGGCTATTAAATCAAGTCAAATTTTTATTCCCAGATGGTACATTGAATAAGCAATGCATTTGCTTTTTTTTTTATCAAGCCATCTATCTAAGAACAATATAAAAAACTTGAACGGCTTGACCGATAAATTTTGTTAGTTGTATGCTATAAAGAAATGCCATTCAAGGAAACTATTCTAGATTGGCTGACTTTACTTTTTAAAAAAACACCAAACTTTGACAAACACAACAATAAAAAATGAACAGGTATATTGGTCAATAGAAACACGAGTAATGACAATAAATAGGCTATGATTCAAAACACACACACACACACACACAGCACGCACGCACGCACGCACGCACCCACACACACACACACACACACACAAAGGACGCAGAAAGCATAGATCACCAATACGATCACCATGCAACCGCTCTTTCAATAAGCACCAATAATCCCCCTATACTTAAACTCTGTAATCTGGGGGAAGATGTCTGTTAGAAGGCCAACTGTAAAGTTCCTTGAAGATAAACCACCATGAACCCGGTCAGTGGAACACGGCCACAAAAAAGAAAAAAAGAAATACCTGACCATTTTTGGTCCCCCTCTTTGTAGCCTACTACTGGCGTTGGCTCAGGTGCCGCTTCAAAACCTGTGAGGAGCTTGTGGGTCTTCTGCATATGTGCTGCTTATGCAATATTTTCGGATGAGACTATAAACCGAGGTCCCGCCGTGTGCGAACGCACCCACAACATCTTGCGTTAAAACCTGTTCCACTTTTCAGAAGAGTAGGCCATTGTTAGGGAAACAAATACAGCTGCAGAAAAAAAAGAAAAAAAAAAAAAGGGTGAAAGGGTGGCGCAGCGCTAAGTGGCGACGCGTTCTCCCGCTCTCCCCGGGGAGAGCAGCCCGAATTTCACGGAGAGAAATCTGCCGTGACTTAAAGTGGTATGAAATAAAATCTGAGCGCTTTGATTTGTTGCTTTACAAGATTCAGCGCTATATAAATTCCATACATTATTATTATTATTATTGTGTGCCGGTGGGAACGGATAACATTTTCAAAACTGCATACACACGGGGACTGGAAGTAAAAAAAAAAAAGCATATGAGTGCTTATTCCTTTATCCTCTTAATAAAAGACTAAAGAATTTTGTGCTTTACATCATCTACAGCAGCAACAACAACAGCAGCAGCAGTCCCAGCAGTAGAAGCTATTTTGTGCTTTACAATTACATCAACAGCAACAGCAACAGCAGCAGCAGCAGCAGCAGTAGCAGTCCAGCAGTAGAAGCAGCAGCAATAATGAAAACAATAGCAACATGAAACTGCAGGGGAAAATTTGGTTGACATATCGGCACAAGTAGTATATGATGTTTTCTGTCTGATAAGGATCACAGCCTTAGCAGGCTGACTGGTATGAATCATATGTACTGGATTATGTTAATCAGCATTGAGACAGATAAGTAGTCTAGGTCTGATAACAATGCAGGAATTCATTATTGTTTTGACTTATCTTGGGCAGAAGTCCGGAAGGGGGGGTGGGGGTGGGGGGTGGGGGGGTGGGGGTGGTTGGGGGGTTGGGTAGGGGATGTGGAGGGGGGTGGGGTGGGGGTGGGGTGGGGGCCTTGGGAGTGGGGAGGGAGCACAATATGTAGACTGCAGCCTATTAAGCAGAGAGTACCATATCATATAGAGCACTTTGATTTGTTGCTTTACAAGATTCAGTGCTACATAATTTCCATACATTATCATCATCATCATCATCATCATCATTATTATTATTATTATTATTATATTATTATTATTATTATTATTATTATTATTATTATATAGTAATATGCATGGAATAATGGTATTCAGGCCCTTTGATCTACTAGCCAACTTTAATTTCATAGATATTGAACCCAGGTCCAACATTAAGTTAAGAAAAAAAATTGATCAGCAGCAAGAGGGGTTTAAGACTGGTCTTATGACTTCCATTTTTAGGTGTTTGTATTCTTGTTATTGCAAGTTTGTCCCCACCAACAACTTTTGTGGAGCAGAGCTTACAATTTTCAAAATTTTAATAGTTTTTAGAATTGAATTGAAATGAATTGAACCTTTAAGTCATGGCAGATGTAGCAGCATGAAATTCAGCTGCTTTCCCTGGGAAAGCATACTGCCACAAGAGCAGTGTCACCCATGTATTTGTATTTTTTATATTATTTTCTTGTTTGCAAGTATATTCCTTTCCCTATCAAAGTAGCTTTTTTCTACACAATTTTGCCAGGGATTACTCACTCGTTGCCATATGTTCTTTTATGTGTGCTGAATGCATGTTGCACACAAGACCTCAGCTTATTGTTTCATCTGAAAGACTAGCACCCAGACCACCACTCGAGGTCTAGCTGATGGGGAAACGTTTTGGCACAAATGGGGATCAAACCTGCACGTCTCACTTTCTAGGCAGTGTACTACCTCTAGGCCACTGATCCCCACCATCTTCTGGAAATTATGTGCCGGAACAGTCCCCTTTTTCTATCATTCTTTGTTTCTGTCTTTATCTGTGTCAGTCTATCATCTCTCTTGCTTATTTCTGGCCTTCCCAGCCCATTCTCCTGCCATTTTCTCAAGCAGATCTTACAAATATTTTTTTCTGACAAGTTATATGACATTTTGCCTGTATTGTTTTGCTCTGTGTTAAAAATCTGAAGGGAATAAATGGTATGGATTTTGAACTTGAGGTGAACATTATTGGAGTTGCTGAAACTGAATAATATGACAGCCCTGATGTGGCCATTGCGGTCATTGGGGTTATAAATAACATGAAATAAAAGACCAATCTTGCTGCCCTTCACTCATTCTATATGTCTGATACAGCCACAGGATGGGCCAACATTTATGTCTGAATTAAAATGATAAGTTGAATCTCTGTGTTGACAAAGCAAGCAAGAATGTGCATATGTACCTACACATATTGGAAAACAAGATGATATTTTAGATAACCTTGAAAAAAAGTAATCATGTCATGTTGTGAATAAAACATTTCCTTGAATATGTCAGAAAAGTTGGTTATATTTTGTTACAATGATGTATGTATAAAAAAAATCATATCACTGTTTATCATATCTATGTCTATACCTATGTCTATACTTATGTCTATACCTATGTCTTTATCTATCTATCTATCTATTGTAACATGATATAACATGTTCTGATATATAAAAATTTCTTATTGGATATTTGTATACTTTTCATTTTTTCTTTCTGAATAAATTGTTGAGATGTGTGTGTGTGTGTGTGTGTTCTTTGATTTAATGTTTTTTCACTAAATCAGTAAATGTGATCTTTGAGCAAATAAAACACAGTGTAACAGAACTGTGGGCTATTTTGAGATAGAGTGTAAGTGGGTACATGTATCTAGATGATTGAGTGACATTGAGAGAAAGAATGTACACATGCATGCATGAGTGCCAGTGTGGCTGTGTGTGTGTGTGTGTGTGTGTGTGTGTGTGTGGTGTGTGTGTGTGTGAGTGAGTGAGTGAGTGAGTGAGTATGTGTGTATGTGTGTGTGAGTGTGTGTATGTATGTATGTATGTGTGTGTGTGTGTGAGAGAGAGAGAGAGAGAGAGAGAGAGAGAGAGAGAGAGAGAGAGAGAGAGAGAGAGAGAGAGAGAGAGAGAGAGAGAGAGAGAGAGAGAGACAGCCAGCCAGCCAGACAGATAGATGTGCATATTCTTTTGTGGTGGTGTGAGTGTAGGTGTGTGTTTGTGTGTGTGTGTGTGTGTGTGTGTGTGTGTGTGTGTGTGTGTGTGTGTGTGTTCATATTGCCAGGAGTGCATACAAAAGAACAACCGTGCATGCTTTCAGTTCTTTTTACCCCTTCAGCTATCGTCCATAAAAGCACGTCCTTTGTTTCTGAACATGATAATCGCATTACTGATTATGAAACGTGCTCTGTTGTTATCGTTTGGATTTAACTCGATGAAACCTACGGTCAAAACTGAAATCCTATTACACACCATCACTTTGTCTTTTGGGGACAGCCATACCTTTAGCAGCTTTCGTTTCCACATCGATACACTGTATGTGCAGCATCATCCTTGAATGAATCACATTTGGTACTGCCGTGAGAGCAGTACGCATGCACCCATTCGATGTTCGTCGAGGCGTGCATTGTTTTCATGGTGATATTGATACTGGGTGCATCGGTTTTTGGTAAGTCGTCATCTCTAGAATCGTAGAAAATCTTATATTTTTTCAAGTAATATCTAAATATCTATATATAATATAAAAACAAGCGTAGAAATAAACTATTTTAATTTAAGATGCAAATTAGTGTAATTGTTATGCTGCAAAATTTTCCGGTCCGCTTCATGCATCGTCTGCTGGCGACTTCCGAAGTGAAACCTCATGCTTGCTACGAAAGTTTGTTGTGATCAATATTGAAGGGGTTCGTTTTCTGACTAACACTGCAATAGGTGGGTTGAATAGATAAGTGTACAGTGAAGATATGAGGCAAGACTTATGTTGATGGTGGTATGATCATCAGTCATGAAGTTTTCATCGAGGCATGTGGAAACCTGTAGGTGCAGCCTGATCGAAAAACGATGTAAGAATTGAGATGGCAAGTTCAGAAGTTGCTGTAAACACTTTCATGAAGCAGTTAAAGTTTCGGTATAACATTACGTAGCCAACTTTTACCAATGATTTTGATGGAAAGTGCTGTCCCAACATCTGGTGGATCGAAGGTTTTCTCGGTTCCTGACCCAGAAATTCGAGAAAGACAGTTGAGGTCAAACTTCAAGGGATGGGCAGATGATCCTGTTTGAAACTGACTCAGGTGGAGGGAGCAGACAGGGCAAGAAGGGCAGTGCTGTGGTGGGGAAAGGGGGCAGAGAATTATACAATACACATTTGCTGAGCTGCCTGTCTGAAGTTGAATTTATATTCTGATTTTTTTGTATGTCCTTTGAATAATATAGTAAACAAAAGCCTCATGTGCAAATGCATGCATAACATCTCTAGCATGTAATGTTAAAAGATCCCTATCCATTGAGGCATAGAGAAGTTATGACAGATGGTATAAATGACAGGAATGTATGCTCAGCACACAAAGTAGTTGAGTAGTTCATTAGTTGAGCTGCTGGACAGTGTACTATTTTTACCTGAAAGGACTTAGACTACTTACCATTACATGGATCATGATTTTGACCTAAAGCAGGCACTGGCCTTAACTGTAGAATCATTAATCATCCCATTTATTCTTTTCTAGTGATCAGATCTCTTGAAGTTGACAGGTAATTCATGCTATAAAGCCAAAATCAGAATAAGATGCACAGAGTCTGGCTCAGCAGGCACCTTGTGGAAGCGTATTGCATTTTTGCTCATATGACAACAACAGGAGTTTCTGTCTGAGCATTTGCTGAAGAAGAAGAATGCATGCTCTAAAAAAGTTAACCAAAAGGAATTCATGTACTGTAGTGATATAGTCATGGACTTGCTGAAACACTCCAACTTAACAACTGAAACATCATGTCTCCCTTGTACTTCTACAGTTTATGCTTATTTCAAAAGCCTCATGAAGGCTTATGTACTATTGTTATTGTTATGATGCTACTACTTATGCACTTTTTTGTTCAGTTGTTAATTATGCACTTTTTTGTTCAGTTGTTAATCATTTGCAGAGTTAATCAAATACTATCATTATTGTCTTGTGTTTCTGATTATAGTTGAGAGAGAGAGAGAGAGAGAGAGAGAGAGAGAGAGAGAGAAGAAAAGAGAGAGAGAGAGAGAGAGAGAAGAGAGAGAGAGAGAGAGAGAGAGAGAAAAATAGACAGATAGACAGAGACAGATAGAAAGAGAGAGAGAAGAGAGAGAGAGAGAGAGAGAGAGAGAGAGAGAGAGAGAGAGAGAGAGAGAGAGAGAGAGGTGGAACATGGGAGGGGAGATCTATGGGAAATCAGTGTGCTGTTGACTTAAAATGTTAAATGTATTGTTTGAGCTCATTTTTTAAAAATGTATCTGGGGCTGGGCACTGCCTGGTTTCAGTTGAAAACCCCATGACTCCCTTGTTACTTCTAGTTCTAGTGATCTGAAGATAAGCCTTCATTTCGTCTCCTCCATCCATGTTGCTGGTACAGTAGCTTTATGAGGTTATCTTTATATTAGTAAGTAGCTCATCACCCCAGGAGAAGCATGCAACCTGGGTATTTTTTTTCCCCAGCAAAATCAAATCTGGTGTGTCCCCTCTCTTTCACCTAGTACTGGTACTATCTCAGATCCCTGCCTCGGTATCCCAACTCCCAGTTTCTAGTTCATGTCCTTGGAGATTCCATGTCAAGCTTAAGATGTAATGTGAGATGCTGGCCTCATTGTATGTGCAGTCTGCCCTCACTTCCTCTGCTTCTGTCCTCTTCCTCAGTCTATATCCTGTTCGTGGCTTAAACTAAAATCTACTCTGTGCTGTACTCACACTATATCCTTGTCTGCCCTATTTCTTTCCATCAAAGAACTGTTGTCTTTGTTGTTGGCATTGATCTGTCAGTTTGTAAATGGCCATGAGGCAGGGCATGTTGTGGCAGTGAAGGCCAATGGAAGTGGCAATCCTTGCCGGAGAGACTGCACTTTAGGTAAGATGATGTCTTTGGGTAGAGACTGGGATAATACAACACGTCAACAGTACAAAAAATGATTTACAAGTACAAAGGAAACATGTGCAATATATATTTAGATGATGAATATGTAAGAATCACATACACACATGCACACATGCATGCATGCATGCACACACATACATGCACAGACATAGACACACACACATACACAGATTCAGAATCAGAATATTTAATTTTTTTTATATTTATATTTCAGATTCAAAATATTCTTCTCTACACACACATTATATGCATGCATCCATACATATTTTGAAAAAGGCATCCTCATTATGTGAACTTGCTATGAATACACATTACAAAATACTTACTTTGTTAGTTTATTTTAATGCACACGTATAAGTTTCATCAACATTATTAACCAGAAAGAAAGCTCACCAAAATGGAGAGGGGGGGTTGGGGGTTGTATTGGTTGCATGATTCATTGATTGATTGGTTTGTGTTTTGTTCAGGATGGATTCAGATAATGAAGGAGGAGGAGGAGGAGAGCTGCATGAAATAGAACTGGAAGATCTGTTGTTTTATGAGCGATGTGGTGGCGGTACATTTGGAAGTGTGTATCGTGCATTGTGGCGATCACAGAACATGATTGTAGCTGTCAAACGATTGCTGGTGCTGGAAAAAGAGGTAAATAAAAGTTGACATTTGACAGGTATGTGTAGTTTGTATGTATATATACACATTTCATTGCTGTGCATTGCTGTAAAACTGTAAACATAAATTTATGTATGTGTTGTTAGAAATCTCTGTGGCTATCAATTTCTTTTATAAGTTTTCTGTTGCACTTTGTTGGTCGTGTCAGTATGAACACTCCTTTATAGCTCTGGTTTGAAGCAAATTTGATCCCAATGTATGCTGTTACACAGTTAATTGAAACTCAGGGAGGCTGTTTTAAGGTGGAAAAAAAGGTTTGGAGATGTATTTTTAGTTTGTTTATTTTTTATTTTTTAATAATTGAGCTCCAGTCTGAGCTTTGGAAAAAAGAAGAAGAAAAATACACTTTTTTAAAGGTGTAATCATCCTTTGTACTTTGTAATTTGGACCGTGAGCATATCTTTAAAGACTAAAAGAGATACATATGAATAGTTCTCCTACAAATTTATTTTGATTGTTTTTGTAATTCTTTGATTGACTGTTTTATACCTCCTGTAGATGCTGTTTTATTTGATTGTTGTTTGGCTTAGTGCATTAACTGTCATAGGATTAAATTTGGTCTTCTACCACAATAGATTTATATATTGGGGGACGGGATAGCTCAGTGGTCAGAGCACTCGCTTTCCCCAAGCCGAGGTTAAGCAGCATTGAACGTGGTTACCACTTGGATGGGTGACTGTTTGCGCACCTTGGCTTCAGTACAGTCCCCCAGTTCACCCATCTGTAAATAGGTACCTGCCTCTTTAGGGTCAGGGAATGTAAAGCAGCAAGGGAGAGGAGATGGGCGCCGCCCTCAATATGCTGGCCCCTAGAGAAGTGAGGTGTCTGACACATTGCTCCCCTACAACATTATAGGTTATGGGACACCTTTACCTTTACCATTTTACCACAATAGATGGAAGCAAATGTGTAAATTATAATTGAGTTTAATACATGCCTCAGCAGATTCATGTTCTGAGCCTTCTTACTTTTTTTTTTTTTTTTGAGGGGGGAGGGAGCAAACCTGGAAACAAAATGTTAGACACAAATATGCATGTTTGGTATATAAGAAAGATTAAAAGTTTTTCAGTGTTTTGTTATGCCTGTAGACTGTATACAACATGGAGCAGTTTATGAATTAAACATTACTGTCAATGTTAGGAAGAGACGGTGTTTCACATTTTCAAATGAAAGTCACTTGAGAAGTTATTTTTAGTCTAACAGTTTATTGTGGACTGTAACATATCAGGAAAAAAAATGATGGTAGTTACAGTAAGATACTGTAGAGTCTTCTGCTTATTCTTACCAGCTGTCAGTTTAATATCTCAGTATTTTTTAAAATCCAGTTGACTCTTTTGATTTGAGTTAGTCTGCTTTTTAGACTGGCTGAGAAGACCCTTGAGATGGATTGAGGTTACATTTGTTGTTGTTGTTGTTGTTGTTGTTATTTTTAGGCACAGGTGCTGAGTGTTTTGAGTCATAAAAACATCATTCGCTTCTATGGTGCAGTGATCCAGGACCCTAACTTTTGTCTAGTCACAGGTAGGGAGTTGTGCTTGTGTGTGTGTGTTTGTGTGTGTGCGTGCGTGTGTGCATGTGTGTGTGTGTGTATGTGTGTATGTGTGCATGTGTGTGTGTGTGTATGTGAGTGTATGCATGTGTGTGTGTGTGTGTGTGTGTGTGCATGCATGTGTGTGTGTTTATTTTTTAAATTAAACATTAAAAATTTAAAAAAAAATTCTTTTATATCGGAGATAATGGAATAAGCATGTGTGTGTGTGTGTGTGTGTGTGTGTGTGTGCGCGCGCGTGTGTGTGTGTGTGTGTGTGTGTGTGTGAGAGAGAATGCATAATGTATGTGTGTGGATGTAGGTGCATACATCTAAAATGTTTTAAAGATGGCACATTATGAAAAAAAAGGCTTTTTATTGTATCTGCTTTAAAGTGCACACACTGTTTTCATGACATGGTTTATCTGTACAGTAAGGCTTATCAGACAGCCTGAATAAAAAAAAAAAAATTATTGTGGAGGTTTTTGACTTTTCATAATGAGAACAAGGAGAAATGATATGCATACATAATGTGCATGTAATGGTAATGGTATTCTCTTTTGATATTTTGAATGTTAGTTTAAATGATAGTTGTAACAACGTATGTCTAGGTTTATTTGTAGTAATGTGTTACTGTTAGTTTGGTAACTACACATATTTTTTTAAAAACTGGATTTATTGATGTATTTCTTTGCTTACTTTATTCTTTCTTTTCAAAAACAGTCTGAATCTAAGATTGAAGAAGATAAGAAAAGTAATAAATTTGTATCTCAACATGTATGTTTTTTTTATTGTGAAATTGAAAATTTCAGAGTAAAGTAATCCCCCTCAACTAACCATCCACCCATCCACCCCCACCGGCAAAATTAACCCCAAGCAAGCAACCAAGCAACCAACCAACCCAACACAACAACCAACCAACCAACCAACCAACCAACCAACCAACCAACCAACCAACACAAAACAAACAAGTCCAACCTAGGATGAGTTTCAAGCTTGCTTTCTGATTTTGAACCTGCAAGGGCAAAATAACATCATATATTTTAGTAATGTTGTTTCATTGTTAATATTTTTCTGTCCTGTCTTTGCTCTCTCGACTAAAATCCATTAAAGTCATTGTTAGAATCATCAACTTTCAGAAGTGACATGGACTCATAAGGATTTCAATCATGATTGTTATCATAACTTAAACATAAAGAAAATTAAAGAGATAATAAGTTAACCATCTACTGATCTAGTACCATGTAATTTCAAGTAAGCCTTGAACTTAACAAATTTGATTTATCTTTTATTTCAGAGTATGCCTCCAATGGATCACTTTATGCTTATCTGCAAAACCCTGAGAATGAACTGGATTTCAAGCAGATCATCAAATGGGCAGAAGAAATTGCAAGGGGTATGGCTATATTGCTTTGTAAATACTGAGCTAGTTTGGTATCGCTTATGTGTTTGTCTGTCATGTTTGATGATGACCTCCAAAACAGCTTACCCCCACTCTCTTGGCCAAGTGGGCATAAGGACAGTCAGCATTGAAGATGTTCTTCAAAGGCCAACTAGCCCCAAGGGCTGCTGCACATAAGGACTGTGCAAGTCAAGCCTCCTAGTCAGAGAGTCATAGTCGATCACAAGAGACTAAGCTGTAAAGTGGAATTCCATGAGTGGGAAAGCCACTGGTCATACAACCTCTCACTTTGCTGTTGTATCATACTCTGGTGTATATAAGGATTTTAATCATGATCATAGAGATAATTGATACATAAAGAGAATTAAACACCCACACCCACACCCACACCCACACTCACACATGCACACACACACACACACACACACACACACACACACACAACACACACACACACACACACACACACACACACACACACACCTAGTTGAATAAATAGATAGTTAGATAAAGAAAAAAAAGAGTTCATATGACTTATAATTCCTGTTGGTCATAGTGTGGTGAGCAGTGTATTTGTTCCTGTTTTAACTTAGTATAAATCAGTCTGTTGGGGATTATCTAATTAAAGTATTTTGATGAGATGTGATTTAATAAATTAATTTCCTTGTGAATTACAGGGATGCACTATCTTCACTTTGAAGCCCCCATCAAAGTCATTCACAGAGACCTGAAATCTAAGAATGGTGAGTTGGGAGAGATAGCGAGAGAGAGAGAGAGAGAGAAGAGAGAGAGAGAGAGAGAGAGACAGACAGACAGACAGAAGACAGACAGACAGACAGACAGAGACAGACAGACAGACAGACAGACAGACAGAGACATGCACACATGCGCATGCAAGCGCGCGCACATGTGCACACACCCAAACACACACACACCCACACCCACACCCACACACACACACACACACCATAAACATAAATTTGCATATGTCGAGTTCTTTTTCTTTGTGTTAACATTTTCATTTAAAAAGATTTTTTTAAAAGTTATGTCTTGAAGTCTGTGATTCACAACAACAACAACAACAACAAGAAGTATGTGTTTCTTTTGTTTCAGTTGTCATTTCTGATGATTGGACATGTAAGGTGAGTATTTGATAATGTTTAAGGTATTTGATAATATTTGAAGTATTTGATAATATTTGAAGTATTTGATAATGTTTGAAGTATTTGATAATGTTTGAAGTATTTGATAATGTTTGAAGTGTTTGATAATGTTTCAAGCTCTTGATAATGTTTCAAGCTCTTGATAATGTTTGATAATGTTTCAAGCTTTTGATAATGTAATAATAATAATAATAATGTATGGAATTTATATAGCGCTGAATCTTGTAAAGCAACAAATCAAAGCACTCAGATTTCATTTCATACCACTTTAAGTCACGGCAGATTTCTCCATGAAATTCGGGCTGCTCTCCCCGGGGAGAGCGGGAGAGCGCGTCACCACAAGCGCTGCGCCACCCTTTTTTTTTTTTTTTTCATGTCTGCAACTGTATTTGTTTCCCTATCAGAGTGGCTTTTTTCTAAGAATTTTGCCAGGGACAACTCTCTTGTTGCCGTGGTTTTTTTTACGTGCGCTAAATAATTACGTGTAACACACGGGACCTCGGTTTATCGTCTCATCCGAAAGACTAGCGCCCAGACCACCACTCATGGTCTAATGGATGGGGGAAAAGTTTCCGGTCCAAACGGGGTACGAACCGCCGCACACTTCAGACCCAGACTTTTCGCTTTCTAGACAGGCGCGTTACCTCTAGACCACCGATCCACCGATAATGTTTCAAGTATTTGATAATGTTTGAAGTGTTTGATAATGTTTCAAGCTTTTGATAATGTTTTAGGTCAGAGATAATGACATTGGATATATGTCTAAAAATAAAGGTTGACCAGTTTACGATCCTGATGAATTTCTTTCTTTGAATTGATGTACACAGTTTAAGTCATAAGTAATGTCAAAAGACAGATATTCATATGTGTAATTATAAGAAAAAACCTGGCCCATGCCAAAAGCTGTGTCAGTTATTGATATAAGCTAATTGCCAAGGCCTACACTAAAATGTTGTTATGTTTAAAATATTGTGTTGAGATTGCCTTCAGCCACGACAAGCTCTTAACATAACAGCTTGCACTCTACTTTAAAGGAGAAAAAATCCTCTGTAGTCGGAATATGGCTGCCTATATAGCGAAGTACTTGAAAAGATCATACCCACAAACTTCTCATCTGGTGTACTTCCTATCTCACAGTGATTCCCAGGTGGGATGAGTAAGTCAGAGTGCATGTTCTGGGTGATCCCCGGGGTATAAAGCTGGGGAACGCACAATAACAACATAAGAAAAAAGACAGCAGAGACATCCCTCCCCTCAACAACAACAACAGAAAAAGGAGCAAAATAGGTTGGAAAATTGTATTATTAGTTGTGTCCTTATAACCCCCCCCCCCCCCCCCCCTACCCCCATGAAAACCCCTTACCCCCAAAAAACCCCTCCCAAAAAACAAAAAAACCCCAACAACACAAAACAACAACAACAACAACAACAAGACAAAAAACAAAAAGCAAAAACAACCAACCAAACAAAAAAAACAAACAACAACAACCCCAAAACAAAACCCCAAAACAAACCAACAACAACACACCAAGGAAAAAACCACTGATAGAATCCTTAAACTCCAAGAGAAACAACTATTTGGTTTGCCGGGAAAAAAAATTAACAGGCATTTCAGGAATGTGTACACACAAACATACATACATGCACTCACACACATCACACTCACACACACACACACTCACACACACACTCACACACACATGTATGCATATGCACTGGGTTGGTCCATCGCTTAGTCACTAAGTCAGTCATCTTTTCTACATATCAGTCACCAGCTCAATGAATTCACTGATTAACGACAATATTGTTATGGTCATACGCAGCTGTGTGACTTTGGAGCATCCCGGTTCATCGGCAGCACGACCAAGATGTCTCTGGCTGGAACCTTTCCCTGGATGGCCCCCGAGGTGATTCAGAGCATGCCAGTGTCCGAGTCCTGTGATACCTGGTCCTATGGGGTGGTGAGTTACTGCTTGTGTTCTTGAGAGTTTTGTTTTGTATTGTCTCATCTCATCTCGTCTGCTCCCATAACCCCCTCCAGGGTCGTAAGGGCACTGCGGTGACGAACGTTGCACCAGTTGGCTCCATTTGCAGCGGTTGTGTTTAAGTGCTTGGGTTGTGGAGAAGCTCTTTTCGGTCCATTCAGTGATGTTGTCTGCCCATTTCTTCTTCGGCCTGCCTTGCCTTCTCTTCTCCTGCACTGTTCCTTGCAGTATGATCTTGGAGAGCCCATCTGATCTTGTCACATGCCCATACCATCTGAGCTTCCTTTTCTTGACTGTGGTCAGCAGGTCTTCGTACTGTTTAACTTGTTGGGTGACTGTCGGACTTCTTTGTTGGTAATGTGGTCTGTGTATGAAATGCCAAGGAGTCTTCTGAGGCATCTCATCTCCAAAGCCTGGATCCTTCTTTGTAGATTGGACATTGAATGCAGATCTTTGTATTGTATTGTATTGTATTGTATTGTATTGTGTTGTATTATGTTGTATTGTATATTACTTTCAGTCTTAGTAGATTTCTCTGCATGAATTTCTGGGCTGCTCTCTTCCTGTGGGAGAGCATGCAGACACAAGAGCAGAACCATCATTCTTTAAACTTTCTTGTTTGCGTGCGTTTTTGTTTGCCTTGTGAGTCATTTTCATTCTTGTTCTTCTTGATTTATCTCTTTTTTTTGTTTGTCTTGGTTTGTTTGTTCCTTGGCTACAGCTGTGAAGTTCACCAAGGAAGAGATTTTTTGTGTATGCGACCCCCCCCCTTCATCATTAAGGTAGCCGCATTCCGACGTTGGGGATGGTGTCTAAACACGACACCTGGGTACATGCATTTTAAAAAAATGTTCGTCATCCCTTTCTATCGGCACGAAATGGCCTACTCTTCTGAAAGGCGGAACCAGTTTTTAATGTGTGCACAAGATATTCTGCTGTCAAGTTTTGACTCTTATGTTTGCATCATGAATATATTTCACAAATGTGTATCAGGAAGATGCTTGACGACTGCTGTGACTGTTGCAACAGGTGCTGTGGGAATTGCTGACCCATGAAGTGCCTTTCAATGGCATTGATGGTTTCCAAGTGGCCTGGCTGGTCGTGGAGAAAGGAGAGGTAAGTCAGTGTTGTTTTTGTGCTTTAAAAGTTGACACTGCAGGTCATACATTGCAGGTCATAAAAGTTGTGAAAGGAAAGTCTCAGTCAGACCTTGTTACTGTATGAAAAACTGTCCTCCTTAACATGACCTGCACTGTTGACAAAAATCGCCTATGGCGGTGAACAGTAGTGTTGACTAAAGTCGCATATGGCGGCGTAAGAGTTAAGAATGTTATGCCAGTGTGTTAGTGTACTGTAACTTCTGTATTATAAATGTGTTTTAAAAAAATCGTATAACTGTGATTCTAAATAATAATAATAATAATAATAATGTATGGAATTTATATTAAATGAGAGTAACTGAAGAGTATCAGCGTATGAACTTTATATTTCATGTTAATTCTGTTTGAACAGAGGCTGATGATCCCGTCAGAATGTCCGCCATTGTTTGCCCGCCTGATGGAGCAGTGCTGGGATTTGGATCCCAAGAAACGTCCCTCCTTCAAACAGATCCTGCAGCAACTAATTGTCATGATAGAGGATGGTAAGCTTCCTCCTTTCCTTTCCTTTGTTTTTTTTAACTTTTTAAAGCATTATTGTTCAGTAAAGACTTTCCTGATTTTGCTACTATGAAGCAAATGAAGCCTGTAATCTGCAGTTGTCAAAAGTTTTGTTTATATCTGCAAACTTTCAGAGCTTTGTCACGAATCCTGTCTTGTGGTGTGTGGTTTTGTGGACTCTTTAGTCTTTTCCCTCATTTGACCTAAGATTGTTAGAAACACTTAGATACCTGTGAATTTATATGGTACTTCTCTTAAATGACAGGCTGCCCAGTATGATCTCCAATGCTTTTTTCCCCTCTTTTTTTCTTTCTGGGTTTATTAGTTTTGGGTTTTGAATTTTCCTTGAAGGCTTTGTGCTCACAGTTTTTACATCATAACCCCCTTTCCTCTCCCCTTGCCTCCAGTCTTGAAGAGTATTTAAATGGGAATGTTCACTGATGTACAGAGCATATTATGAATAGTGTGTGTGCTGTGTGTGTGTGTGTGTGTGTGCGTGCGTGTGCGTGTATGTGTGTGTGTGTGCGTGTGTGCGTGTGGCGCGCGCACGTCGTGTTTGTGTGTGTGGGTGCGTGTGTGCATGTGTGTGGGTGCTGTGTGCATGTGTGTGTGTGTGTGTTATACGTGCGTGCGTGTGTGCGAGTGCGCACGTGTGTGTATGTGTGTGCGTGTGTGTGCGTGTGTGCGTGTGTGTTTCACCAGAATCCCTGCCGGGAGTGACCAACTCCTTCTTGGAGCACAGGAGCATCTGGCGGTAAGTGAGACTCTTGTCTTCAGGGCTGTACCTCACTTGGGAACGGGGTGGCCTAGTGGTTAGAACATTGCGCTCGCAATCTGACGACCCCGGTTCGATTCCCGTTCAAGGGGATATTTTTTTTCCTGGAATTAACATCAGAGCCGACTCCACTCTCCCCAAAAGTCCTTCGGACGAGGCTATAAACCAAGGTCCCGTGTGTGAACGCATGCAGAACATCTTGCGCACATGTTAAATCCTGTTCCGCTGTTCGTAAGAGTAGGCCATTGTGTGCTGGTGGGAACAGATGACAAATTTACAAAACCGCATACAACCGAGGACTGGATGTAAAAAAGCACATAAGTGCTTATTCCATTATTCTCGATATAAAAGAATTAAATTAAAAAATTAAATTAAAAAAATAGGCATAGCAGGGTGGCTTCATGTCATGTTTTCAATTCTAGGTGAATAACTTCAGAGACTGCGGGTCCACAAAAATGAAGAAATCAAGCAAAGATTAAGTAAATAACTTCAGAGAATGTACGTCGACAAAATGGAGGAGTTAGAAAAAAATCAGATGAATGACTTTAGAGTGTTTGTGGCCAAAATGGAGAAATTAGATAGCAAAAAAAAAAAAAAGATAAATAATCTTAGAGTGTGTTTGTTGACAAAAAAGAGAAGTTAGCTAAAAGTTAGATTCACGAATAACTTCAGAGAGTATTTGTCCACACAAAGAAGAAATCAGGCAAAAATACAGTTATCCATGAAGTGCATAAGTGTTCATGGACTTTGGCATAGAGACTGTGAATGCAGTAAAAACCAAAGAGATGTATTACGCTTTTGTCCCAATTGAATTTGAGAGTTTCTGTGCCGTCAGTGAATTCTCTTGGAAACTTGGGAATAATTGGTTATTGTTGTTGTTGTTCCTTGCAGTCAAGTCAAGCAAGTACAAATCATCTTCCAGAACAATTAAAACTTGCATTCTGGATACCTATAATTGTGCCAGAGGAAAGAAAAAAATTTCAAAGACTGTTTACAGCCATACCAGGATTAAAAACAAAAATGTCATACACTAACCAAATCCAGTGGATAACAAAATAATGTCAACCACTAAAACAACACACAACACACAGAGCACTCAGCAATCTCAATTTAGGAATAACTAAGAAAACCATTGATGCAAAAGAAAAAAAAAAATTTACGTCAAGACTTGAGAAATTCACAAAATAGAGGAACAAACCAATAATACTATCAATCCAAATGAAAATTAAATCACAGTAAAATCAACAAACATAAAACATCTTGATGCCGTGTCGACCAAAAAGACGAATTCTAGTAAAACATAAACATCCACCACACAATCAAGAGATTTTCCACACACAGACAAATCAGCCCAAAAAACATGACATCAACACACAAGTCACCAGCACTAGCAAGTAGACATTCTGAAAGCCAAAAGCAAGAAAGAGTATTACTTTTGTCCATTCAATCACGCCCATCGTGCAGGAACTCTAGACACTTGGAATAATGGGGTTATTCAGAGAATGTTAAACTGTTTGGCTAGAGCTTCAAGGTTCACTGATGGTGAGTTTCTGCATATACGACTGTTTTTGCCCAGTATGAAGGTAGCCACATTCTGACTTGAGGGATGTATGCTGCTGAGTATGTTTCTGTTTCTGTAAGCCACTGAACGCTGACTATGAATTACGGATCTTTAACATGTGTACTTGATCTTCTACATGTATAATATACCTGAAGGAATTAAGGTCCTGGCAGGTCTGCACTTGAAGTTGACCTAGGAGATCGTAAAAATCCCCCACCCTTTATTCACCGATACTTCTGAGATTGAACCCATCACTTCACGGGCCATTGAGATTGAAGTCTAACATCTTAACCACTCACCTATGGCATCCGTCGTAAGTGATTTGATAAGGGTAAGCTGCAGATTTTGACTGTATGGGTAGATTGGGGTGGAGAGGAGAGGAAAATAAAAATGGTGTTTTTGTTGTTGTTGCTGCATTTTGCAGATGGACAGCTCAGTCTCTACAAAGAAGGCAGCCGTATTATTCTGCAGGTGCTCCAAGTGGCTGTAGAGCTTCTTGGCCACTGGGGTGGGGTCAGGGCAGATAAGTGGAGATAGTGAGAGAGAGCAAGTACGCAGTTTTGTAGTTGGTTTTTTTCATTCCTCGGCTAGAGCTCTGAGATTCACCAGTGGTGGTTATTTTGTGTATGTGACCGTTTGCCCCTCCCACCATTCAGATAGCCACATTCCAACTTCAGGGATAGTGTCTAACCAAGACACCTGTGTGCATGCGTTTTTGAAATTTTGTCATCTGTTCATACCGACACAAAATGGCCTACTTTTTTGAATGGCGGAACAGGTTTTTAACATATAATAATAATAATAATAATAATGTATGGAATTTATATAGCGCTGAATCTTGTAAAGCAACAAATCAAATCGCATGTGCATAGGATGGATGTGTGCATTGTGCATTTGTACTCAGGTCTCGGTTTATAGTCTCATCCAAAGGACTTTAACATTCACTTTGATTTTCTCGTCAAACTGGGAAGAAAGGGAAAGGCTTGGAAATCGAACCCAGAACTTCATGGTGTACTTGTTAAGCAGATGAATGTCTTAACCGTCCTGCCACCTTCCTTCTTGTATGCACTATAATGTTGGTTTTTTGGGGGGCTGCCTTGTCTTCTGTGACATTCCTGTCCCCCTGCTCCCACTCCGCTTATCTCAATCTCCCTGCCACAGCCATACCCAGATTTGTTATGTCACATCCTCAGAGTCAGTATGCAGTGTAATGACGATGAAGATTTAGCAGATGCGTGTTTCAGGAAGGAGATCCAGGATACGCTGGACAGACTGAAGAAAGCAGAGAGTAACCTCAGCATGAAGGAACGAGAACTGCGGGAGAGAGAACTCCGGCTCAAAGAAAGGGAGAAAAATCTGGAGCAGCAGTTTAATGTCGTGGTGAGCAGTTGTCTTTTCGTTAGTAAAAGGGATGTCAAGTTGTTGTGGCAGTAGTAGTAGTAGTGGGGGTTTTTTTGTTTTAAAAAAAAAAAATGTTTTACAGTGTGTGTGTCTGTGTGTGTGTTGTTTGTTTGTGTGTGTTGTGTGTGTGTCTGTGTGCATGCTTGCGTGTGTCGTGCATGTGTACGTGCATACACATGTTCGTGCACGCGTGCATTTGTATTGTATTCTTCTTTTTTTAAATATTGTATTCTTTAATTGTATTCTTTTATTTCGAGGATAATGGAATAAGCACTCACGTGCTTTTTTCATCCAGTCCCCGTGTGTAAGCAGTTTTGTCAATTTTGTCATCCGTTCCCACCGGCACACAATGGCCTACTCTTTCGAAAAGCGGAACGGGTTTTAATGTGTGCGCAAGATGTGCGTGCGTTTGCACAACGGCACCTCGTTTATAGTCTCATCTGAAAGACTTGTGTGTGTGTGCCATTATCTGTCCCACCATCAGTTAGTGTTGCTTTTGCAGTAATGGAATGTTAAATCTCTTACACAAACTAGGGAATAAAATATCTAAAAAGAACTAAAAAAAAGAAATCTCCAACACCACAGGCTCGATGGCAGTACATGGAGAGAAGGAAAATGGAAAAGAGGGTGATGGGGAACAAGTTTGGAACGAATGCTATCTTTCATAGGTGTGAATTATATATATACTTTTTCCTGTTCCTGGGCAAGAGCTCTGAGGTTCACTGATGGTGAGATCTTTGCATATGCGACCACCTCCCCCCCCCCCCCCCCCCCCCCCCCCATTTAGGTAGCTGCATTCTGACTTCAGGGATAGTGTCTAAACACGACACCTGTGTGCATGTGTTTCTGAAATTTTCGTCATCCGTTCCTAATGGCACACAATGGCCTACTCTTCTGAAATGTGGAACATGTTTTTAACATGTGCTTGCATTTGCATACTTGATCTTGAGTTTATAGTCTCATCCGAAGGACTTTGACGTTCAGTTAAATTTTCTCGTCAAATTGGGAAGAAAGGGCAAAGCTGGAATTGAACTCAGAACCTCACGGTTTACTTATAAGTCTTATGAATGTCTTAATAACCATCCTGCCACCTTCCTTCTTATATGTGTTTATACACAAGTGTTGTCTTTTTAGGATCTGGATGACCATGATGTCAACACATGGCGGGATGTTGATGTGGTAAGTCTTTCACTTGACATTTTCAGAAAGAAATGTAGATTTAAGTGGTAGTCTATTCATTTGTATATCTGGTTTTTTAGTCAGATAGTTTTGGATACTTGCATGCTTGCTATAAAGTATAGCTTTTCATCGTATGCCTAAGAGCTGTTCTTTGATGAAGGTGCTTGTGATTATTTGCTTGAGGTTATTTATTATTTAAAAAACCCCAACTTTTTAACTGGGAATTCCTTTCCATGTAACCAGTTACAGCTGTTTCTTCAATATTTACATGGTTTCTCAAAAGATTCAAAACAAAGTGAAACAAAACCTCCCCACTCATGCCTCTCTAAAATATATAATCTGTAAGTGATAGCATTTGGGGTTGTTAGCAGACAGTTCCATTGAACTTGTTAAGCCTGAGTCATGAGTTATGACCCTTTGAAAGGTTTGTAATCAGAAGTCATCGATGGGGTACTTGGGTATTGTGTTGCTATCCCTGGTACTCTGAAAGATGTCTGGTGTTTCTCCTGTTCTCAGGAATGAAGTAACAAAGCTGTGGGGGTTTCTCTTCCTTGTGTGTCAAAGTGATACTAAAAAAGACAGATCTTTTGCTTAAAATGTAAGTTGCAAGAGCCAAACAAATTTTTTTTCTTAAAAGAAAGGAAATCAAACTAGTGATGAGTTTTTGTACTTTTTGTGGGGGGACCCAGGACATAGTTTTGACAAAATTTGTATAAAAAGAAAAAAGGAGAAAGATCTATCCATGGGAAGTGATTAAGGTCAGACATAATATTAATATATTTTTCAAGGTTCTCTCCCCTACTCCATATTGCTGGCTGGTCATTGCCACGGGTATTCATTTTTTTGTTGCTTTCTTCTGTTTATTCTCGTATCTAGTTGTTTGTGTTGAGTGAAGAGATATCAACCAGTCATAGTTAACAAGTTTTATTTTCAAATCTGTATTTATCGTTTGGGTTTTTTGGGGGGTGATTTTTCAGATCATTAATTTTTATCAACTTTAGTACTATACTCAGTGCAGAGCAGAAATTTAAACAGAGAAGCAGATTCAAGCTATCAATCTCACTGTTAATTTCTTTATGGATGAAGGTATGCATTTGTTTTTTGTTTTTTGTTGGGTATTAATTTTATGTTTTTTTTCTCTCTGTTGCACAGTACCAGTGGGTGATGAAGCTAGGATCCACAGGTAAGCGATGCTGTACCGCATGCACTTTGTACATCTTAGAATGTGAGGGATACAAGTTTTTGTATGAAACACAAATGCTACTTTGTTGTTAAGAAATAGTTCTCTGCAGGCGTGTGCATTCATACACATGTACACACACATGCACACACACACATGTACACATACATAATTCTTAATAATTTCGTCTAATATCACTTTAAGTGAACAGATGTAAAATTGAAGACACACATACATAATTATGTGTGTATAGGCATATATAAGGAAGACCAATTCTTTTTTTCTGATTTTGCATGTTTCTGTAAGAGAACCAGAGAGAATGAGACTTGAAAGAATCAGTTTATAAAAGTGGCAGTCACTTACTTACCCAATCTCATAATCCTTTAAAATCAACTCAAATCATGTAATTAACGAGTGATAGTAACAGGCGACACAGATTTCATCGCACTTATTCTTTTTACCCAATAAAATTGTTCAAATTTTCATAACTGACTCCACAAGATTTTCTTTTCTCCTTTCTGTTGATTCATGCCTTTTCCCAAACATGCTCTGAGCACAGCTATCAGTTTCCTCCCCACTGTCAGCTACTCTCAGCTGCTGTCCATTCCATTCCAGCTGGTGTTAATTACAGCAGAAACTGATGGAACTTGGACTTGGTAAAAGGAAGGGGTGCACCAATTTTAGCACTGGGTCCTGGACCCTGGACTGAGTTATGCTGGATTTTAGTGCTGTGTGAGATGTTTGCTACATCGTTGTGATGTGACGATGCAGTGTGTTCTTGCAGGGAACTATGTGGACATCGCCCAGTATGCTGAGCTCTTTCTGCAGAATCACATCAACGGTCGTCGACTTCTGCGTTTGTCACATAAGGATCTTCGTGTCATGGGTATCACCAGCCACGGGCATGTCTTGGACTTGAGTGTGAGTGCTCTTGGCACTTGTTTTTTAGTTTGAATAGGGAGCTTGAAAAATTAAGATATAGTTCTTTGAGATCTGTGTCTAGCCTGACCAAACATTAGCTTGAATGGGGTGCTTGAAGACTTTAAGATATACCAGATTTGTGAGTAGTCTGACTAAACAGTAGCTTGGTTGAGCTGGTAAGCAAGAACACCAACATTTAGGCTGGTATAAAGAAAGCTTGTGTGTTTTGTGTGTGGAAATGTTTATCTGGGATTTTGCTTATATACTGTTGCATCTATGCTATACAAGCAGTACAATGGTGGGTGGGGGAAAGGGAAGAGGGAGAGAGAGTGTGTGCATGTTGTATGTGTGTGTGTATGTGCATGTAAAAATATGGGGGGGGTTTATGTGTGCTTTTTTTGTATCAAGTAGATATTGCCACTATGAATCTCTTTTTGAGTCGTGTTAGCTCATGTCTACATGTATGTGTGTGTGTTTCTCTCTGTGTGTGTATGTGTGTGTGTTTGTGAGTGAGAGTGTATGCATATGCGTGTGTGCATGCGTGCATGTGTGTATATTTGTATAGATGTATATATATCATTTTTTTTCTGTTTTAATTTTTTACAGACAGAAATTGAGTTGCTGAAAGCCCACAACATTCGTCTTCTCAACTTTCCCCCTTTAGCAAAGGTTAGTTAGTATCTGGTATTTGGACATGATGTCACTTTTAGCTGTTAAGCATTGTCTTTCTTTTGGCTGCTACTCTGCATGTCATACTCGGTTGGTTTGGTTCGGCTTTTTTTTTTCCATATTTTTCCCATACTTTTGTTCTGATATGATTTTCAAAACAGAAGCTTTTGTATCTGCCTGCATTTTAGAATTTGTTTTGTCAGTATATTAGTTCCAGAAAATATGTACCATGTGATTTTTGAAAATGTTGTGGAGTTGTTGGAAATGCTAGTTGAATTTATAGAATCAATTTCCGTCCTTGTTTGATATTCCTTAAACATGCATATGTTATTACCTTGTATAATTTAGATGTGATGGGTATATTATCATGCAATTATTATCATGATGATGAAAACTGAAATAAGAATGGCAAAAAGGAATATTATGATGACATTTATGTATGATGTGCGGAGCAAAGTTAACAGTCATAATAATAAATGTAATAAAAATGTTGGTAAAATATGTAGCAGCAGCAGCAGCAGCAGTAAAACAACAGTAGTAGCAAAGGGCCTTTTTACTTGGTTAGTGGAAATGTTTTAAAATAACACAAAGCACTTTATCATTATGTGTAAAAGTTCTCACAAAAGTATAAAGATTAGTTATTATCTACTCTATTATCGCTTTAGAAATTCTTCCCCATAGAGTAATTAACAGACAGGTGGGATTACATTATGAAATCAACATCAGGTAACAGAGGATTTTTGGTTAATCTGGCTTAATTGAAAAGTCATGCAGGGGAGCATAAGACTGATGAGTGACACATCCTTTGATGAAGGTATTCGAGAAGGAATACCAACATCTGATAAGGCTGGTGTGGTTGTATAATGTGAAACAGTAATTTCAACAATGAAGTAGAAAGGTTGTCAAGTCAAAAACCATTTTGTTGATATGAGCATGACTGTCATCTCGGTCAGGAAATATAACTATTCACCAACTGAGAATATTGTTACCAAGCTCATCTATCATATGTAGACTCTGCCCTTTGCTCTCCTGTACATAGTTACAAAAGGTGCACAGAAAAGCAATATACATACCTGTAATCTTGCTAGACAGGTTTGTTATTAGCAGAGGGAAGAATCCTGTTTTGTGGTTGACATGTTGTGTTTATAATCAGTTGTGCATCTTTTGTTGTGGGTTACGTTATTGTCAGTTATGATAATCTTGTTATGCAATGTATTATTCTTGTGAAGGCTCTGTGTCTGTGATGATACCATGTTGTGCGTATGAATGTGACCATATTCTGTACGAAGATTCTGCACTCATCATGTATAGTTATGCCTACAACATGTTTGTGATTTGGGCCTTGTCAAGCCTACACGCTACTGCAGACTGAAATGGAACCTGAGATGTGCATATGTCTCTCATACGTGTTTTCCAAAAGAATCTTGTCAATAATGCAGAGCTTACAGTTTGCATATTTTCTGTTTATGCGGAAGCATGTAGCCTGGGGTTTATGTCATGAGAGAGAGGAATGGCGTTGTCTTTCTGCTTGACTATCTTGTGTTAATCTGCTTTTGCTCTGATCCGTTGCTGGGTTTCAGGCTGCCCCTGTGGTAAGTGCTTCACAAGACTGTCTTTTAAAAGCACTTCTTTCATTTCTTACTTCTTTTTCCATGTTACTTCCAGCTTTAAAGTGTGTGTGTGTGTATGTGTGTGTGCGTGTGTGCGTTCGTTTTTTTTGTTTATTTATTTATTTATCTATTTATTTATTCTTTTATATCGAGGATAATGGAATAAGCACTAGTGTGCTTTTTTACATCCAGTCCCCGTGTGTATGCGGTTTTGTAAATTCTGTCATCTGTTCCCACTGGCACACAATGGCCTACTCTTACAAAAAGCGGAACAGGATTTTACGTGTGCGCAAGATGTTCTGCGTGCGTTCGCACAGGGGACCTCGGTTTATAGTCTCATCTGAAGGACTTTTGGGGAGAGTGGAGTCGGCATTGATGTTAACTCCAGGAGAAAATATCCCCTTGAACGGGAATTGAACCCGGGTTGTCAGATTGCGAGTGCAGTGTTCTAACCACTAGGCTATCCCGTCCCCCTTTTGTGCGTGTATGTGTTTTGTGTGTGTGCGTGTATTTGTGTTTTGTGTGTGGGGTGTGTGTGTGTGTGTGCGCGCATGCACGCATGTGTGTGTATGCACGTGTGTATGTGCATATGCATGCATGCGCATGCGTGTGTGTGTGTGTGACCTGTGTTTGAACCCATGTTCTTTTTGTGACAACTGTCTTGTATTATCATAGCATCTCCAGTTTTGTCTTGAGGGAACACACATTAGCATGACACACTCACTAGTTACCTGTACCAGTCTGATAAATTGAATTTATTCCGAGTTCACAAAATGCCTGACATCTCACTGATGATGCCATGATGATTTTATTTGTTTTGAGCTTTCCTGTATAGAAAAAGCTCTGTATAGATTTCAGGGTTTTTTGTTCTTTTTATCAAGAAAACCAAGCATTCTATTCTATGTTGTCAACATTTTCTTTAAAGTCAGGGTCTTCTGAGAGAAGTCTGATGTGATGTAGATAAGAACATGGAGAAAAGGTTAAAGTGAAAAATGTGAGATGGTGATGAAACTAAACTGAAGTTGATTTGGGATAATTGTGATTTGGAATCTTAAGTTCCTCAGAACATTTAATCATGAACTTGTACACATCAGTTGTGGTGAATGTTACAGGTTTAAAGTGATAGGACTATCTTTTGTATAGCATTGTTTTTTGTTAGGAAGTAAAGATGCAAAATATGGGAACAAACACTTGTCTAGTGTTTGCGATCATTCTTTTCCACAAAGATGCTTTTTTGTCATTTCTACATAGGAAGAGTCATTTGGCTTGTAACTAATATTTCCCAAGTCTTTCTTGCTTTTAAAGATATGTGCTATTTATTATGGAGTTGATTTGGTGTGAAAGCTTACGAGTGTTAACACACTCCTTCACTGCTGACATGTTACATCTGTGGATTCTGTTTTCTGTTTTCCCCTCTCCTCTCTTGTATTGTTTTCTGTGGCTGTTTTGCTGTGTTTTATACAGTTTTTGTCACATTTAACACAGGTTTGCCTAGTTGAGATCCTGATGCTTCACATATTAATCTCTCTTTCACTCTCATGTTTTCCACTAAATCAGAAACTTATTCTGAACATTCAAAATGATTCAAGAATTCTTGTGTACTTTTCAGCACACTGTTTACATCCTGTAGTCATCTTGTGTGTATTTTAGACTGGTTGATGAGTATTCAGCTTCATATCTTTAGATAACAGCATAGAAATTACATTGTATCAATACTGACCGTCTTGATTTCAAAAGTTGCATGGAATAACACCACAAAATAAAGAAGAAAAAAAAAGAAGTACACAGAAATATAAAAAGGAAAACTATTCACACAGATATTTCAAGACATTGGACACTAAGAGCAAGTAGACACGTTAAAACTGTTATAATTTTTTTTACTGCCCACAAAATATTCAATATTCTATTGTTTAAGGCAAGGGTTGGCCATGATAAACACAATGGATCCAAAGAGTGCTGTGCCACAGTCCTAGTGTAAGATGTGATGAATCCTCACATGAGCATTGTCATTTCTGAACCGTAGCTGCTGCCTCTGTTACATTATTATCAGAACAGCTGCTGTCTGTGACATTAGTCACAGCTTAGGGATGGACTGCCTGATGCCAAAAGAACGTGGATTACAGCTGACTTGCAGAGAATGCTGGAGGCAAAAAGAGAAGGGATTGAAACTGACGTCCTCATTCTGTAGAAAAAGATGGCTGGGTTGCCAAAGAAAACCCTCTACTGCTGTAACTTTTTGAACAGAAAATCAAAAGCAGCCCTATCCCTTGGAAACAAGCACAGGAGAGGAAGAGGAGGAGGAGGAGGACTGAAACCTTATCCTTCCCTCCTCCCTCCCTGTTCTGTACCTCCCCGCTAGATTCCTATCAGTCCATCTTTCAGCAGCAGCAGCAGCAGCAGCAGGGCATCTTTGAAGTGACTTGTTAGGGAAGGTAAGACCGCTCATTCCTCTTCCCTCCTCCCTTACCCCCTCCTCTTCCCCCCCCCCCCTTCCCCCTCCCCCCCACCCCTCCCCCATCCTCTTCCTTCTTCCTCCCTGTATGTAGGGGGGGAAAATTGTGTCTGGCCCAACCTGTCAGATTGGAATGGGGAAGACAAATGGCAGGGAGATGGCTGTGTCATGACGCATACAGTGCCACTTTTATCTTCTGCATGTTTGCCTTGCCATGTCACACTGTAGATTATAGGTGTTGACTGGCGATCCTGATAGGGTTTCACATGTAGGGAGGCAGTATTTGGGGGAGGGGGGAGGGGTGGTGGTGAGAGAAAGGGTCTGAGAGATAGAAGCAGTAGGAGAAGAGAGAGAGAGAGAGAGAGAGAGAGAGAGAGAGAGAGAGAGAGAGAGAGAGAGAGGAGAGAGAGAGAGAGAGAGAGGCGCAACACAGAAAGGGGGGGGGGTATGTTGAGGGGGTTGGGAAGTTAAGAAACAGCCAGATTATGACTAGGTTATATAATATGGTTGTGTAGATGGAACAGATTTTATGCACGAACAAAAGTAGAACTGTTGTTGTGAAAGAACTAATTCTTTGTGTGCACCTATTTGTAATGGCCTCTCTTTTTTTTAACTTTCCCACAAAACTGGCGGTAGTTGTAGAATAGTGACAGAGGCATTAGAGAGTAGCGTTGTTTTAATTAATAGGCTTTGGCAGAATTAGCAGTACTGACAAGTTTTATTAGGGATTCTTTTTGGTTTGTTTGGTTGGTTTTTTTGTTACACAAAGTAGATGCTTTGAGTAGATAGAATGCTGAATGTGTGACTTCTAAAGAACATTGTCAGTGTGTTGTGACCTGTGTGTGTATGTGTGCGCGTGTGCATGTGTGTGCTTGTGTCCGTGCATCTGTGCTT
>CM054139.1:27146600-27151600 GCA_028751875.1 Rapana venosa
GGGGGGGAGGGGGGGAGATTCTTCCTGTCAGTAGCAATCAACACAGCCACAGAATTCCTTCACCCAGCGGCTTTGACGATCTGTGGGGATGGATTTGTGTGTGTGTGTGTGTGTGTGTGTGTGTGTGTGTGTGTGTTGTGTGTGTGTGTGTGTGTGTGTGTGTGTGTGTGTGTGTGTGTGTGTGTGTGTGGAGGGGGGTGTAGGGGGGGTTGTGTGTATGTGTGTGTAAGTGTGTGTAGGTGTGTGTGTGTGTGTGTGTGTGTGTGTGTGTGTGTGTGTGAGGGGGGTGTAGGGGGTTTGTGTGTATGTGTGTGTAAGTGTGTGTGTGTGTGTGAAGAGGGATTGGGTGTGTGCGTGTATGTATGTATGTATGTATGTATGTATGGTATGTACGTTATGTGTTGTAGTGTGTGTGTGTGTGTGTGTGTGTGTGTGTGTGTGTGTGTAGTGATGTGTGTGTGGTGTGTGTGTGTGTGTGTGGAGGGGTGTGGGTGTTGTGTGTTGTGTGAGGAGTGGGGTGTGGGGTGTGTTGTGTGTATGTGTGTAGGTGTTGGGTGTGTGTGTGTGTGTGTGGTGTGTGTGTGTGTGTGTGTTGTGTGTTTGTGTGGTGTGAGTGTGTGTGTGTGGTGTGTGTGTGTGTGTGTGTGTGTGTGTGTGTGTGTGTGGTGTGTGGGGGGTGTGTGGGTGTGTGTAGTGTGTGTGTAAGTGTGTGTGTGTGTGTGTGTGTGTGTGTGTGTGTGTGTGTGTGTGTAGGGGGTGGTGTGTGTGTAGTGTGTGTGTGTGTAAGTGTGTGTGTAGTGTGTGTGTGTGGGGAGTGTGGGGTGTGTGTGTGAGGTGGGTGGTGTGGTGTGTGTGTGTGTGTGTGTGTGTGTGTGTGTGTGTGTGTAGAGTGGTGTGTAGTGTTTTGTGTAAGTGTGTGTGTGTAAGTGTGTGTGTGTGTGTAGAGGGTGGGGTGGTGTGAGGTGATGGGGGTGGGGGGTGTAGGGGATGTTGTGTGTGCGTGTAGGGTAATGTGTTGTATGTAGTGTATGTTGTATGTATGTATTGTATGTATGTAGTGTATGTAGGGTGTGTGTGTGTTGTGTGTGTGTGAGGGGGTGTTGTGTGTGTATGAAGGGGGTGGGGTGTAGGGATCGTTGTGTGTAGTGTGTAGGGGGTGGTGTGTGTGTGAGGTGTGTGTAGGGTGTTGTGTTTGTGTGTGTGTGTGTGCATGTGGGGGTGTTTGTGTGGTGGTTGTGTGTGTGTGTGTGTATTGTGTGTGTTGTGTGTGTGTAGGGGTTTTGTGGCTGTGTAGAAGAGAAAGAGAGAGAGAGAGAGAGAGAAGATGTAGTGTGTGATGTGTGTGGTGGGGTGTGGGTGGTGTGGTGTGCGCGTGTTTGAGAGAGAGAGAAAGAGGAGAGTATGAGTGTGTGTGTGAGAGAGAATTAATATGTATGTGTATATTTATGTGCATGTACGTGTATGCGTGAGAAATGTAGTGCAGAATACTTTGCACAAACAGTGAGGCAGCTTCAGTTGTATTATAGGAGAGGAAAGAATGTAGTGTGAGGTGAAAGAGGGGGGGGGGGGGGGGGGGGTCATGGACGGGGGTAATGGTGGGTGGGGGGGGGGGGGTAATGGCGGTGGGGGGGGGGGGGGGAGGGGGCAGTATCTGACAGTGTGAAAGTTTGTCTCGTGCTGACAAAGCTTTGCTGCAAAACAAACAGGAGGAGACAGACAGCAGCTGAGTGAATTATTCATACAGATACTTGAACTTACAACCCAGTTTCTCTCTCTCTCTCTCTGTGTCTCTGTCTGTCTGTCTCACTCTGTCTCTGTTTGTCTCTCAGTCTCTCACTCTGTCTTTGTCTCTGTCTGCCTGTCTCTGTCCCTTTGTCTGTCTCTGTATGTCTGCATGTCTCTATCGTGTGTGTGTGTGTGTGTGTGTGTGTGTGTGTGTGTGTGTGTGTGAGTGAGAGAGAGAGATTTCAGCCATTCAGGGTAGGTGAATTTATATTTTTTAGAAGTTGATTTTCATTATATGTGTACTTGTGTATATGCCATATTGTGTGTATTTGTGATTTTTATTAAATGTGTACTTGTGTATATGCCATATTGTGTGTGTTTGTGTATGCCAACACTTGTGTACATGTGATAGCCAGTCATAACGAAGTTATTACACAAACCGTGTTGCCACCAAGCTTGTAAAAAGTGGATAAGGGTGTAATTCCAGCCAGTAACTGTTGCAGACATTCCACAGTTTAAAAAAGACGAATCACCCACTCAGCTGTTTTAAAATCTACTGCTGTATGGTTGAAGATGAGCCATCTTATGTGCAGGTTTGAGAAATCAGTGGGTTATACAATGTGAACTGAAGCAGAAATAACAGTTAAGTTTAGAAAAAAACCCGAAACAAACAAACCTGAAATACTCCGTAGAGAAGATTCTTTCTTGTTTAGTAATGGTACAGTTTTTGTGCGTTCAGTTTTGGTCTCTGTGGATCCGCTTCACTGAGAGATAGAAGGTATAGTCGTGTTGTCTGTCTGTCTGTCTGTCTGCAGGAGGCATCGTCAGGGGTTGTGTTGGGCACAGGGAAGAATCCCCAGGGGGCTGGTGTAGAAGACATGTTTATGGCCCTGAAGATAGGTGCAGGGCAGAACAAAGCTGACGGCCTGAGGCCTAGGTGTACAGGGAGTTTTCTAACGCTGTAAATCTGAATAACTATCAGGTGAAGTTTGTCTTCAGGAGATACTGTTCATATTCTTCCAGACAGACTATAGTTGAGGGAGTTTTCTGACACTGTAAATCTGAATAATTATCAGGTGAAGTTTGTCTTCATGAGATACTGTTCATATTCTTCCAGACAGACTATAGTTGAGGGAGTGTTCTAACACTGTAAATCTGAATAACTATCAGGTGAAGTTTGTGTTCATATTCTTCCAGACAGACTATAGGTGTCGTTTTTATTTTTAAAAAAGTTAATTCAGTCTCAAAACTCACAATCTTTCCACTATCATAGGAGATACATCATTCACATTCTTGCCATAGGTTTCTCAGCTTTATATCTGAAGGCATTGGTTTGAAAATGTAATGTTGTGAACATTGTGAAACTGAGACGGCAGAGACAAAAACTCAACCTACAAGCTTTATAGAAACAAAAATGTTCTGGATTTTGTGCATGCACATTTTGGTGTTAGTGGGTCTGCTGCATCACTGAAAGACTAAGCCTACAGTCGTGTTGTCTGTCTGTCTGTCTGTCTGCAAGAGGCATCGTCAGGGGTTGTGCTGGTGTTGGGCACAGGGAAGAATCCCCAGGGGGCTGGTGTAGAAGACATGTTTATGGCCCTGAAGATAGGTGCAGGGCAGAACAAAACTGACGACCTGAGGCTTTGGGGTACAGGGAGTTTTCTGACACTGTATACTACGGGTGTGGCTGACTGACTGACTGACTTTGACTGTGGCTGTGTGTGTGTGCGTGACTCTTGATACTGCTGATAGTAGGTCAGTTATCTGATGCTCTACTTGTTTGTGGTTGTCATCTCCGTGGCTTTGTTGTCTTTGATGTTTGATAGCTGTTATGTACACAGAGTGGATATGAGGGAAAGGGGAGGGGTGGGTTGGGGGTGGGGGTGGGGGGGGGGGGGGTTGGGGGTTGGGGAGGCACAGTGTATATTGTGTGTATGTGTGTGGGTGTGTGTGTGTGTGTGTGTGTGTGTGTGTGTGTGTTAGTGCATGCGTGAGTGCGTGCGTGCGTGTAAGTTCTGAATTGAAATGACTAAAGGTCTTTTTGATTCAAGCAACTCTTTGACAGTAGATGGATTGCTGTAGAACTCTTTTTTTAAAAACAGCTTTCTGCCCACACTCTATTGCATAAGGAAAAATATTGCAAGTTAAGTGTTTGTGTGCATCTGTGAATTATGCCTGGTATGTTACTATTCATGAACATTGTCAAAGTCAACTTTTTCCCCCCCAGATAGTACTCACCACCATATGGAAAAGTAAAGAGATCAGTTTCCCAATCAAACTAAAGCTCTACAAAGCCCTAATTCAGACGATCCTGCTGTACGGAAGTGAAACCTGGACATTGACTGCTGAAACAGCAAAGCGAATCCAGTCATTTGAAACAAACTGCCATAGAAAACTGCTGGGCATATCCTGGAGAGAACGAAAGACCAATGAATTTGTCAAGAGCCAAATAATACGGCTGGCAGGTCCACAGGAACCCCTTCTCACCATCGTCAAGAAGAAAAAGCTGACATGGTTTGGCCACGTCACCCACCACAACACTCTGCCAAAAACAGTACTGCAGGGAACACTCGAAGGTGGCAGAAAGAGGGGAAGACAGAACAAGTCATGGATGGACAACATCAGAGAATGGACCAGGATGAATGACTCGGCACTACTGCGCAGAGCCGAGGACCGAGATGGATGGAGGAGGCTTACCACGGCATCGTCTTTCGTGTCTCCTCCATGACCGCCAAGGTCACGGGACTGATGATGATGATGAGTACATTAGATTTGCAATGCATTTATTCCTTTTTTTCCACTGTGACTTCACAAATGTGTGAATGACATTGTCTTTGAAGCTTAAGGTTCATGCATATGTGCACGAAATATAGCACACACACAAAAAAAGTCACAGAAGACAGAAGCAACACAGTAAAAGATAGACATTCTGTGTTGTGGTCAGGAAAACAAGTGGAAAATGTACATGGAGTTGGACAACGAAGAGAGCTCAGACTTAAACCCTATGTGTCTGGTTCACGATGTCGCCTTCATCTGCAAAAACCCCGCCTTTGGCACCTTCAAACTGAACTATGTAAGTCATCTTCTGTCATCGCGCGCGCTCAGTGTAGTGTGTGTGTGTGTGTGTGTGTGTGTGTGTGTGTGTGTGTGAGAGAGAGAGAGAGAGAGAGAGAGAGAGAGAGAGAGAGAGAGAGAGAGAGAGAGAGAGAGAGAGAGTGTTTGAGTGTGTGTTGTGTTGTGTAAAAAAGAGATTTTACACATAATAATAATAATAT
>CM054139.1:27156600-27216209 GCA_028751875.1 Rapana venosa
ATTTTTGTTGTTGTTGAGCAAGCTCTTAGATTTTTCAGAACAAAATGACCATTAATTCCTCTTCACTGGTTTTTGTCTTTACGCTTCCATTTTCACTTTGATTTTAAACTTCATAGATCTGGGTTTTTTCTTTTAACTTTTCAAGTCAACCTGATGTGTGGGCCAGTATTATGCATTTTCAGTTTGATTTTAAACTTCCAACATCTGTTTTGCCACTTTTCAGGGCAACCTGATGTGTGGGCCAGTATTATGCATTTTCAGTTTGATTTTAAACTTCCAACATCTGCTTCTTTTTCACTTTTCAGGGCAACCTGATGTGTGGGCCAGCATTATACATTTTCAGTTTGATTTTAAACTTCCGACATCTGCTTCGTCTTCACTTTTCAGGCCAGCCTGACGTGTGGGCCAGCATTGTGTCTGGACGCGTACGGTCAGGCTCGATTCCCGCCAAACCCATCCCAGGCACGACCTTGACCCTGAGCCCAAGTCACCCGGCTGTGCCAGGCACGCCCCATGGCTGCCGGAGCCAGTCACTGAGTGGCCCTGCCTTCCCGGCTCTGGCGGAGACTGTGGACGGCCTTTCCCCCGACACCGGAGGGAGTGGTCACACGCCCGAAGACAAACTGGCCCGGGTGAAGTTTTTCCTGGAGGAGACGTCCTCTGCGGGGTCGCACACCAGCACGGAGAGCGGGTTCAGCGAGCAGCACCGGTCCAGCAACACGGGGTCTTACGCCGAAGCTTGCAAGAAGCCGGCGGCTGTGAGACCGGGTGCGAACGAGGGTGTGGAGGGCAGCAGGCCTGTGTCTGCCTCACCTTCAGGGCACGGGGCTAAAGGACCGTACTCGGGCAAGCAGGAAGATTTCCGCGGAGGAGAACGGTTCAGAGGAAGGGGAGGCAATCACCCGAGAGGTTATTACGAGAACAGGAGAGACGACAACTACAGGGGAGGTCATTTCAACAGGGAGGGTCAGTATGGCAGCAGGGGAGGGAACAGAGGGGGACAACAGTATGGTGGAAGGGGCCGGAGAGATGGGTACGGTCACAGGGGTCAAGTTTTGGGCAGACAGGGCAGTCGCCAGTCCAGAAGTGAACCGGTCATCTCGGAACAGGAAGCCCGGGACAGTCGCAACTTTCGCCGCACCATCAGCGATCGTCCTCCTGACACTAGACCAGATGCTTAGCTTTTTTGGGGGGGTTTCTTTTCTAAGGTGAACAGTTGGTGTGGTGGTGGATCAGTCTGATCGCTGTAGTACTCTGCGGTCTATGAGTCGAGCGTTCACGTCCTCTGTGCAATGTGCAGTATTGTCATGCCCCTAATATGTGATGCTGTGTGTGTGCCTTGCATCTGTATTCAAGAGCAACCTCACTGTTGATCAGTTATTAGACACCGTATTTTTTATTAGACACCGTATTGTTTTTTATGTTCCGGTTGAAGGACAAAGAGGTAGCAAATGTATTCCCAGTCATGGGTGTGTTTAAAGGTCAGAATATTGACACAGTCATGTTCACGATATTTTTTTTTAAGGAAAGATAGACAGCTCCCAAGATACTCCATGGCAGGAAAGGGCTTGTGTATGAAGTATGTAGCTGTGAGCAATAAGCACTGGTCAACACAGGGAGTATACATGTCCTGGTGAAATTCTTTATATGTGTGTATATGTGGTGTGTGTGTGTGTGTGTGTGTGTTTGTGTGTGTATGTGGTGTGTGTGTGTGTGTGTGTGTGTGTGTGTGTTTGTTTGTGAGATAGATTCAGATTCAGATTCAGAATATTTTATTGCCATTCAGGTCATGTAGACTTATTTGACACAACAAAACCTCCTGTTCTCATAATAACCTCCTCTTGTGTGTGTGTACATGTGTGTGACTGAGTGTGTGTGTGTGTCACGCATATGTGTGTATTCCTGATATTGTACCATCTGGCCAATATTGTGTGTGTGTGTCCGTGCATATGCGTGTGTGTGTGTGTGTGTGTGTGTGTGTGTTTATTTGTGTATGTGTGCATACATATATGCAGGAGTGTGCTTTATATCTGGCTGTGTTGGACAGGTAATAGTATGTTATATATACACCTGAGATAGCTCTCAACATAGATGAAATTCCTAGCCTGGTGAGATTTTTCGTGCTTTCATTGTAATTCTTTAATGATTCATCTGTCTGTTGTCTATTGTCTACATGTTCTCTGTCTGTGTGTGTTGTGTGTGTGTGTGTGTGTGTGTGCGCACGTATGTGTGTATTCCTGAGATTGTACTATCTGGCCAATATTGTGTGGGTCTATACAAAGGTGTCCCTGTGAATCTGAATCTGAATCTGAATCTATCTCACAAACACACACACACACACACACACACACACACACACACACACACACACACACACACACACACACACACACACACACACACACACGCACACACACACACACACACACAAACCTTCCGAGTCTGAGTCTGAGTTTGAGTCTTTCGTCAAAATACGAGAACATGATGTATACTGTTCAAAGCAGATTGTTTCCTTAGCTTGTAGATGGAAACTGAATTGCTTCAAGACAAAATATGCTGGAAATGCCTTTTGCATATGCGGTAATAATATAACAGCAGATCATATATTAACATGTGGCAGTTTAAAAGGGCACATTCCCGTTTTGATGGCATCCTCTCCATCAGCAATATTTAGCAGTCTGTCACTTATGTACAACTTTTTTAGATCGCTTATGCATAGTCCAGTTGGTTTGTTATTATGATTGCTTTGGACTTTAAAGACGCTCTAGTCCAGAAATTATTTTTCGAGCTTGTTAGATTAAAAAAAAAAAATCATTATCCACAGTTGTTGCATTCCTATTGTTTATTTTGTTTGTGTCATAGGAGGGGGCTAGAGATATTGTGGTTGTAATTGGGTTTTTGGCTGTTGTTGGGTGTTTCTCGCTTTTGTTTTAAGGGTTGAGCTTCTTTCTTCCAGGGGTGGGGTGGGTGGGTGTGTGGGGGGGGGGGGGGGGGGGGGGGGGGTTGCTTCTTGGGTTTCTTTTGAGGGCAGGGGAGGGGGTTACACACATTAAGATAGGTTTGTGTTTTTTCATGTGAAATTCAGTAGTTGAAATGTTATTTACATTTTTCATTGGAATTACTGATTTTGTTAGAAATTGTTAGAATTGCATTTTCCTGTTGTTTATTGTAGTTCAATAGGTTAGTAATGTAACAGTGTTGTTTTTGTTTTTTTCTATAATTTTGGTTGTTGTTTTTCTATATATATATATATATTTTTTTTAATTTTGTTTATCATTTCGCATGCATTGATCCCCTGAAATTCCTTCTCCTGTACAGTACCAACTACACCCTCCTCCCTTGACACTCATACACCCTCCACCCCCCCCCCCCCCCCCCCCCCCCCCTGCTGCCCCCCCCCCCCCCCCCCTGCCCCCCCCCCGGTCTAATATTACAACTGTGAAAAGACGTTAAATGAATTTGAACAAACCTTCCGCTGTTTGAAAACATTTCATTTATGTTGCTAACAGGGCTCTTGTGGGATAAGCCTGCTACTGGTCTTCATGGTTGCGAATTCAGCGACAAAGATTGTGATTATTATGATAAATGAATGAAATGATGAACGATTGTATGGTTTTATAAAGCCCGCACAAAAACTTCCATGCCCAAAGGCACGATGACAGCGCTGATGATAAGAGTGATGATGATGATGATAAGATTGAGATGATGATGATGATGATGATGATGATGATGATGATGATAAGAGTGATGATGATGATGATGATAAGAGTGATGATGATGATGATAACTCTTTCTGTCAGCTGGCTGGCTTCTACACTAACACCCCCCCCCCCCCCCCCCCCCCCCCCCACACACACACACACAAAACCAGAAGAAAAACAAACAAAAACCTTCAGTAATATTAATCAACTTGAGTGGCCAGTTTGCTACACAGATTGACCCCTCCCCCTCCTCCCACCCCCTGAACACCCCCCTCAAAAAAAAAAAACAACAACAACCAACCCCCCCAAAAAAACAACAACAACAAACAAACAGAAAACCCCAACCAAAAAAAAACCACACCAAGAAAAACCAAAAAACACCAACAATCCCCCCCCTCCCTCCAAAAAAACGACCCCAAAATAAAAAACCCAACAACTGGTGTTCAGTTCTTACTGGTTGTTATAAACTTTGCATCATTTGATATTCAAAATCATGTAGAATTGTTATTGAAGATAGCAATATTAACATGGTCCTTTCACGTTGTTAATTTTCTTGAGACATGAGTGGAAGAGAAACGGAATTAAGGAGCAGAAAAAAAGGTGGGGGGGGGGGGGGGGGTGGGGGTGAGTAAAAAAGATTGAAATTACAGGATTTATGTATGTATTTATTCTTTTATATCGACGATAATGGAATAAGCACTCATGTGCTTTTTTACATCCATTCCCCGTGTGTATGTGGTTTTGTAAATTTTGTCATCTGTTTCCACCGGCACACAATGGCCTACTCTTCCGAAAAGCGGAACAGGATTTAACGTGTGCGCAAGATGTTCTGCAAGGAGAGTTTGAGTGTATGACTGTGTCTAAAATGTTTGCTATTTTTGTGTGTTTTCTACATTCTGATTCGGAGAAATATGAGTATGATAGTTATATCTGTTGTCGTTATCGTGTCATGTTGTAAATTTGTGTTTAGATCCCATTGGAAGGGAAATTTGTATCCTTTTCTTTGTTTGTTTATTTTTTTGGCTTACATTGGCATACTCTCTACTTTTCTCACAATGAAGTCACAAGAATTTATTTTTTATTACTTTTTTTTATATTGAACATACACTATGGTGTTTTATATCTATTTTATATGGTGATTAATTCACAAGATTGTATTAAAAAATATGGTGTCTTATTGTTGAACTGTATGAGTACTGAAATACTGACATATATATATGACAATCTGATGGCAGCGTGTTCACATGTCAGAAAAGTGTGTTTTGTTGCATGGACATGACATTGTTTTGATTGCTTAAATTTGACGTGGAGTAATATTAATTTGAGTCACCTGTTGCTTACGGTCTTTTAACTCTTGTCACTGCCAAACTCGTAGGGTGTTACTGTTCACTATCATCTCTTAGTAAACTTTGTTCTCATTCACAAAGAATGTCAGCGCAAAAAAAGCAACAACGCTTTTGTTTGGAATGTTTTACTGAATATGTAACTTGCATTTTTGTGGTCTTGAAGTTATTTTGGAATAACATTTGTATATATCTTTATTTTATTTATTTTATTTTATTCTTTTATATTGAGGATAATGGAATAAGCACTTATGTGCTTTTTATATCCAGTCCCCGTGTGTATGCGGTTTTATAACTTTTGTCATCTGTTCCCACCGGCACACAATGGCCTACTCTTAAGAAAAGCTGAATAGGATTTAACATGTGCGCAAATGTTCTGCGTGCATTCGCACATGGGGTCTCGGTTTATAGTCTCATCCAGAAGAATTTTTGGGGGATAGTGGAGTCTGCACTGATTAGGAATTTGTCTTAATGTGAGCATGCCTGAAAAATCTGTCTGTAAAGTTTTGCCCAAACTTGGCTTTTCTGGATGAAGCCTGTCCATTTCCCATTTTCCCCCAATCTTTTTTGCTTAATTCGTTTGGTTATGTTTTATGTTTTGAATTGTTCATATGTGTAATAACAAGAAAAGGTGAAAAGTTTCTGCTAAGACTGGACATTTCCTTCATATTTTAAGCTTTTTATGTGTGTTGATTTTAGGAATGAAATGTGATAACATGTATGTTTTTTTTCTTTGTTGATGAATAATGCAAAATGTCACATCAATGAGGGCATTTTTATGGCTTGGGTGAAGAAAACAGCTGTGCTGTAGTGTATGTTCAGAAGTGTAGGTTGTTTAAAATCGATACATTCTGAATGCTGTGTGTTTATATGTGAGTGTGTGTGTGGGGGGGGGATGTGGAGAGGTGAAGGGGGCTGGGGGGGGGGGGGGGGGGGGGTGTGAAGGGGAATGAAGGAGCCATATTTTTGTTGCTTGTCTTAGTAACTATGATCTAGCTATTGTGGTTGACTAGTCAGAAAGCAGCATGATAGGGTGTCTGTGCTCTTTAGATTTGATGCTTTTGTCGACTGGAATTTAAAGGAATTGCCTGTGTGTGTGTGTGTGTGTGTGTGTGTGTGTGTGTGTTGTGTGAGAGAAGGTTCTGGTGCAGTCACTGTTATTAATATGGCCACTGTGGCTTAATTAATAGTCTGTATGTTTCATGATGATTGTTATTTTCTTGTTTTGTTTGTTTGTTGACAATTTGTGTTCTGGAGAGTAAGAAGAGAGAGAGAGAGAGAGAGAGAGAGAGAGAGAGAGAGAGAGAGAGAGAGAGAGGAGAGAAGGAGAAAATTGTAGACAATACAGTGGTGAAAGGACCCTGAATAATTAGCGTGCCATAGAGTGAGGGCAGTGGGTTGCTGTTTTAATATTTCAAGCCACATGTATGTTGCAAAGCACGCTGTCTGTGCCGGGTCACAGCAGTTGTT
This sequence comes from Rapana venosa, assembly GCA_028751875.1. Classification (NCBI taxonomy): domain Eukaryota; kingdom Metazoa; phylum Mollusca; class Gastropoda; order Neogastropoda; family Muricidae; genus Rapana; species Rapana venosa. Next base: position 27,163,115 of record CM054139.1, read on the forward strand.
GGAAACGTGTCATTACCTTTGTTGTTGTTGTTGTTGTTTTCTTTGTTTTTGTCTACTTCGTTTGTTGATTGATGCTGTAGGTGAGTGGCTAGAGCATTTGACTGCCACTCCGTGAAGATGTGGGTTCAAATCTTGGCAGTGGCGTTTTGGTGAATCAAGGGTGCGGATTCTTATGATATCCTGGATTAACTTAAAGCGCAGACCTGCCAGTGCCTTACTTTACTTCCTTCGTGTATATCATCGTGTGGAAGGTCGAATATGCAGGGTAAAGATCCTGTGATTCATGCAAGCATTTGATAGGGGTTAAGGAAACATAAACTTTACCAGCTGCTGCACCCTGTGCGGGGAGAGGGATGGGCTGCACCAGGTGGAATCTGCCGAAAGACGTGCAGGGCCTGAGGAAGTAAGTGCAGTGCTCCATTGACTCCTCAAGGAGTTATTTATTTATTTATTGATTTATTTATTATTTTATTTATTCGTTCATTTATTCATTCTTTTATTTTAAGGATTGTGGAATAGGCACTCATATGCTTTTTATTTTAAATTTTTTACACCCAGTCCCTTTGTGTATTGCAGTTTTGTAAATGTTGTCATCCATTCCCACTGGCACACAATGGCCTACTCTTCTGAAAAGTGGAACAGGTCTTAACGTGTGCGTAAGATGTTCTGCGTGTGTTCGTACGCAGGGCATCAGTCTCGTCTGAAGGACTTTTGGGGAATTAGGGGAGAGGAGAGAGAAAAGAAGAGAACTTGTTTTTTGATTTTCCGGACACTCAGACATGTTGCACATATTTACTGCCATGACTCTGACATTTTTCGTGATATTTTTTTACAGATGGATATGTATAGTTAGGGGATGGAATAGTATGGTGGTTAGAGTGTTCCATTTATTATTTGACAGCCCGGGTTCAAGCCCGGGTTCAAGCCTGGGTTCAAGCCTGGATTCGAGCCACCACCAAGATGCCTGTTCTGATTTTTCCTGTGGAGCTATCATGAGTGCTGACTCTACCCCCCATAAAAGTCCTTTGGATAAGGCTATAAATCAAGGTCTCTTGTGCAAACACACGCAGAACATCTTGCACACATGTGAAAACCTGTTTTGCCTTTCAGAAGAGTAGGCCATTGTGTGCCGGTGGGAACCAATTACAATTAAACAAAAAAATACAACATGCATATGGGGACTGAATGTGAAAAAAATAAGCACACGAGTATCCTTGAAATAAAAGAATTAGTTATCAACAACAACTTCAACAAGAAGAAGAAATGTATTCAATGGCAGTAAGGGAGAGCTTAGGAATGACATGGACATTGCACCAAACAATCACATCATGGAGTTTTGTTCTGGTTTTGTTTTTGTCGTCTTTTTTAAAATTTGTGTTGTTTTTTTTAAAATGTGTTTTTGCTCTGTTTAAGGGAGAGCATAGGAATGACATGGACATTGCACCAAGCAGCCATACCATGGAAGATAATTTTAAAAAAAAATTTGTGATCGTGCTGTGTTTTTAATTGATGTAGTTTCTTGTGTTATCTCTGACATGGTTTTTTTTTTTTCTTTTTACTTTATGAATCATATGTTGTTTGGGCAGCAGTATGTTATTCTTTTTTTGTTTGTGTGTGAAGTAACACTTGGGGAATGGCGCGTGATGAGCTGCGTGATAGTGCACAGTTCGGTAGAGAAATATTGATCTCAGGTGATGTTGAGATTAAAACAAAACAAAAAAAGCTTGACAGAAGTAAAAGACTGCTAAGAAAGTGTCACTTGTTTTTAATCATTGTTTTTGGTAACATGTGGCATTTTGGTAGGAACTGTTGATCTTTTTATTGCTGAAAGAATTTGTTAAGCTCAATTTTCTCTCATTCTTCTGCGCTGCTCACCAATAGATGATTCCGCTGGACGGATAGCATGAACAAACTTAATACATAAAAACCCTGCTCATTTTATATTTCACATAGACGTGTAGAGCCGCTGTGTAGCCAGTGAGTGTTCAGCTGGCAGCTTACAGCCAATTGTAAATCGAATCTTGCTCAGCTTCCCTCGTGTCAAGATGCCAGGAGAATTTTACTGAGACTGAAATATTATCTTACAGTAGTTTCAAACACAGAGTTTTGGAAAGTGCTAGTTGACTACTCCTGTCATTTCTCAAGTTAAGGCTGAAGTAACAGGCAGAAAGTCTAGCAGAAGCTTCTTACCAAGCTTACTGGAAAGTTCTTGTGCCTGGCAAGACAGTTGTCTGTCAGTTTTTGCATGAAGCAGACGTAAAGGGCAAACAGGTTCAAGTCTGAGTGCGCTGAAAAAAAAGTTTCTTTGCATTACAAGACAACTGTCGGTTCAGTCAGAGCACAGTCTTAGGGTTAATCACACGAACCTCATGCTTATACTTTACACAACGTTCTCTCTCCTTGGTCTGTTCCGTCATACCATTTGTCAGCCTCAGTTCATCAGATGGTGACATAAAAGGTATCCAGGGGGAAACTGCATTACATTCAAAGTTTCTGACTAACATGGCATTACTTTGATTCATGCTGATCATGAGGAAGATTCTCTTCATTGATTAAACGGTCATGGAGTCTAAAAAATGCCTTTTTAAATTAAAGCGTGTAGGAGGAAAATGCTGTAGTAGAATTCAAACTGACAACAAGTGTGAATATGAAAAGAAGCGAGTGTCACGAGCTTTCACGTCCGTCACTCTTATTTATTTATTCTTTTATATTATCGAGGATAATGGAATAAGCACTCATGTGCTTTTATTTTTAGTCCAGTCCCCGCGTGTATGCGGTTTTGTAAATCTTGTCATCTGCTCCCACTGGCACACAATGGTCTACTCTTTCAAAAAGCGGAACAGTATTTGATGTGTGCGCAAGATGTTTTGCAAGCGTTTGATAACTACAGGATTGTTGAAAAGCTTTTTTTAAAATATGTATATTTACATAGGCAATCTCTTAGAATGTTTGGTTGTTTGAAATATTCTTCTCTCTGTGCTCAGGAATTATATATGGTCTATGCATCCATGTGCACATTCATATGTGTTTCATGAATTTGTGCGTTTGAGCTTAAGAATTAGATATCTGAATTTAGAGTTGCTTTGGTGACAGGGTTTTATTTTGCTTTTCTTCTTTATTTATCTATTGGACTGTGGATATACTTTAATATTTCTCAAAATTAGTGCATTTTGTGACATCAAATTTTCTTTCTTTCTTTCTTTCTTTCTGTCTTTCTTTCTTTCTTTCTTTCTTTCCGTCCTTCCTTCCTTCCTTCCTTTTATTCTTCCTTCTTTCTTTTCTTTTCCTTTCTTTTCTTTTCTTTTCTTTCTTTCTTTTTTCTTCTTTTCTTTCTTTCTTTCTTTCATTCAGTCTTTCTTTCCTTCCTTCGTTTATTGGTAGCATTCCACTTGTGATATCAGCATTGTTAGAGGATAAGTGGTTTTGATTACGTTTTTGGATGATTATTTATGTATTTATGGTCCAATAAAAGAAAGAAAATTTTTTTCCAGTGTCTATTGTATACATTGGCTGAAGTAGACCGGTTGTGTCTTTCGTAGTTTTAAATATGTATGCAGGTGTGTGTGTGTGTGTGTGTGTGTGTGTGCGCGCGCGCGCGCGCGTGTGTGTACCCCCAAAAGGGGGGAGAGGTTCATTTTTGTTTGGGTTGCTGCTTTTTGCATAGCAGGACATGACAAATAAGATCAGTGCTATAAGCCCTGTTGCCGCAGCATTCAAAAGTATCGATTCCTTGAAACAGTTATAAATATTTTGGAAACGCACTGCCTAATACTTCTTCTTTTTTTGTCATGTTTCTTCCAGGGGAGGTTTGACATTGATGAGCCTTCTCCACCTCTCTCTGTTTTGAGCTTCCTCCTTGGGATAAAATATAATAACCACATTCATTTCTTCTTTTTGTTGCGCATTCCCCACCTTAAAACCGTAGTGGTCACACAGTATGCGCACTCTGTCTTACTCATCCCATCTGGGAATCACTGTGTCGTGTGAGATCATAAATACACACTGTATGAGAAGTTTGTGTGTATGACTGTTTCAAAGTATCTCGCCATATATAAGCAGCCTTACTCTAAGCTAAGAGATTAAAAAAAACCCAAACCCAACCTCTTTAAAGGAAATTGCTTCTTTAGACGACAAAGCAAGTTGTTATGCTAAGTAAAGGCTTGCTTATATGGCGGGATATTTCAAAACAGCTTTTTTTCTTCTTTCTTTCTGCACTGCAGATAAACGACAAGGATTATCCCCACCTCTAGACATAAGTGTCACATGCTCCTGTACTGAAAAAGAAGGAACGAGCATAATCCCTACCTTCATAATTATAAAAGCGTTGTGCTCGTCAGTCATTGCCAACCAACCACCTACCTGAGAGGTGAGACAAGACACTGAAGAATAGAGGGAGGAAGAGTTCAGGTTCAGGTAGGTAGGTACTGGGGGAAGGATCGTTCCCCAAAGAGGAATAATTTGTCTTGATCGGGTTTACCTTGATCGCTAGCCATTAACCCTCGCTCTGTTGTTCCCAGGTTTTAGCTTTCACCTGCTACCTGTTTCACGGAGAGGCGTCAGCTTTACTGCAAAAAAAACGGTACGCAAACATGACAGGTGGTTGTGGTATGGGGGAATAACACAAACGTGCCGCAGCATTTTATAGACCACGAATGTAGTAGAGTGATAGTAGAAGGAAGGTGGCAGGATGGTTAAGACGTTCGCCTGCCAACAAGTAAACCTCGCCCTTTTTTCCCAGTTTGACAAAAAAATCGAACTGAGTGTCAGAGTCCTTCGGATGAGACTAAAAACCGAGGCCCCGTGTTCGAACGCATGCAGAACATCTTGCGAACACGTTAAATCCTGTTCCGCTTTTCGGAAGAGTAGACCATTCTGTGCCGGTGGAAACAGATGACAAAATTGACAAAACTGCATGCACACGGGGACTGGATGTAAAAAAAGCACATGAGTGCTTATTCCATTATCCTCGATATAAAAGAATAAATAAATAAATAGTAATCCACTGAAGGAGAAAAAAAATCTTCAGCGGCTGTCTTGTTTAATCAAGAATGCTAAGTCGCATTTTATGTTCTTCTCCTGTTCTTCTTCTTCTTCGTCGAACGCTCAGACAGCAACTATTATTGTCTGTCATATGAGCGAAAATACGTCAACTGCCGTTGAGCGCCTGACAAGTCAGGCCCAGCGCATCTGACTTCGGCGTAAGAGAGAATTGTTATCTTTACAGTCTTTCTGGGGAAAAAAAAAAGCCAGAGAATGGACCAAGAAGGCAGAAAATAGACAAGGCTGGAGGAACAGGAGCAAGGCAGGAACAAAGAGAGTGATAGAAAAGAGGACATTTCTAGCACAGATTTTTCAGAATGTGGGGATGCTATTTATACTGACAGGTCCCCCCCCCCTCCCCCGCATCCCACAGGGGTTCTCCTGTCCAAACTGCCTTCCATATTCAGGCTTTGTGAGCAGCAGCAGTAGCGGATTAACACTTGGCAAATCGTTAACGCATCTTTGCTGTTTGCATCATCCATCAGCTGGTGCTTGATCCTTGATGAATGGTGCTCTCTGAATGGTCCCGAAAAACTTGTAATTATCCTAAACAGGATTTGCTACTGCCAACGTACAGTTTCTTTAAATGGGGGATGGGGGGCAAACACCATCGCATACACAAGACTCTCACCATTGGTGAACTCTGGAGCTCTTGCTGAGGAGCGAATAAGCACCCCTCCTCCTCCCCCCCCCCCCCCCCCCCCCCCCCCCCCCCCCCCCCCCCCCGCCCCCCAAAAAAAGATTTCAGGCCAGCATTAAAAATAATCGGCCACTATCACCTTGCCTCTTTCAAGCTTTGAAATCCTCCTGCTGTTTATGCTGTTGTTGCTGTTGTTGTTGTTGATGATGATGATTTTGTTGTTTTTGTACAATTTCAATGGCGTTTCCAGGCAAATGAACCGACTGCCTTAGCACCAAAGCGCCATCTGTTCTCTTACTGAAAAAAATAGAGCATCCCATTCCTCTATCATCAAGTTCTCGAGTCCACAAGGGTTTTTTGTGGGTTTTTTTCCCCCATGTGTTGTGTGTGTGTGTGTGTGTGTGTGTGTGAGAGAGAGAGAGAGAGAGGAGAGAGAGAGGAGAGAGAGAGAGGAGAAGAGAGAGAGAGAGGAGAGAGAGAGAGAGAGATGATTTTGGGGTTGTTTTTAACCCGTAAACTGCTCTTCAATCACTGTCATAACTCTCCACCCAGGTGGGAAAGGATCCTGAGAGAGACACACACAGACACAGACAGACAGGACAAACACAGACAGTCAGAGACAGACAGAGACAGACAGACACATACAGAGGGAGAGGAGAGAGAGAGAGACAGAGAGACAGAGACAGAGAGACAGAGAGAGACAGAGAAGGGGGGGGGGGGGGGTGGATAAAACTGTTCAGGGTCAGTGATGGCAGGTAGTGGGGTATCGTTTCTCAGGGATGGCGTTTGTCTTGATCAGGTTTACCTTGATTGCTAGCCATCAACCCTCGCTCTGTTGTTCCTGGCTTTAGCTTTCACCTGCTACCTGCGTCACGTCACGGAGGGGAAGGGGATATGAACTACAAAACAGTAGGGTAAAGCTTGACAGGTGGTTGAGGGTATAGTGGGGGGGGACACGTGTATGGTCATCCATTTTTGTCGAAAGGTCAAGGTGTTAGAGGTCAAGCAATGGCGCACTCTTCCAAAAGCGGGAACGGATTTTTAAGACGTGTGCGCAAAATGTTCTACGTGTGCTTGTACACGGATCTCAGCTTATATTCTCATCGGAGGGTGGGGGGTGGGGGGGGGGGGGGGGCGGTAGCGGGAGAGGGGGGAACTTTAGGAGAGTGGAGTCGGTATGGATGCCTACTCCAGAGGGAAAATCCCCTCTCACGGGCGGATCGAAACCACACCGTCAGATCGTGAGCTCAACATTCTAACCACGAAGCTATCCTGCCCCCGTGCAGTAGTATAGTGTACATGAGGTAGGGGACTCTACACAGGACAGTGGCACCAACAGTAGGTGCAACATTAATTTGTGCAAGTTGTTTCTCTGTGAGAAACGTTAGTCTGTCGGCTTTGTGCCTATTAATCTTATACACACACACACACTACACACACACACACGCACGCACGCACGCACGCACGCACGCACGCACGCACGCACGCACACAACAGCACGCACCAAACACACACACACAACACACACAACTTACACACATTGTGTATAAAATTACTAATATGAAGCTGAGTACAGTTTTCACATGTTCTCATTTTGATATGAATATTGTTGGAACATTACCACTTAAAAAAAAAATTGCCCATTAAAACAACAACAGCAAAAACCAACCACACCTAATCATGCGGACGCACTCATAAAAGTTTGTTTATCAGTCATTTTGCCACATTATGATACTTGTAACAGTTCTCTTTCATTTTCCCTTTATCTCTATTGATTGACTGATTGTTTGATTGATTGATTGATTGATTGATTGAGAGTTTCTCCCCCCTTCCCCCTCCTTTCCCAAAATATCAGTCCATTAGGGTTTTCCTTTTAAAAAAAAAAGTGTTTTCTATTGTTGTTGCTGTAGGAGTTATAATAAAGTCCCAGTGAATATTTCTGATTTACGGAACTGTACCCTTTCAGCTGCCAGTCGGTTTTTTTTTGTTTTTTTTGTTTTTAACCCGTCGTCTGGAGAATTAACCTTAATTCATGGCGAACATCCTTTTAAATATTCACTCATAAATTTTCATCTTTTGAGGCGAGGGCAAACCATACCTCATGCCAGTGCCAGTGTGTGTGTGTGGGAGGGGGGGGGGGGGGGGGTGGGGGGGGGGGGTGGAGCAGCAGAGGCAACAGCCCAGCACATAAGGGTAGCGGGTGGGCCAGACAATGGCGACACGCAATCTGTCTCCAAGGGGGAAACATGACGCTACAGAGCGCCACGGGCTGTTCCCCCCCTAGGGCCGGTAAATTCTGACGGCTGCACCAGTCTCTTAAAGGTCTCCGTTAATATAAAGCTTTAGCCTATAGGCTACTAGCGATCTGCTCTACTCTCCCCGCTTTTACTATTTTCTCTTCTCTTCTCTCTGGTGTCTTGAACCCCTGCCCCTCCCCCCCTCACCACTCCTCTGTGTATCTATCTATAGTCACTCTGTTCTTCCACTTCCCTCCTTCACCTCACCCTTTGTTTTCCTTGCTCGGGGTTTGTTGGTTTTTTTTTTTCCGGAGAGAGTTTTAATGTCACTGTTCTTGTCGTCCAGCTAGGTTTACTTCTGTTCTTCCGTATAACACTCCCACTACCTTCTCTGTCAATCTGTCTGTTTGCCTGTCTGTCTGTCTGTCCGTCTGTCCGTCCGTCTGTCTGTCCCTCCTCCCTCTCTATGTCTGTCCACCCCATCCCATACATCTTGTTTTCCTTCTCTTTTTGAGCGACACTCCCCCACTTCTCTGTCTTTAGTCATTTCGAAAGAACGTGTGTTTTGCTTATTGTCATTGGGACCACCACCACCATCACCCCGCCACCACCACCACCACCTTCGTCGTCGTCGTCGTCGTCGTCGTAGAAGTCACCACCACCACCACCCACCACCACCACCGCCATCGCCACCCACCACCACCACCACCACCACCACCACCACCACCACCACCTCCGTCGTCGTCGTCATCATCATCATCATCATCATCATCATCATCATCATCATCATCATCATCATCATCATCATCATCAATAATTGACAACACTTTTAGCCTGGGCCGACTACGGGGATGATGGCAGTAGAAGGACACCAGCACAGCAGACACAGCAGTGCGATACCGAGAGCAGTGACGGAATGGCAGAAAGCATGACACTGTCAATAAGGATGTGTGTGACACAGGTGACTTGACTTATGCCTCTTGTTGGTTCCTTTGGGGAACATAGGGCTGCAACAACACCCCTCCAACGAACTCGGTTTTGGGAGATCCTCTTCAGCTCGGCCCATGTCATTCCGGCTGGTGACACAGGTAAAGTGGTACGAATGACAGTGCAATAGAGGAGTGGCAGAATAGCCATCAGCCTGCGCTTCAAGGTCTGTCTGTCTGTCTGTCGGCATTCTTTGTTCATTGTCTTTCCCTGTCATTCTGTCTGTCTCTCTTTGTCTTTGTGTCTGTCTGTCTCTTTGTCTCTGTCTCTATCTCCCTCTCTCTTTCTCACAGTGAGTGTGTGTGTGTGTGTGTGTGTGTGTGTGTGTGTGTGGTGTGTGCGTGTGTGCATGTGTGTGTGTGTGTGTGTGTGTTCTGTTTATTCAACCACCCTCGGAAATACCGATTTTGATAGTTTGATTGTCTGTGTTTGTCGCTGCCTGCCTGCCTGTCTGTCTGCTTGACTGCATATCTGCCTGCATGTCTGCCTGTCTGCCTTCTATCTGTCTGCATGTCTGTTTGCATGTCTGTCTGTCTGTCTCTCTGTTTCTCAGTTTACTTGTCCCACAAACACAAGGGAGGGATTATGTAAAACCTGTTTGCTGAATACCGCCCATGTTCAGAGGAAACCAGAGGAAAAAAGACAACAAATGGAATGCACAGTGTCAGGAACGACTGAGCATGGGCAAGCACTTTGTAAACGATGAAAGAAAAAAAAAAAGAAAAGAAAAAAAAGTCGATCTGTTTCCTGGCGCAAAAACGCTTGTGTGTGAATCGTCGATTGTGTTTGCATTATTGTGCTTGTGTGAAATAAAGGCCGCCCATACTAAGCTGAGAGGCTTTCCTAAAGTTTATTTATTATCATTGTCATTCTTTGTTGTTGTTGCTTTCGAGTTTGTATTTGCAGACAGGCAGAACCACAGGCATTATTTCGTAGACAAGTGTGACACCATACACCTAGTCTTGCCATCATTTGTGGCACTGCTAAGCTTGTTTTTTCTTCTTCTTTTTTCGGAGTATTATGTAAAATCAGCGTGTTTTTATATAGTGATTGGAAGGAAGGTGATTTCCTTTAATGTATCTACAAGCTGTCTGGAGAGGAAACAAAGAGCGTGTAAATGATCGAATAGACTTTTTGTTTTGAAGGTTTTTTTTCTCATTATGATTTTTAAAAGTCATTTGAAACGAATAAAACTAGGCCTAAAAGTAGTGACTGGATAATTGTTATCAACATGATAATTTACAAACTGGATACTTGTTTTCGTTTCCCGGCTAGAGCTCCACTGGGTTCACTAATGCTGAGATTTTTGTTTATGTGACCGTTCCTTGGGAATCGAACCCAGAACCTCAAGGTTTACTTGTCAGCAGGCGAACGTCTTAACCATTCTTCTACCTTCCTCCTTAACTGGATAATGATCATCATTATTGTTAAATATCTCAACAAGGACAACAACAACAACGATAACACAACGACAACAACATCAATATTTAGCCAGTTAGGCGATCCCTGTTCTCACCTTTCTTGCCTCTCCTTTCCTGCCCTTTCCCCTTCCATACGATATCCCCTATCCCCATCCCTATCCCCCGAACTACTCGTCTCAAGCCCCATAGGAAAAGAATGTAGACCGTGTGAGCGAGCCAGCACAGTAGCGGAGACAGATCCCCGCCAGAGATGTCCACGTCAGGAGTAGCACAATAAACAGGGGGCATCGGGAGACAGGGAAGCTGCAGGAAGCTATTAGCACCCTGTCTTTGCCATGCAAATGGCTGAAACTCACCCGGGGTACCCAGTGCCATCCACCCGTGTCCAGTTACCTGCCCGCACAATGCCAAGCCCCCCGCGCGTACCAGGACGAGTGTCACGTGCCATTGTGTTGGTGTCTGGTCAACAAGCGTGACAAATGAGTCACATCCATTCGGGGTGTCTGTGTCAGTCCGCCTACCTGTCCCACCCGACTCCTCAATTCAACCCTGTCTGTCTTCCTGGGTTGGTTGTTTTTCTTTTTTTTGATGTATGATTTGTTCATCCTTCTTTTCATTTATGAAACTGTCCCTACCCTACTTCGGGAAAATACGGTCAACTCTCTGAAACACACCCTCTTTCCCTTACCAACACAGGATCCTCATTTCTTTCCTTATAATATTTCATTTGTCTTTCAACTTTCCATGCATTCCCCCCACTCCTCCCCCCACCAAAACTGTATGTAGGTTATAAGTTCAGTCCTTCACAAAGACTACAAAGCAACGTCCCATATGCGAACGCATGCATAGCAGTTTGCACACACGTTTTAAGAAATGTATCCATATTTCAAGGAATGGTAGGCCAACTGTGGTCTGTTGCATGGATGACTCTGAGGGACATACTCTGCATGCCGTCTGTGATATCTTTTAAGTCTTTCTGGAAATAAAGGCAGAAGAATGGACCAAGAAGGTAGAAAAAAGACAATAAGGAGGTGACAGGAGTAAAAAAAAAAAAAAAAGGAACAAGGAAGAAACAAAGAGAGAGATAGAAAAGAGGAAACTCCTAGCACATAATTTCTAGAAGGTGGAGGTGCTATTTCTACTGGTAGGCCCCTGGCATCCCCACAGGACGGGGTTTCTAGATCCACTTCCAATAATCTTTGGGATAAATCATGCAATTGCCCGCGAGATGAAAGCTTGTGCTACTCTCAAAAGAAAAGTTTATCAAGGGAACTAATTTGATGTCTAGTAGTCTACTGGTGAGTACACAGCGTTGGTGGTATGGGAGATAAATCTTGAGGCATGCTGTATGTAGGTCAACAACGCGGTCAAGAGGTCAACAACAACAAGAATGAAATCAATCCTCTTTACCTCACCATAAAACCGGTAATTTGTGTACTGTATGCTTTACTGATTAGAGTGTGCGCACGTGTGTGTTCATATCTATCACGAGGACGTAAATGTTTCTTAACATTTATGAACCAGAATGTATGAGACTAAATTGCTTATGGCTGATTATGTAAACATTTTAGTCTCTAAAAGCCTTTTCATTTCACACACACACACACACACTGGCTGAAACATTGAACCATTTGACTTCAGATTGGCATCTTCAGAAAGTGATACCCCCTACAGCTATTTATTTATTTATTTTATTTTATTCTTTTATATCGAGGTTAATGGAATAAGCTCTCATGTGCTTTTTTACATCCAGTCCCCGTGTGCATGCGGTTTTGTAAATTTTGTCATCTGTTTCCACCGGCACACAATGGCCTACTCTTCCGAAAAGCGGAACAGGATTTAACGAGCGCGTAAGATGTTCTGCATGCGTTCGAACTCGGGGCCTCGGTTTATAGTCTCATCCGAACAAGTGGACTAGAACCGTCTACATGTAGTCAAACCTGGCCTTCTTTGGTAAAGACACAGAGAAAAAAACCAACCAGGAAACAAACTTTTTCCATTCCTAGCAGGCTGCTGTGATTCGTTTAAAGATAGCACAGGCCCTGACAGCAAATTCTTACCTTTTGACCCTGTGCTTAACTCCCACCCCCCTCCCCTTTTCTTTTTGCCGTTTTGGCGTGAAGAGCCAGCCTAAGTCACTCCATTATCTTAACAATCGGTTCAACACAAAGATGCGTTTGTTGTGCTGAAAACGGTATTCAATAAGTCAACAAAAAGTTCGCGAAAAGGGAGGCAAGTTAAAGACCGGGAAGGTGTCTCGCCCATGGGAGGTAATTGTTGGTTTGGAGCGCAACGAGCGGCGTTGGGTGAAGGGAACGTTCCGACACATGATCCGGGACGGACGAGATGGGCCGCCAGACAAGGGAGATTACCATCGATAAACTCGGCTACCGCGTGCTGCTTTTCATTCCCAGCTGTCGGCAAGGGCTGTAACTCTAGCCAGGAGAAGAGCACTCCGTCTGGTGCTGGCGCAGATCGCAGATAGGTCATGGTGATAGGCAGGCGTCGCCGGGCCGGCTAGCGGGAAAATGACCACGTCAGCCGCTTGAGTCTCATCGCCATTTTTAATAATCGGTTGGGATTGATCGCAGTAGGCGGCCCATGACTCCGCTCCACATGCCTCCTCATTTTTTTGGGCCCTGCATGTATAGATCTCTGTCTACTGGTGATGAGTATTGCGTGGGTAGGAAGGACAAGGCTGCTTCCACGAGGTGACGTGACTTTGATAGGGTAGTGTGTCTCACTCCATCTTGTCACGATTATTATGGGCGTTAGGTCGGGGTTGTGATTATGATGACAGCAGTGATGGTAGTGATGGTAGTGATTGTGATGATTGGTTATGATGGTGGTGGTGGTGGGTATGATGATGATGGTGATGATAATGATGGTGGTGGTGGTAGTTATGATGATGATGGTTATGATGATGGTTATAATGACGATGGTGGCTATGATGATGACGGATATGATGATGGTGACTATGATGATGATGGTTATGATGACGATGGTTATGATGATGGTAATGATGATGATGATGGCTATGATAATGATGTTTATGATGGTGATGATGATGGAGGTGTATCTACAAGAGAGCGAGAGAGAGAGAGAGAGAGAGAGAGAGAGAGAGAGAGGAGAGAGAGAGAGAGAGAATGTGAATGAATGAATGAATGAATGAAGCTTCTTACTCAAGAAAAAGAAAAAGCACTCATGATGGCTTACATCCAGCCCTCAGTCGACAAAAACCAATGATGATAAAAAGCAAGCAAACAAACAAACACATAGACACAGATTTGAAAGAGAATCAATCAAACAGTAATATTGATAAAAACAACAACCCCATATCAATATAAAAATCAGCTACAAAAACGAGAATGGCAACAAATAAATGTAAAAAAAAGAGAAAAAAAATAGTAAACATGTTCAAAATTACATCATTCAAAGCGAAAGCTGAAGAAAATGAGCACTTAGATAAAGGCAGATGATTAGGAAAAAACCCACAACTTCAAGAGGTGAGGAGGAAGGAAAAGAAAGAGAGAGAGAGAGGGAGAGCAATAAAGATAGCAAGTGAGGGAGATAGCCAAGGAACACACACACACACACACACACACACACACACACACACACACACACACACGCACATACAGAGAGAGAGAGAGAGAGAGAGAGGAGAGAGAGAGAGAGAGAGAGAGAGAGAGAGAGAGAGAGAGAGAGAGGAGAGAAGAGAGAGAGGAGAGAGAGAGAGAGAGAGAAACTCGAACTTGAACTTGAACTTGAACTCGAATATTTTTATTGAGGGCCATTGGATAAGCCCAAGGCTTCTTTACGCCAGGCCCTCATAAAAAACAAAGCAACATGAAACAAACAAGCAAAACAAACACAAGTGAATCAGTAAGTTAAAATGCAAATCAATGAAAAAAATGACAATATCAATCCCGTGATTATTTTAACAATATCCACTCGAATTATCCAATCAATTCATTAACACTAAAATGACGAGGACACGTATAACATTGTGCGCGCGCGCGCGCACACACACACACATACACACACAAAATGTCCTTACACATGCACTCTCATGCGCGCAAAACCACACAGAATGAATATTTAGCCAAGAAAACAAAATTATGTAAGTTCAATAAACAATAGAAATCAAGGCAACCAAGCACCCACTCCCTCTGAGACATTCCGCCTCTGTATCGTTCTTCCTGCGATCTACTAAACGATATGATTTGGACAAAGCTAACGAAGACCGAATTCGATAGTGAATAGTCGTTGTACACGTTTCTCTAATTAACTCCCCTAATGGAGCGAGCCTTTATGAATTTTAGTAACCCCAAAGAAGGGAATGTGTTCTTTTTTACCATGGGAGAGAATTTAGGAGCTTTGCGCATGCGTGTGAATTAATCTCCCATGATAGAGCGATCCTTTATGAGTTTTAGTAGCCCCAAAGAAGAACAGTGTTTTTTATCAGGGGAGATGATTCAGAAGCGTCGCTCACTTGTGTGAAGCGTGTCGTATGGATGAGCAAAAGCAACAACAAAACAAAATGATACCGTGAATATTTTATCGTTTGTGATCGATCATATTTTTGGCATTATTATTGACGATAGTAGTTTTTGCCAATGCAGCTAACAGATTATTGTTACGCTCAGTTTAGGAAAAGTTAGACTGGAGTGAGGGGTAGCATACATTTGTAGGTCTTGCACACCCAATCGGAGACAAAATTTTTTTTGGGTAATGAAACGTTCCCAAGTCTATTACTGAATACATTATTTATAATAAATATCCTAGAATTACAGATGATAACTGTGTGGTTAGGCCTATGTATTTGGTTGATGCATTCCTTACATCGTAATTACACTGAGTCTGTAGGATTATCAACAAACGAGAGGAGAGAGAGAATGACAATGACAGGTTTTTATTTTATTTCGAGGATAATGAATAAGCACTCATGTGCTTTTTTAAATATCCAGAGAGAGAGAGAGAGAGAGAGAGAGAGAGAGATTGATGATTGATTGATAACCTTTACTTCCAAGGGTTACAGGTAAGCAATGACATTTGTTTCCTCCAAAGAAGGTAAACAATAGGTACAATTCGAGTGTTCAAAGAGCGTTTATATTCGATTACTGCTGATTAAAATACTTTGTTATTGTTTAGTTTCTGCTACCGCTGCTGCTGCTGCAAACCAGTCATCCCTTTGTACTCTGGTTTATGTGTAAGTAAATGGTAATCATATTATGGGTTTAAGATATGAATTCAACGAAAAGTCACCTCAGTCTTGCCCTTCTGTTGCTGTCAACTACACTGGCGGGTAACATGACGAGCAGGTGTGTGTGTGTGTGTGTGTGTGTTGTGTGTGTGTGTGTGTGTGTGTGTGTGTTGTGTGTGTGTGTGTGTGTATTGTGTGTGTTGTGTGTGTGTGTGTGTGTGAGAGAGAGAGAGAGAGAGAGAGAGAGAGAGAGGAGAGAGAGAGAGAGAGAGAGAGAGAGACACAATTGACACATTTTATTGCTATTTAGCGATCAAGCCATATAGCGCTGCGGCGCGGTAACGACGATATCGAACGCACGCGATTACAATGACATGGAAACCATGGCAGTAGTGGTATGTACATCAAGATTCGATACATTATTGTCTGTGTCTCAAGTGTCCCAATTTTCAAACCAGCCTTTCCTTTTCCAGTCTACAGCCAGCGAAGTCAGCCATGTAAGACGAATTCAGCCCATGTAAGACTGGATCAGGTCCCGAAGATGATGTAACTCCTGCTCAGCACTCGCCACCACTGTCGCTGTGTGTTGTGTGTTAGTACACTGTTTCCCTTTACGAAGTCTGGCAAGCCTGATACGTTCTTCTGGCAACATGTTTTTCTCTTCTTGCTTGATGTACCAGAACACACACTTAGATTCCTCGCCAGGATCTCCATTCCAAGAGTATTCCAGGGTGATGTCATCTGATTCACACATCACAATGTTTTGATCATCCGAACTATGTACCACCACCTTTCGAAACCGTGTGTTTCTCTTGCTGTCCCTTAATCGACGCTGCACACGTTTGTCAGTTAGAGTAGACACATACTGTTTCACAATACCAGTATGGGAGTCATCCACTGTGCAGCCAACTGTCAGCTCTTCCTGCACATCAGACGCCTCAGAAGACACACCGATCTTACTGTCTGTTGCTGGTTCACACGGCAAATCAAGAGAATCTAGTGTGGCTGGGACATTCACTGCACTGTCAACACACAGCTCTGTGTACACGCTGGCTTGTTTTGATTCGGCATCCACTCTCTCACGATGCAGGGAGTCACTGTCAGACAACACACGGTTCTTCCAAAACACTGTCCTTGTCACACTGACGACTTGCCTGTCTTTCTTGATGTTGTTTACTTCTTTGGACGTCACGACGGATTTGCGAAGGGCACTTCTTGCGAAAATACTGAACTCGCGAATTACGATTCAGCACTGGGTCCGCCAATTTCTGTTGATACTGACTTGTCAACTGGCTTCAGTCGCAAGACGAAGACAACGCTGCCGCTCTCCCCCGCGACTTTCCAGCTCGATAGGACGTTGTCGATCAGCAGGGCGTTTAAAGTTGTTACTACAGTTGCTGGAAGGCCAGTAACTGACATTTTGAAGCTTAAATGCAAAAATTTGCAGCAGCTTAGGCTACACACCGGTATTAATTTGGGGGTCAAGTAGTATCTTCTATAGAGTGCGAGTGGAAAAAACTGTTGGTGATTTTCACAGATTTTTTAAAGCATGAAATGATGCACTGTGCACTTGGTTTTTGGATTGAGGACATAGAGCAATACCAGGTAGTCACGAGAAAGTTGGAAATAACCATCAAATGAGGTTTGCCTGTATTCCTACAGCGTTGACCCCGCGCATGCATATTGCGGTAAGGAAGCTAGCAGACGACAAAGGACTGAGGGGGTACAGTGTTTGCTGAAAAATAAAAAAATTTCAAACCTACCAAATTTGTTCAAAATCACATGAGTTTTGAGTCAGAGGCTAGTCTTTCACAAAAAGTGGTTTTTATTTCTGTGGATGCCTTAGTGCGTGCGGTATGAATATAAGAGTTACATAGAAAAACAGAAGGAAAAGAGTGATTTTTTAATACCGGTGTGTAGCCTTACTAACAGCACGCCCTTTTAGTTCTCGTCCCGTCACGCTCCGCCCCAAGAGAGAGAGAGAGAGAGAGAGAGAGACAGCAGTGGGGTGGGGTGGGGGTGGGAGGTGAGGGGAGGAGGATTATTTCGTAGACGCGGTGGCAACTGTTCTACACCACCCCTTCCCCATAAGCCAATACCTCTTTCTTGTCTTTTTTCTTTCTTTCTTTCTTTTATTTTTTGTATTTATTGTAGGCCTACTAGTGCAAAGCAAAACGTGAAAATGAAGACATCAAGAAAAAAAAGGCTGAGTGGTTCAAGCGTTGCTTTGCTTTCGTAAGCCAAGCTAGTAGGGGTTTGGGGCTCTGAGGACGTTTGAAACATCTACATCTATTTGAAGCTGTTTGAAAACAGTCTTTTTGTTGTTGTTGTTGTTGCAGATTTAGCCTCAGGGGGAAGGTGGGTGGGTTGTAAGCTAAGGAAATGCAAAGTGTATGGCAGAAGTTATTGCAATTGTACAACATTGCTTAGTCAAACATAGATTAATACCAGCAACAAAACAGTTACGTTCATTTCAGTGTACAGCAATTCTACTCAGACTTAAAATAAGCACAATGACTGATTTGAACAATAGGAAAACTGGAATGTACTCATTCTCCATTCTAAGTGATTCGAGATTAATCAGACTTTGGACTGATTTTATAAATTGTCAGTTCTGACAATCTCTCAATGAAATTAGTTTTGTATTTTTGTTATTGCAAAATAGATTTTACAGTTTATATTTATTCACGAAAACTCATACCCTAATAGGAATCAAAGGATAATTAAATCTTGAAATCTTGTGTGTGTGTGTGTGTGTGTGCGCGTGCGTGTGTGTGTGCGTGCGTGTGTGTGTGAGTGTGTGTGTGTGTGTGTGTGTGTGTGTGTGTGTGTGTGTTGGGTGAGATAGGCACGTATACAGTCTCAAAAACAAACCCCCAAAACTCCCCAATAAAACAAACAAAAAATATACAATTATAGGGGGGATTTGCGATAGATGAAATTGCTGTGCATAATTATTTCATTAAAACAAACGAACAAAAAATATAAATGACCAAGAGGAGACTACTGGCTACCTTTTTGTTGTTGTTGTTGCTTTAAATAAACGAAGTTGAAATGGAAATTTGTGGGAATTGTCCAAAAACGAAGAAGGGAGGGGGGAGGGGGGGGGGGGGGGGGGTGGTGGAGGGGAGGGGAGGGGGAGGGAGGGGGGAGCACTACGCGATACTTTTCCCCGTGGTTCACTATTTGTTTTCATTTCTGATTCATAACTCTCTTTCATTAACTATGGTGGGTTTTTTTTTGGGGGGGTGGGGAGGGGGGGGGGGGGGGGGGCATGCTGCATGAAAGTGCAAGGTTGGAAGGGGGGGTGGGGGTGGAAGGGGTGCACAGAAACGAGAAAGGCTTTCAAACAGACACGGCAAACAGAGGAGACAGGCCATGATTGTTGATCTGAACGTTTTATCACACACACACACCCGTCTAATATTACAATTTGTGAAGAGACGTATAATGAATCAAAAAAACAACATACACACACACACACGCGTGGGGTGCGGGATCATTGGAGAGAACGAGGGGAGAGAGAGAGAGAGGAGAGAGAGAGAGAGAGAGAGGAGATGGGGGGAGGAGAGGAGGAGAGAGAGAGATGAGAGAGAGGAGAGAGAGAATGGAGGGAGGGAGGGAGGAGAGCGGAGAGAGAGGTGAGAGAGGAGAGAGAGAAGGAGAGGGGAGAGAGAGAGAGAGAGAGAGAGAGAGAGAGACGACAGACAGACGAGGGCAGAGACAGAGAAGAGATACAGAGAGAAGACAGGGGGACTGCAGGTGTGGAGTGTATAGTGTGTTCGTGGCCAAGTGCCTCCACACAGACAGACAGACAGGGCAGACAGACAGACAATCAGACACAAACACAGACAGACATATAGATATACAGACAGACAGAGACGGACAGACAGACAGACAGAGAAACAGACAGACAGGAAGACAGGGACATAGATACAGAGAGGAGGCAGTAGGACTGCAGAAGGTGTGGAGTGTATAGTGTGTTCGTGGCCAAGTGCCTCCATAGAGACAGACAGACAGACAGACAGACAGAAAGAGATACAGAGAGGACCCAGTAGGATTGCAGAAGGTGTGGAGTGTATAGTGTGTTCGTGGCCAATGCCTCCACAGAGACAGACAGACAGACACAAACACAGACAGGCATACAGACAGAGAAACAGACAGACAGACTGAAAGACAGGGACAGAGATACAGAGAGGAGCCAGAAGGGTTGAAGAAAGTGTAGAGTGTAGTGTGTTCGTGGCCAAGTGCCTCCATAGAGACAGACAGACAGACAGACAGACAGACACACAGACAGACAGAGATACAGAGAGGAGGCAAAAGGACTGCAGGTGTAGGGTGTTTGTGGCCAAGGGCCTCCACACAGACAGACCTACAGTCAGACAGAGACAGACAGACAGATAGACAAGAGACAGAGACAAACAGAGATACAGAGAGGAGGCAGTAGGACTGCAAAAGGTGTGGAGTGTGGTGTGTTCGTGGCCAAGTGCCTCCACAGAGACAGACAAACAGACAGACACAAACGCAGACATACAGACAGGCATACAGACAGAGAAACAGACAAAGAAACAGACAAACAGACTGAAAGACAGGGACAGAGATACAGAGAGGAGCCAGAGGGGTTGAAGAAAATGTGGAGTGGAGTGTGTTGGTGGCCAAGTGCCTCCATAGAGACAGACAGAACAGACACAGACAGACAGACAGACAGACAGACAGAGACAGACAGACAGACAGAGATACAGAGAGGACCCAGTAGGACTGCAGAAGGTGTGGAGTGTAGCTTGTTCGTGGCCAAGTGCCTCCACAGAGACAGCCAGACACACAGACAGAGAGACAGAAAGAGACAGACAGACAGAAACAGACAGACAGACAGACAGAGACAGAAAGAGACAGACAGAAAGAGGCAGACAGACAGAGACAGACAGATAGACAGAGACAGAAAGACAGAGATACAGAAAGGAGGCAGGAGGACTGCAGAAGGTATGGAGTATATAGTGTGTTCGTGGCCAAGTGCTTCCATAGAGACAGACAGAGACAGACAGAGAGACAGACAGAGAGACAGACAGACAGACAGACACACAGACAGACAGACAGAGACAAACAGACAGAGAGACAGACAGACACACTGACAGATAGACAGACAGACAGAAAAACAGACAGACGGGAAGACAGGGACAGAGATACAGAGAGGACCCAGTAGGACTGTAGAAGGTGTGGAGTGTAGTGTGTTCGTGGCCAAGTGCCTCCATACAGAGAGACAGACAGACACAAACACAGACAGACAGACAGAGATAGACAGACACACAGACAGACAGACACACAGACAGACACACAGACAGAGATACAGAGAGGACCCAGTAGGACTACAGAAGGTGTGGAGTATATAGTGTGTTCATGGCCAAGCGCCTCCACAGAGACAGACAGATATACAGACACAAACACAGACACACAGACAGGCATGCAGACAAGAAACAGACAGACACACAGACAGACAGACAGACAGACAGAGATACAGAGAGGACCCAGTAGGACTGAAGTAGGCGTGGAGTGTATAGTGTGTGTTCGTGGCCAAGCGCCTCCACAGAGACAGACAGACAGACAGACACAAACACAGACAGGCATACAGACAGACAGACAGACAGACTGAAAGACAGGGACAGAGATACAGAGAGGACCCAGTAGGACTGCAGAAGGTGTGGAGTGTAGTGTGTTCGTGGCCAAGTGCCTCCACACAGAGAGAGAGACAGACAGACAGACAGGCATACAGACAGAAACACAGACAGACATATAAATATACAGACAGACAGAGACGGACAGACAGACAGACAGAAAGACAGAGATACAGAGAGGACCCAGTAGGACTGAAGTAGGCGTGGAGTGTATAGTGTGTGTTCGTGGCCAAGCGCCTCCACAGAGACAGACAGAGACAGACACAAACACAGACACACAGAGATACAGAGAGGACTCAGTAGGATTGCAGAAGGTATGGAGTGTATAGTGTGTTCGTGGCCAAGTGCCTCCACACAGACAGACAGACAGAGACAGAGAAAGGTGCCAGAGGAGCTGCAGTAGGTGTGGAATGGATGTGGCCTACCTAGCCTTATTATTATGTGTGGCCCAAGCGCCTTCTCCTCCCTCCCTACACTGGCTGCCCAGCACATTACCAGTGCCTGCCTGCCTCTGCCTGCCTGTCTGGAGTGTCTGTTGTTGTGCCCTGCCTACGTCGCCAGTATAGTAAGGGGGCTATCAGCAAAGTCTGCTATGTTATGTCGGCACAATGCGAGCCCATACCATCAGATGTCTTGTCTGTCTGCAAGCAAACCCCATCTTCTTTCTTTGTTCCTTCCTTTCTTTCTTTCTTTTTTTTCTTTCTTTTTTTCTTCCTTTCTTTCTTTCTTTCTTTCTTTCTTCCTTCCTTCCTTTCTTTCTTTCTTTTTTTCTTTCTTTCTTCGATCCCGTTCTTGCTACTTGGTGGTCCCGTTCTTTCCCCTCACCCTCTTTCCTCTTCATCTCCACTGGCAGGGTTAAAGGCTGGACAAACCAATAGACAAAACAACTACCACCCTGCGTGGTGATACGCGGTGAGAAAAGCCCTTGTTGATAGTTGGAGACGTGGATAAAATAGTGTGTGTGTGTGTATGTGTGTGTATGTGTGTGTGTGTGTGTGTGTGTGTGTGTGTGTGTGTGTGTGTGTGTGTGTGTGTAAGTGTGTGTGTGTGTGTGTGTGTGTGTGTGTAAGTGTGTGTGTGTGTGTGTGTGTGTGTGTGTGTGTAAGTGTGTGTGTGTGTGTGTGTAAGTGTGTGTGTGTGTGTGTAAGTGTGTGTGTGTGTGTGTGTGTGTGGTTTGTTCTTTCTTGTATTTTCTTTCTTGAATTTCGAGGATAATGGAATAAGCGCACGTGTGGGTTCGCCAAGGGTATAGATAGGTTCTCCTAGAGGCCTGGGGTCACTAAGAGGTATATCTAGATGTGGTAAGACACAGACCTGTGAACCCACAAGCACGCTTGCTGACTTTGCTATGTCAGAGGACAAGGATGGCACACGCATAGGTCTGACGGCAATATCAATATTGCGTCACTGGACGAAAGAGGCGCGGGTAGGCTTATGGACATAGGCTCCTTAAGATACAGATACTTCCCCTTGGTTCATAGGAGTGTTCAAGTGTGGATACATGTTGATTCTTGTTTCCATACCTTTGTTTGTAGTTCTACCTTATTCTCTTCTACGCAATTGTTCTGTTGATCCCACTCCATTCAACCTGATCCAATTGTTTAATCATATTGTTGATCACCCCCACTGACAACCGAAGCCATATTAGGACTTTCAACTCATTTAAAGTTGGTTTTTTTCGTTCCTCGGCTAGAGCTCCAAGCTCTACAAGTGGTAAGATTTACGTGGCCCAACCATTTAGGTAGCCGCATTCCCACTCCGGGGATATTTAAGTTTCAATCTCAGAATGAAACTGCCCAGTTATGTACACATCAAGACAGGATCAAAACCAGTTCCTCTGTTGTTGCTCGTATTAACTAACGCCCTAGCTGATGGTAAGGGTCACCAGGTTGTGGGGGATATTCTCTGAAATATTGTCAAGTGTTGACTTGTCTGGATGCGATGGGAAAGTTAAAATTCAAACATCCTACATTCTGTCGCATCAGTCCTTCATAACTGGCTGTGTGAATAGAAGCTTGTTACATTAGTTGTTGTTGTTGTCGTTGTCGTTGTTTGTTTTGACGTACAGTTATTCTACTTGATTTTAAAAAGCCATTTGCACACACATAATAACCCTGATCACGAACACACACATGAACGCGCGCGCGCGTGCACACACACATATACATACCGCACACAAAGACACACAGACACAGACCTACACACAAGTTTTCGTTATGGTTCTCTTTTGGTTAACATGATTGTCCCTTTTGTTTTCTTTTGTTTTTTGTTTTTTTGGTTTTCTGTCTCTTATTTTTGTTTTGTTTTAAATTTTCAACCTGCTTTATTTATCTATTATTGTAAGCGGCAGATTACCACCACACTTAAACTAAACATCAAACTCAAAATAAAAATAAAAATTCTTCGAATATACAACATTACCCTGGGACAATTATGAAGGGGTAGGAGTAATATATTTTTTGTCACCGGTAGCCAATACTTCAGGCTGTGGACGGTGGAGTGAGGAGGCAGAAGGTGGAGGGGTAGGAGCAGAGGTAGGTGATTGGATTGTAGGGAGGGAGGGAGGGGATGGTGCTGTTCTGGGGGTAAAGATGTGACAAACATTGAGCAGTTTGTCTCCAAGTAATGACAGCTGGCGCCAGAGAGAGTGAGTGAGTGAGTGAGTGAGTGTGTGTGTGTGTGTGTGTGTGTGTGTGTGTGTGTGTGTGTGTGTGTGTGTGTGTGTGTGAGGAGAGAGAGAGAGAGAGAGAGAGAATGCGAATGCGAATGCGAATGGTTTATTCAAAAGGCCTTGGCCACATTTGAAGGGGGAAAACACAAAGCACACACTATCATACAAGTAATATTCACATAAACAATCAATTCACAAAACATTATCAACACATGATAATTTTTCAAGAATTAATAAGGGTGTCCCGCAGTCTAAATGCTTTATATAGAAAAAGGGCTAACTGTTTTGTAGTAACTTCATTTCCAGACGTAATGAGCATGATAAACCTATTGAGACATGGTTGACGTAAGAACTTTCGAGGTATAAACTGCTCTCTTAATTCCGTAAGTTGTGAACAAGTGAATAGAAAATGTATTTCGTCTTCAATAGAACTATCACAAAGAGGAAAAATCAAAGCTGAGAGAGAGAGAGAGAGAGAGAGAGGAGAGGAGGAGGAGAGAGAGAGAGAGAGAGAGAGAGAGAGAGAGAGAGAGAGAAGAGAGAGAGAGAGAGAGAGAGAGAGGAGAGAGAGAGAGACAATGACAAATTCTTTTATTCGAGGATAATGAATAAGCACATATGTGCTTTTTTACATCCAGTCCCCGCCCGTTAGGGATACATCTTAATAATAATAACCCAATACTTATACAGTCTCACAATAAAAACAAGGGGAAATAACCCTTTTCAAAACAGCTCCCCCCCCAACAACCCCCCCCCCCCAAAGCAAGCAAATAAAAGAAAATCCTAAAAATACCCCACCCCTACCCCCACCCCCAAAAAAACCCTAACCAAAACAAACAAACAAACAAAAGAGAAGGAAAAACCAAACCAACAAAAGATGATAAAAAAGAGAAAAACAGACAAACAACAACAACAAGAACAAGAACAACAACAAAGCCAAGAAAAATAACACAACCAACTTAATAAGTCATAAAGATAAACATCTACACATTGTCAAATGGTACACATACATGTTACACATAATTATAAGATATTGAAATAGGGCGCTCATTAAAACTTAAGTACAGAGGCAAGTCCAATAAAGTATTGAAAATATAAAAATATGAATCCTTCATCAGGATATACTATAACTATAAGCAAGACGATAAAAGGTGAGAGAGAGAGAGACAGAGACAGAGAGACAGAGAGTATGTGTGTGTGTATTTCAGAGATAATATCCAATATATAATTCCCAAAACAGTATGCGATCCCATCAACACTCATTTTAGATTATACTCGTTTCAAATTAGTTTTGATTTTCTTTTTTCTTTGGTTAGAAACACACTAACAGAAATTATGTCTGTCTGTCTTTTACTGTCTGTGCGTGTCTATCTGTTATCTGTCCCTGGAGAGAGAGAGAGAGAGAGAGAGAGAGAGAGAGGAGAGAGAGAGAGAGAGAGAGAGATTTTTGCAACCAGCTTCCTCCACTCCCCGCGGTCTTCTGCTTTCCGTAGCAAATCGTTCACCTCAAGGCCAATCCACTCTCTGATGTTGTCTTCCCATCGTTTTCTCTGTCTGAGTTTTACAAAAGATAAAAAGAGATAGTTTTCTTTTTTCTTTGGTTAGAAACACACTAACAGAAATTATGTCTGTCTGTCTTTTACTGTCTGTGTGTGTCTATCTGTTATCTGTCCCTCTGTCTGTCTGTCTGTCTCTCTCTGTCTTCTGTCTGTCTGTCTGTCTGTCTGTCTCCTCGATATAAAAAAAGAAAGACAATCTCTCTCTCTGTCTCTCTCTGTTTCTCTGTAGAGCTCTCTTTCTTTTATTTTGTCTCGCCACTCTCCCTTCTTCTTACTTTTGTGGCTCTCGTCTCTCTTTCATTCTGTCTCTCCCACCTTCTCCATGTCTTTGTTACTGGCTGCCTCTGTCTCTCCTTCCCTCCTCCTCCTCCTCCTCCTCCTCCTCCTCTCTTCTTCTTCTTCTTCTTCTTCTTCTTCTTCTTCTTCTTCTTCTTCTTCTTTCCCCTCACTCTCTTTTCCCCCTCTCTTCCCCTCTCTCTTCTCTCTCACCACCCTCTCTCTCTTGACAGATTATGGCAACCTTCGTCACCTCTGGCAGAAACTGGCAAGGATAATTATCAAAACCCTAATAATCTTGGAAGTCAGAATGCAGGTACCTACAGTCGCATACGCAACATCACACCTTTAGTGATCCTCACAGCTCTAGCCGAGAAACGACCCCCTTCCCCACCCCCACCCCCCAAAAAAATCCCCCAATAAAACCACCACCACCACCACCACACACCACCACCACCACCACCACCAAAACAAACAACAACCCAAACCAACAAACCATGTAAAGAACTGCCGGCCAATAACTATAACCCAGTTCACCTGTCTGCACAAAGTGATGGCGAAGAACAACTCCCAGCTGAGAGAGAGAGAGAGAGAGAGAGAGAGAGAGAGAGAGAGAGAGAGAGAGAGAGAGAGAGAGAGAGAGAGAGAGAGAGAGAGAGAGAGAGAGAGAGAATGAAGAAAAAGCAGGTCCAATGGAAAACCTGTGTGTGTGTGTGTGTGTGTGTGTGTGTGTGTGTTGTGTGTGTGTGGTGTGTGTTGTGTGCGCGTGCACGCGCGTGCGTTTGTGTGTATTTGAATTTGTTAAACTGTTAATCATTGTTGGTTGCATGTGTGGGAGTGGAATGGATGCAAGCGCTTTGATTTTTTAAAAACGATATAGCGTTATATAAATTCCATTTATTATTATCATTAGTTTTAAAACACAAACAAAAAGAAAGAAAGAAAGAAGGAAGCAACTCAATCCCCCGAAACACACACATGTGGGCGAGCGCGCGCACATACTCGCACACACACACATGTGCGCGCAAGCAAGCAAGCAAGCGCGCCGCACCACACACACACACACACACACACACACACACACACACACACACACACACGTACGCACGCAGGCACGCTCGCTCGCGCACACACATACAAGATTCAAGATCTTAATTTGGTTCCTCGGCTAGAGCTCCGAGGTTAAACAATGTTGGGATTTTACATATGCAACCGTTTTTGCCCAGTGTGAAGGTAGCTGCATTCCGACTTAAGGGATATATGCTGGATACATTCGTGTTTCCGTAACCCAAACGAACACTGACATGAATTACAGGATCTTTAACGTGCATATTTGATCTTGTGCACACACCACACACACACACACACACACACACACACACACACACACACACACACACACACACACACACACACACACACACACACACACACACACACACACACACATGAAGGGAATTCAGGCTTTGG
Organism: Rapana venosa; assembly: GCA_028751875.1. NCBI lineage: Eukaryota > Metazoa > Mollusca > Gastropoda > Neogastropoda > Muricidae > Rapana > Rapana venosa. The sequence goes on from CM054139.1 coordinate 27,190,291, forward strand.
CAGGTCTGCACTTGAAGATGACCCGGAAGACTAAAAATCTCCACCCTTTATTCACTAGACACTGCCGAGATTCGAACCCACGACTTCATAGATCCATGGGATTGAAACAAACGGTCTTAAATCACTCGGCTATAGCGTACGCCATTCAAGATTTCAGATTTTAATTACACACACATAAACACACACACACATACGCACACACAAACACATACACACAAACACACACACACACACACACACCCACACACAACACACACACACAACCACACACATACCCACACATACAGAGGAGCAAAACTGAGAGAGAGAGAGAGAGAGAGAGAGAGAGAGAGGAGAGAGAGGAGAGAGAGAGAGAGAAGAGAGGAGAGAGAGAGAGAGAGAGAGGAGAGAGAGAGAGAGAGAGAATACGAATGGGGTGGTGTGAATGATAAAATTCCACAGCATATTGCATAGGAAACTTTTGGAAACAGATGAATGATACCTCAACTACAAACAGTATTAAATTAAAAAAAAAATCCTTATACAAAATTGTCAGTTGCTCAGTAAAGAAAGAGAGAGAGAGAGAGAGAGAGAGAGAGAGGAGAGAGAGAGAGAGAGAGAGAGAGAGAGAGAGAGAGGAAAGAGAGAGACAGAGAGAGAGAGACAGACGGACAGACTGACAAGCAAACAGACAGAGAGACAGACAGTAAGAGAGAGAGACACAGAGAGAGACAGACATAGGCACACACACAGAGACACAGAGAAGAAATAAAGTTAAGGCTCTGTAACAAGAGAAAAAAACCAAAACAACCCCAAACAAAACACTCTGGGATTAGACTCCCCATGTTACAGAGATCTATGTAAGATTTTGGGGACAATGTGTCGCCAAGATCCTTTCTATCTGCGATCATTCCCAGCCTAACTGGCCACCAGCTGTCTAATCCCAAAGGAATACACCGTCTCCATTCTAAAACACCAAGCAAGAAAAGTGAATTCAAATGATTGCCTGTTGTGGAGCAAGCAAGCAAAGCAAGCAAGCAAGCAAGCACTGTCTTTTCACAACGAATTCATGAAGATTTCTGGCGACCAATCAAATGGGCTGTCTCAGACTGGGTTGGCGACAGAGCGTGAGCTGGCAGACGCTGCCTGGGGATTGGTCAAGTGAGTACGTGGAGGTTTAGTACCCTAACTCTCTCTCTCTGTCTGTCTCTCTCTATCTCTCCGTTTTACACACACACACACTCACACACACATACACACACACAAACACCACCACGCACGCACGCACGCACGCACGCATGCACACACACACACACACACACACACACACACCACACACACACACACACACACACACACACGCGCGCGCACGCACGCACGCACACACACACACACACACACACACACACTCACACACAACACATACACACACACACCTTTCTACAGAAGCACATACAGACCGCTGGCATATAGACACTCCCATAATATATATTGCGAATACAAATAACCAAAGCAGTAATAAATTCTATACCTTTGGAAAATGCTGGGAGCTCTTTCAGAGTAAATAGCATATCCCCCCACACACACTTTCTGGAAATTATGTGCTAGAAATTTCCCCTTTCTCTATACCACTTTTTGTTGTTGCCTTTTTTCTTGACTTCTCTATCCTCTCTCCATCTTGCTGATATTCTGCTTACCCAGCCCATTCCCTGCCTTTTTTTTCCAAATCAGAACTGAAATTTGTTCTTATAACTTTTTAATGAGCTGCCCTGAAGTTTTGGAATGTGTCGGCTGAGGCCAGCAGGCAGACCTCCTGCAGAGTTACAAGCACAGGTGAAAACCAGACATTAGGCTTTCTACCCAATGAATAATTTTTCTTTTTTCTTTTATTCTTTTCTATCGAGGATAATGGAATAAGCATGCATTGCTTTTTTATTTTATTTTAAAAAACATCCAATCCCCGTATGTATGCGGTTTTGTAAATTCTGTCATCTGTTCCCACCGACACACAATGGCCTACTCTTACAAAAAGCGGAACAGGAATTAACGCGTGCGCAAGATGTTCTGCGTGCGTTACGCACACGGGGCCTCGTGTTTATAGTCTTATCCGAAGCAAACATCCATGCAAACAGATACCGAGGATGTGGTGGTTGTCCCCGGGGTTTTCCAGAAGGTGACAGCGCACAGGCCCCAGCCTCACAGAAACCCCAACCACAGCTACTGGAAGACTGAAACACCAGACGCGGCCCAGTCCAGTAGTTGAGCTCCAGGAAAACCTGTGGGGACAGGCAGAGTCACTGCACCAGACTGCAGACTCCACCATCCAAACCAGACTATATTAAAAAAAAATCAGCATGACCAGTGAACGCTAAAGAAGGAGTAGTACATTTTCATCTAAACCCCACCTGAAACACCTTCCTGATCAAGAAAAGGATAGGGATTAAAATAATGCTCTTTGATGTATCATGCAAACACAACAGGATGGCACTAACGTATACCGTCCACGCATACATCAACTAAAACACATCCAGTCCCGTAACAAAAGAGTTCAAAGCCAGAAAATGAGAAAAAAAATCGAAACAAATATGAAAGTATACAACGTAAACAAACAAACAAGCAAACAAAACAGACGAGCAAACAAACAGACGAGCGAGCAAACAAACCGACCAATTCCCCTCATCTTTCTGCTATCTGTTCCATCCGACAGAGTAATACGAGGAAGCAATCAAGTCTCCAGCCTCAGCGATGCCAGATAGATGCCGACCCCCGACATCCTGCCGCCATATTGAAACAGCGCCACCTTGCAGGGGAGTGCACTCAGCTGCAACCGCCGGCAGCCAAAGTGGAGGTAAAGCCCATTGCAATCCAATTAATGAATACAGATGAAAGGAGCCGCCCTTTCTGTCGCATTAGTTTTCCCTGTCGAGTTAATGGCGCTCTTCCTGTTTTCTTTTTGAATTAAGGCATAAATCTTCCATCCCCTCTCTCAGAATATGTGTGTCTGTGCGTGCGTACGCGCGCGCGCGTGCGTGTGTGTGTGTGTGTAGCCTGCTCTTCTCTCTTTGAGTCTGTACCATGTGTGTTGTGTATCTTCTTAATCCAGTTCTTTCATTCTTCTTCTCGTTGGTTTATTACACGTTCCAAATATGTTGCTAGCGTTGAGCGTTCCCCAGCTGTACATCCTGGGGAGTTCCAGATGTGTACGTTTTTCTTCATTGGTAATTGAGATCAAGAATTTAGTTTTTTTTACAGGCCAAGTATACACAAAGACAAGGACAAGGAATGGGATTCAAAGCAAAGATCTATCTATCTATCTATCTATCTATCTATCTATCTATCTATCTATCTATCTATCTATCTATCTATCTATCTATCTATCTATCTATCTATCTATCTATCTATCTATCTATCTATCTATCTGTCTGTCTGTCTGTCTGTCTGTATGTATGTATGTATGTATGTATGTATGTATAAACAAGAGCAAGCATAAAGTTTTAGTCATTGTTACCATTCACTTACAATTATCAATCCGTCTAACAAAGATAAACAACACAACACAATTCATAAAGGAAGCAGCAACAACAACGTGTTTTTATGTCGTGAGCCAGATCATTAGCCTCAAGCAAATTCTCAAAATTACAGCCATCGGATTTTGTCCCTGAAGTTCCCCATACACCCCATCATCCTTGACATGCAGATTCCAAATGGGTTGCAGCACACACTCCTTGAGAACATTACAGACACCCCCAATGTCAGCTTACTACTACACAGCTCATTTCCCTTTCTCTCCGGCAAAGGGCCTCGCTCATGTAGCTAGCTCATCAGCATCACTAAACACGCTATACCGTAATTTGACCGCCATCTTAACGGTTATCTGTGCTGACATCAGGTTTGGCTTCTGGAGTCATTGGGAAATGTAAGCAGCCCTGAAAGGTCAGGTGTCATGCGTGGTGTCTCTCTCTCTCTCTCTCCCTCTCTCTCTCTCCCTCCCTCTCTCTCTCTCTCTCTCTCTCTCTCTCTCTCTCAGCTGGGTTCAGTGAGTAGCTCTTTACTCTTCTCAGGATAGCTTGCTGTACTGCTTCATGACTGGAGCAGGTCATAGATTGTGGTTAATAAGAGGAAGAAAGAAAAAAGTTGGAATTCTGTCATTTCTGTACTCCGGTGTTGGACAAAAGAAAAAAAGATCGTGCTGTTTTGTTGATGTTTCGTGCAATGATCTTGTGGAGCTGTTGTTTTTGTTGTTGTTTTGTGCGTGTGCTGCCCCAGTTATTGAAATAATGGAAAGTTTAATGTCATCACAACTCGTTTGTTTGAGAATATGTGCAGGCAATAAGTTTATTGGTTTGAAAAAAACAAAAAAATTGCCACTTGTTTTTACATTTTAGCGTTCAAACATCAGTATCCATCACAAAAGTGTTGCACTTGTCAAGGAGGCGAAGGTCTGAATTTGGCGTGGGTTCATTTTGTGTCTGAAGGAAATGTAGAGGGCTGGAGTGCTCTACCCTTGCTTTTAACCATGGATTATTTTTTTGGGTTGCGAGTTCGTGAAACTGTGAGAGCATCGCTACATCAGATATCCTGGGAGAGTAGAGACAGTGGAGCCAGCGGAGTGATGGAGAGATGGGGTGGGGGTGGGGGAACAGTCAGACAGAGGTCTGGGGTAGGTGACACCGGTCATAACTCTTACAATGGAAAAACCCTGGGGAGGGTTACAGAAACCACACCATCCATCTTCTGTCCTGTGAAACACACACACACACACAACACACACACACACCACGCACACACACACACACACACACACAACACACACACACACACTACACTACCACACACACATACACAGACAACAACACACCACAACCTTATGAACACCACCAGACACGACGCAACACCACACACAACATCACACCCATCAACACACACTACACACAACAATCACAGCTAACCAACAACACCCCACACCCAACAACACGGGTTTATCCTGTGCACCATATGTAATATAATATTCAACACGTTCTTTTTTACAAAAAACTTAGTATTGATTGTCAGCACACATTGTCTGCAAACTTAACAGCAAGGTTTGGATGCACCTGTCATCAACCAGCACTGAATGAGATGATGGTCACAGGTTATGTCCATTAAATCAACCCTTCCTCATTCCACAATGACAAGGACAGTGATGGGCATAAACACGCCATTTATGAAGGGGTAATGAATACTCTACGTCAGTTTTCAGCATGCCGTAATTGCTATTCTTCTGGGGTAAAGGACATTAGTCCCCCGAATTAAAAAATATCCTTCACTTTCACCTATCCTGTAGCATGACTGACACTTAGGGCGCCATTGAAGATTTTGCAATCCTTTCCCTCCACTCTCCACAATTATATATCTCGTCATAAACAGACTATCGTAGCGGTTATCTGCACAGACATCAGTTAGGTGGCAGCGGGCGTTCAGAAATGTAAGCAGCCCTGAAAGGTTACGTGTCATGTGTGTATTTCACCTGCTTGTAGACGGTTAAGCGAAATTTTCTCATGGATAACTGGGTTGCTTTAGAAACGGAGCAGTCATAGGTTGGTGGTAAAGGGAATCTATGAACAGACCTGCATTCTTGTTATCACCTCTTCTGATAAGCAATGTTGCCTGCTCAGCTCCATCATCTGTGCGAGGTTCTGTAATGTCAGAGCTCTGATAGAACTCTGTGTGTTGGTAGAGCATTGAATGAAATGATTGAATGAACTAGCTCACTCTGCCACACAAATCAGTATGAAGACCCGCATGCAATAATTTATTACTTCTTTATCTGTTAAGTGTCAGTAGAATGACATGTTGGGTTTTCTTTCCTTGTGTGAATGAGAAACTGTCGGCTCTCTGTTTTTGCATGGGTCAGATATCATCAGTTACTTCTGTTGATGTGAAATAGCAGTAAATATTGTTGGTGTTTCGAATAAAATTACGGAAGGACCTTGATTATTCCATTCTATTTTATTGATGACTTTTGTGTGCTCGGTGAGGAGCTATATACACTGAACTTAAACACCATCACCCCATTCTGCAAGATATGGATTTTCTGCATGGACTTTAGAGTTTACCCATGTATTAGATGTTACTTATGTAACATACAGCCCAGGAGTCGGAATGCGGGTATCTTCAGGGTGGATGGGAACGGTCGCATACGCAAAACCTCACCATTGGTAAACCTCGGAGATCTAGCCGTGGAGCAAACAAAAAGATGTTACTTATGATCTAGAGAGATTATTATATATAGAGAAAAAACTAAGTGAAAACTAACCTTTTTTAAAATTATTATTTAACAAAACTAAAAAGTTATGAGAATGGCTCTATTCAAAACGGTCTTCCCCGAAGTCAGAACGCAGATACCTTCATGGTGGGCAAAAAACAGTCACATACACAAAATCTCACCACTGGTGAACCTCAGAGCTCTAGCCGAGGTACGAAACAAATTGTGTACTACAGAAAATGGGCAGTGTAGAGCGATCCAGGTCAGTTAATCATAAACTGCGTGAACTCAACTGCTTCTTAAAGACAACGAATGCACTGAAAGGTAGCCCATCTCTTCCTCAAGACAGAACACCATTTCAGTTCTTCGAAAAGTGTGTGACTATAATTATAAGTACCCTTTATCTTTAAATAAATGCTCTGCATCAGCACTAAGGAAACAACTGTCTAACTCAATCACATCAATAATTCGTTTCTTGTAAGTGATAAATATGCCATTTCTATATTTTTTAGATAAATAAAACAGGACCCTCCCCCACCCCTCTGCGTTTACATTTTGTGTATGTTGGCAACAAACTTGGTGCCACCCCCCAAAAAACCCAAGCAAACATTTCTGAAAGCCAAGGAGACCAGACACTGCTTGTACTTATCACAGACTCCTTTTCAACGTTGGTAAAGTCGATCCTGAAGTCTGCAATGCTCAACCCTTGCTCCTAACCAAGTAGTTTTATTTTGTTTTTTGTTGTTGTTGTTTAGGTTTTCACGAAGTTGTCGTGCCAATATCATAACACCAAACATCCCTAGAGAAGAGAGACAGCATGGCCAGCAGTATGATGGAGAGATGGGGTTCGGGTGGGGGGAACAGTCAGACAGAGGTCTGGGGTAGGTGACACCGGTCATAACTCTTACAATGGAAAAACCCTGGGGAGGGTTACAGAGACCACATCATCCATCTTCTGTCCTGTGACACACACACACACACACACACACACACACACACATACGCACGCACGCACACACCAAACACACATACGCACAAACGCACGTGCACAACACTCGCGCGCATGGGCGCGCGCACAAGCACACGTCTTCAGTCCTATACACACACACACACACACACACACACACACACCCCTCTCTATGCAGACACCCCCTAAATGCAACTTACAAGCCACTAGTAAGGAACTCGGTCACAAGACCTTAACATTGATAAGCCAGACGGAATTTCTGCCAGACGACCAGTAACAACTTTCTAGGAGTGATCTACGTCATCAGACAAAAGCAAATAATATTATGCAGATGAGGGTCAGAGGCTACGTCACACCGTATCAGAAGATGACTCATGGGTCGTGAGGTATGGATCCCAAATGGGTCTCAGCATGCCATCTGTGAATAGTAACGGGAATCTTCCATGTTAGTTTACCGCAGACCTCGTTTCTCTTCCTCTCAGGGGGTAAAGGACATATGCATATACGTCGTCACAACCAATAAACACGCCATTTGGTCATCCGAACTGTGTGGTAGCGGCTATCTGCATAGACATCAGTTTGTCTTGCCCGAGTCATTCAGAAAGGTAAGCAGCCCTTGAAAGGTCAGATGTCTGTGTGTGCATTTCTCACAGGGGCGGACGTTCAATGGGCCCCTCTCAGGGTAACTGGCATGTTTCGGTAAAATGGAGCAACACGCGTCATGGGTTATTGATAAGAGAAAGACAAACAAAAAAAGACAGGCGATCCAGTCATTGACTTAGTTCAGGTGTTAGACAAGAAGTGGCGTTGTTTTGTTTTATATTCTTTCATAATATTGCGGGGTTCATGTTGTGCAATGCCTGTTTTTTGTTGTTGTAATTTGAAAAGCTAGAGATTTTTGCAACTTACTGCTTGAGAATACACACACACACACACAACACACACACACACACACACACACACACACACACCACACACACACACACACACACACACACACACACACAATATATATATATTTATATATCTATATCTATATCTATCTATCTATCTATCTATCTATCTATCTATCTATCTATCTATCTATCTATCTATCTATCTATCTATCCGTCTGTGTGTGTATGTGTGTGTGTCTGTGTATGCACAAGTACATTCACTTGTGTGCGTGTGTGTGTTTGTGTGTATGTGTGTGTGTGTGTGTGGTGTGTGTGTGTGTGTGTGTGTGTGTTGCTGGCACTTAGATTCTAAGAAACTGGTTGTTACAAGTATTTGAATTTTAGTTTTCAAAGACTACAGAAAAAGACATACATGTGTGCTCGTCAAGAAGGCCAAGTCTTGTTCTCTCCACAGGCCTTACTGTATATAAAGACGAACCACAGGACCGGAACGCTCATCCCTTACTCATAAACAAATGATTTGTTGTTGTTGCAGGTACCTGTAAAATTGTCCTCCCAGAACCACTACAGCAGGCATTCCAGCAGAAGAGAGACAGCAGAGCCAGCAGTATGATGGAGAGATGGGGTGGATGGGGGAACAGTCAGACAGCAGTATGATGGAGAGATGGGGTGGATGGGGGAACAGTCAGACAGCAGTATGATGGAGAGATGGGGTGGGGGAGCAGCCAGACAGCAGTATGATGGAGAGATGGGGTGGGGGAACAGACAGCAGTATGATGGAGAGATGGGGTGGGGGAACAGTCAGACAGCAGTATGATGGAGAGATGGGGTGGGGGAACAGACAGCAGTATGATGGAGAGATGGTGGTGGGGGAACAGTCAGACAGCAGTATGATGGAGAGATGGGGTGTGTGGGGGAACAGTCAGACAGCAGTATGATGGAGAGATGGGATGGGGGAATAGACAGCAGTATGATGGAGAGATGGGGTGGATGGGGGAACAGTCAGACAGCAGTATGATGGAGAGATGGGGTGTGTGGGGGAACAGTCAGACAGCAGTATGATGGAGAGATGGGATGGGGGAATAGACAGCAGTATGATGGAGAGATGGGGTGGATGGGGGAACAGTCAGACAGCAGTATGATGGAGAGATGGCGTGGGGGAACAGCCAGACAGCAGTATGATGGAGAGATGGGGTAGGGGAACAGTCAGACAGCAATATGATGGAGAGATGGGGTAGGGGAACAGTCAGATAGCAGTATGATGGAGAGATGGGGTAGGGGAACAGTCAGATAGCAGTATGATGGAGAGATGGGGTTAGGAGGAACAGTCAGACAGCAGTATGATGGAGAGATTGGGTGGGGGAACAGTCAGACAGCAGTATGATGGAGAGATGGGGTGGGGGAACAGTCAGACAGCAGTATGATGGAGAGATGGGGTGGGTGGAGGGAACAGTCAGACAGCAGTATGATGGAGAGATGGGGTGGGGGAACAGCGAGACAGCAGTATGATGGAGACATGGGGTGGGGGAACAGCCAGACAGCAGTATGATGGAGACATGGGGTGGGGGAACAGCCAGACAGCAGTATGATGGAGAGATGGCGTGGGGGAACAGGCAGCAGTATAATGGAGAGATGGCGTGGGGGAACAGTCAGACAGCAGTATGATGGAGAGATGGGGTGGGGGAACAACAGTATGATGGAGAGATGGGGTGGGGGAACAGGCAGCAGTATAATGGAGAGATGGCGTGGGGGAACAGTCAGACAGCAGTATGATGGAGAGATGGGGTGGGGAGAACAGGCAGCAGTATAATGGAGAGATGGCGTGGGGGAACAGTCAGACAGCAGTATGATGGAGAGATGGGGTGGGGAGAACAGGCAGCAGTATAATGGAGAGATGGCGTGGGGGAACAGTCAGTCAGCAGTATGATGGAGAGATGGGGTAGGGAGAACAGGCAGCAGTATAATGGAGAGATGGCGTGGGGGAACAGCCAGACAGCAGTATGATGGAGAGATGGGGTGGGGGAACAGCCAGACAGCAGTATGATGGAGAGATGGGGTGGGGGAACAGCCAGACAGCAGTATGATGGAGAGATGGGGTGGGGCAACAGTCAGCAGTATGATGGAGATGGGGCGGGGAAACAGCAGTATGATGGAGAGATGGGGTGGGGGAACAGTCAGACAGCAGTATGACGGAGAGATGGGGTGGGGGAACAGTCAGACAGAGGTCTGGGGTAGGTGACACCGGTCATAACTCTTACAATGGAAAACCCCTGGGGAGGGTTACAGAGACCACATCATCCATCTTCTGTCCTGTGAATTATGCACACAGCCACAGACAGTTACAGACTCAGAGACACACGCAGAGTGACAGTCACACAGATACAGACATACACATGGATGAATGCGGTATGTGCAACCACACATACATGCATATGTATGCAAATAACACACTCACACACAATCACACACACAATCACACACGTACAATCATACATACAAACATAAACGCACACACACCCTCTCTCTGTCTGTCTGTCTCTGTCTCTGTCTGTCTGTCTGTCTGTCTGTCTGTCTGTCTCTCTCTCTCTCTCTCCTCTCTCTCTCTCCTCTCTCTCTCTCTCTCTCTCTCTCTCCAGAAACCTGTATGTATTATCCACCTACATTCTATTAACTACATACTTTCTCACGATATCTTCATGATAATGATTATATTGATAAGCACCAACGGCATAACATCCAGTTGCTTAATATTATGAGCCACACCATCAGACCAATACGTAACAACGCGCAAATGCAGATAGGAGTCATAGGTTAGGACACACCACTTCACAAGATGCTTCCTCATTCTCTGGACACAAGGGACCCTCCCTGTCTAATGGATGCTGGCACGCCATCTGTGAATGAATGGCAAGCAGTTGTTCCATGAGTGTTTACAGCACAGCTCATTTCCTTTGCAAGAGCAAGGGAACGAAACAAAAAAGACATAGTGCGGGCCTTAAGTCATTATAACTAATAAACACGCGATGCGGTAATCTGAACACTCTTATAACCAGTATCACTTTATGTGGTCCCCATAACCTATAAGGTCGTAGGGGAGCCAGGCGTTAGAGACCTCACTTCTCTAGGGGCCAGCATATTGAGGGCGGCACCCATCTCCTCTCCCTCGCTGCTTTACCTTCCCTCACCCTAAAGAGGGCAGGAACCCATTTACAGCTGGGTGAACTGGGGGAACTGTACTGAAGCCAAGGCGCGCAAATGGTCACCCATCCAGCTGGTAACCATGCTCGATGCTGCTTAACCTTGGCTGGGGGGAAAGCGAGTGCTCCGACCACTGAGCTATTCTATCCCCATGTGGAAGGAGGTAAAATTGAAGACTATTACGTTCTCATAACGGTTTATCAGCGCAGACATCACGTGAGCGTCTGGAGTCATTGGGAAATAATATAAGCAGCCCTGGAAGGTCAAGGATTATGCCTGTATTCATTCCTGTATGCTGTGGGTGGAGGAGGTTTGGAGAGGTGCTTTTTTTTCTGTACTTGGCAATTTTTGCATTTTAGCAACAGAAAACAGTGATGGGATAAATGCTGGCTATAGGAAGAATAACAATTAAAAAAAAAAAGAGACCTGTCTTTTCATCATTGCCTCTAGTATGTCTCTGTGATTGTTTTTCTTTTGCAGCATTTGTTTCTGTTTTGAATAGATCTTTATATTGAAAACTATGAATAATGATATACATACACACATTGAGAGCATAAAAAGCATATGACATGCTTTAAAACAACATATTGAACTCCTTTAGTTTGGCATCTGGTATTTATGTATCCTTCTAGGAGACTTATATTTTGCATGGCCTTGTATGTTTACTGTTCATAGATAGGGCCTCAGAGTTTTTTTTTTTTTTTTTTAAACTTTATAATAACAGTTGTACACACACACACACACACACACACACACACACACACACACACACACACACACACACACACACACACACACACACACACACACACACCACACACACAACACAACACACACACACACACCACGTCTAATATCACTTAGAGTGAACAGACGTTAAATTGAAGACAACAACAACAACAACAACAACAACAACACACACACACACACACACACACACACACACACACACACACACACACACACACACCACACACACACACACACACACACACACACCACACACACACACACTCACTCCCTCTCTCTCTGTCCACCTGTCTCTGTCTCTGTATCTCTCTCTGTCCATCTGCCCATCTGTCTGTCTGTCTGCTCCTCCCCCCCCCCCCCCCCCCCCCCCACTCTCTCTCTCTCTCTCTCTCTCTCTGATCTGTGGCCGCATTTTGTAGAAAGAAGCAACTCTCAAGAACACAATACTCAACTTCTTCTTCATCCAACGCTCAATCAGCAACTATTTGTTGTCTGTCACATTATGAGTGAAAATGCGTTGTGCTGCCTGACAAGTCAGGGCCAGCGCATCCCCACTTCGGTGTGGAAGAGAATTGTCATCTTTTGTAAAAAAGTCTTTCTTGGAAGAAATAAAAAAAAGGTACGAGAATGGACCAATTCTGCAGAAAATAGACAAGAAGGAGATGACAGGAATGAATTAAAAAGAAAAAAGAAAGAAAAAAGAACAAGGCAGAAAGAAAGAGAGGGATAGAAAAGAGGGAATTCCTAGCACAGAATTTCCAGAAGGTGGGGGATGCGATTTATACTGACAGGCCGCTGGCATTGGGGGGGTGAGGGGTGGGGGGGGGGGGGGGGGGGGGGGGGGGGTTGGCGAGGGGGGGGGGGGGGGGGGGGGTAGGGGGAGGAGGCTGTCAGTATAAATAGCATCCCCACATTCTGGAAATTCTGTGCAGAATTAATAAGTACCCTCCCCAACCCCCACCCCTGTAGGGATGCAGAAGGAGGGGTGGGGGGGAGGGGGAGAAGGGATGGGATAGTTCATAATTTAACCAGCGGACAGAATGCAAGCTAGGCTACCTCTCCAACACTGTCATGACTGCACTGCTACACTGGCTGTACTCCTTCAGACACCCGACGTCTCTGGAGGCCGGAGGAGCTAGTATAGTGGTGTGTCCAAAGGTCGGCCAGCAGTGATGGAAAAGGCTGGAAGCGGGAGGAGACAACAATGGGTTGCGTGGGAGGGACTCTGTGGTGCCCGGTCATCATTCTTACTTCCAGAGTTCTCCTGGGGGCGCCCCCCACCCCCGGGAGCATTTTATATAACAGTTCCCTTATGACTGTCGTTGTTCATATACTGTTTATTTGAATGGAGAGAAGGAGAGAGAGAGAGGGTGGTGGTGGTGGTGGGTGGGGGGGGGGGGGGGGGGGGGGGGGCTAGGGAGGTGTTGGGAGAGAGAAAGAGGGAGGGAGGGAAGAAGACATAGAGAGAGAGGTGTGTGTGTGTGTGTGTGTGGGGGGGGTGATGTAGAGAGAAAGAGAGAGAGTGTGTGATAGAGAGAGGGAGGGAGGGAGTGCGAGTGTGTTTTTGGTGTGTGTGTGCGTATTTAATTTAATTTTATTATTTTTAAATTTTAAATTTTCATTTTATTCTTTTATATCGAGGATAATGGAATAAGCACTTATGTGTTTTTACACCCAGTCCCTGTGTGTATGCGATTTTGTAAATTTTGTCATCTGTTTCCACCGGCACACAATGGCCTTCTCTTACGAAAAGCGGAACAGGATTTAACGTGTGTGCAAGATGTTCTGCGTGCGCTCGCACACGGGGCCTCGGTTTATAGTCTCATCCGAAGGACTTTTGGGGAGAGTGGGGTCTGCACTGATGTGAACTCCAGGGAAAAATATCCCCTTGAATGGGAATCGAACCCGGGTCTTCAGATTGCGAACGCAATGTTCTAACCACTAGTTTGTGTGTGTGTGTGTGTGTGTGTGTGTGTGTGTGTGTGTGTGTGTGTGTGTGTGTGTGTGTGTGTTGTGTGTGTGGTGTGTGTGTGTGTGTACGTGTGTGTGTGTAGAGTTGGTTTTGTCATTCAACAGATTGGCGCACAAACAAAGAAACAGAATGAGAGACACGGAGAAAGGCAGAGAGACAGGCAAAAGAAGATAAAGACGAACGGAAAAACAGGGCCCCGAGAGATACAGACACCTGCAGTGTTGGTCAGGTCATTTGAGCAACACTCTCAAACTCGCATCCGTAAAGTGGATGAAGCTCGACTGTGTGATCCGAGTCATCCTAATGAGCCCACAGCAAACTTACTCTGGGTAGAATACGACCAGAGTCGAAAAATCCCTATGGCTCTTATTAGATTAGAGTCTTCGACCTTTCAGCCCGAAACTCAAAAATCTAACCACTGCGCCAAGGCGGCTGGTGAACAAGCCAACTTTGGTGTTTGTGTGTGTGTGTGTGCTTGCGCGTGCGTGCGCGCGCGCGCGCGCGCGTGTGTGTGTGTATGTGTGAGATAGCAAAGCCCAAACCTTGCCCCCATCCTCTAGACCTTAAGAGGTGGTCTGGGTGTTAGACCTTCGGATGAGACGATAAACCGTGAGAGCATGCAACACACATTCCGGGCCTGTAAAAGAACCTACGGCAACTAGAGAGCTGTCCCTGGCAAGTCTCTGTAGGGAAAAAGGCACTCTGGTGGGAAACAGAAACACAGGAAAACATGAAAAGGAAAAAATAAATAATGGGTGGCGCTGCTCTTGTGGCAACGCGCTCCCTCCCCGGGAAGAGCCGCTCGAATTTCACACAGAGAAATCTGTCGAGACTTAAAGAGGTGTACAATACAATAATAAAATGATACAATAGAAAGCCACGTTTTCTAGTGCTCAGAGAGAGAGAGAGAGAGAGAGAGAGAGGAGACGAGAGAGAGAGAGAGAGGAAGGAGGGGAGAGAGAGAGAGAGAGAGAAAACTCGAACTCGAACTCGAGCTCGAACTCGAAAGATTTAAATCACAAAGAGGCCTGGCCCATACATGAAGGGGGTTGGCCAAACGCTTGTAATTTTGTAGAAAATTAATAACACAAAAAACCAAATGTTATTGCAACCCAACACCACAACAAAAAAAACAGTTAAAAAATGACTTAAGAAACCAAGGGAATCTCTTAATTCTAAGGCTTTACACAAATATAAAGCAAGGCTTGCGCAGAGAGAGAGGAGAGAGAAGAGAGAGAGAGAGAGATAGAGAGGAAGGAGAGAGAGGAAGAGACAGACAGACAGACAGACAGCAGACAGACAAACAGACAGAACAGCCTGCCCAGAGAGGAACAAAAAAATTTAAACCCTGTAATCTATCACCCATATCCCGCTGACAGCAAGCATAAAAACGCCTATTCATTGATCAATAACATACAACATTATAATTCGAACATAAATACCGAAAAGATATAAAACAGGATAACAAAAACGGCTAATAAAAATTTTAAAAAAGGGGCTTATTTTGGTCGCCTTATCTTCTGTACGTGGCTTAATCCCAAGTCGGGGGCGCCACTTGAAAAGTTTGGGCAGTTAAAGCGGAAAACACTCCAGCATTTATTGTTCCTTTTTTATTTATTTACGTCTGCTGACGATAAAAGCAATTTCAGGAGCAGACCTTGTTTTCCAGAATTTGAAGGTACATTCTCCCGGTTTTTTTAAAAAGGAGAGAGAGAAAAGAGAGAAAGTGCAACATTCCATAACGCAAAGTTTTTGTATATATTTTAAAAACTAAAATATCTACATATTGTTTTTGTTAAAAAAATATCAGGTTGTTTTTTTCCCCCACAATACCCATTTTTGGGTTGATTTTTCCCTTTTTGTTTTTTTTACAAAAACATCTACATAGAGGTTGGTCTTCCCCCCCCCCCCCCCCCCCCCCCCCCCCCCCCAAAATATCAACCGAAAGTTTTTTTGTTTTGTTCTTTTACAAAAAAGTATCTCAGCAGAGTTCTGTTTTATATATAAAAAATAGCTACCCGTAAGTTGTTTTTAAGCTAAAATATATTCTTTATCTTTCTTTAGCAAACATCTGAAAACTCATTAGAACATACAAAACTGTTCAATTTTTATTGCTGTGTGTCATGGTTTTTCCCCTTTCATCTGATACGACTGAAGCACCTACCGCTAACAACACACTTTTATTTTAAATGGCAGTTTGTATAAAATCTCTACTCTTCATCTAAACAAGTTCCACACAGCTAACAATAGCATCAATGCCATTGATCATGCATCTGACTTCTGCGTACTCTTTCATCTAAATTTACATGTTAATGTAAATTAAAAAAACAAAAAATCTTCAAGACAAGAGATCTGTTTTCTTTTTTTCAGGGAGAGAGAGCAAGAGAGAGAGAGAGACGCTTTAACGCTTTAACAGTTTATTGTCATTGCCCAACTAGGCCTTTTGACAAGGGGGGTAACACAAATATGTTTGTCAAACCAGTAAATAAAAATGAAAAAACGTATCAGTACAATTAATTTGGCAAAAAGAACAGGTCCATCCCGTATAGCGAACAATTATAATGATATCATTTGCGTATAAAACATTTACAGTACTAAAAAGTGAAATACGTGATCAGTACAATTAATTTTGGGCAAAAAGAACGGGTCCATCCACGTATGGGGAATTAATTATAATGATAACATTGGCGTATATACATTTTCAAATTACCAGTTAATACAAAGAAAAGAAAAGGAAAATCAAACTGCAATGCAAAAACAACAATCGAATCGACCATTCCATTTAAATTACAATGATATATGTCACCCTTTTTTAACTCTGCTTACTTGGGGTACATTGCTCTTTAAGGTGACTTTATCATTAAAATGTTTATATGTTGGTGCTGACATGGTTTTTGTCTTAATTTTTGTGCTTCTGCAATAAACTTAGCTACAGATTTAATTACATGTTCGTTTTCAGACGACAAAATAGAAATAATATCTGGACTTTCTGTTTCTTGTAGAACTTAGGAAATTATGTTTCTTTCGTATAGTTTCATATGCTTTAAAATTGAAACAAAAAATGAATTTCATCGTCAACAGTTTTGACCACATAAGGGACATGGTAATTGCATGGCTGTCTCAGTCTGGAACCATCTTTTGTTTGCATAAAAACCCCAGTGTTCTTAACCTGAATCGAGCATAATTAAGTCTGTCCATTTGTCAGTAACTATTGATAGATATTTTTCTGTCTGGATACAGATTTGAATGAAAAGAACCAGCTATATTTATTTTTAACTTCCAAATCTGAGTGCCAGTTTTTGTTTAAAAAGGAGCAAATAAGCCTATCTTTAAATTCGAAAGAAAGGCGCCATTACCTACCTTCTGAGACATCCAAAACAATCCCAAAGCCATGCTCTGAAAAAAATCTTTTAACTTGAATACCCAGTTCTCTTTACCCCCAATTCCATCTGTAAATTAACATATCCTAAGACTGTCTACATAAACGTGATTGTGGAAGTTTCAATAGTTTAAAAACCAATATCTAATGCATTTCACAAAGGTTCAAATATAAAGGAATATTTTCCCTGTCTCTCCATATAGTATAGTGTTAGATGAATGTATTGGAAACATTAAAAAACGTTTCATTGCAAATGTGTGAACTTTTTCCATGTGCGTATTTAAATAACCCCATATTTCTGAAGCGTAGGTAAGCATGGGTTTTCCTGTGTGTCAAAATTTCAGAATGGGGAAACAGTCTATTGAGTTCAGCTTTCGTAATGTTTTTAGGATTTCTATTACCCCTTTTTTTTTTCCCCTTTCCTACAAGATTCTTGCCATGCAAAATTTAGACTTAGCTTTGTTGAAACATCATCCCTAAAATATTTATACTATTAATTATTTTTACTTCAGCATTTCCAAAAAACCATTTTCATGAACTGATAAATGACCACCCATTCTAAAAACATAATGTTGTTTTTTTCCATATTTACTGACAAATCAAAATTATCTGCCTCCTCTTTTAAAGATATTTAACTGATGTTGCAAAACCGATAGCAGTCTCAGACAAAAGAATAATATCGTCAGCAAAAAGTAGTAGAACACCTCGATTGCACCGGGAAATTTATTTGAATGCCATGTTTTCCTTTTCTTGATAACTCAATACTAGCTCATTTATAAAGAACCGAAACATCTGTGGGCCCCAAAATACAACCCTCCCTTCACTCCCTTTGGGGGCATTCAAAGAAATCTGAATATTCATTTCTTGCACGCACACACGCTAGTAACTGAATTATAAATAAGCTCTGAGGGCCATATATAATTTAACCATTTACAACCTTTTTTTTTTTCGTAGTACATTCCACAATATATTTCTATTCACAGAATCGAAGGCCTTTCTAAAATCAACAAAAGAAACATATAATTTTTTACGGGACAGCAAATGTTTTTGAACGAGAGAGTAAGAGTAAATATTGATCTACAGTGTGTACTTCGCTCTAAATCCTGCTTGCTCTTCAATTAATTTTTCTTCGTTATCTGCCCACTGAGTTAATCTCTTATTCAAAATAAAAGTATAAAGTTACTTAATACACTGGTGAGAGCTACACCGCGATAGTTATCAGCATTATTAACATCTCCTTTTTTATGTATGGGAATTATTACTGATTTGGCCAACTGCAAAAGGGAAATCACTCTTTTCAAACAAAAGGTTAAATAACTGAACAAGAAAATAATTACAGCAGAGTTTGCATATTTCAGCATTTCTCTCCAATTATTTTATCAGGACCAGCACTTTTTCCTGTTTTTAAAATGTTTAATAGCATAAATAATCTCATTCTGAGTTATAGGATTGTTAAAAAATGGTTCCAACATATTTTCATCTTCTTGTAGTACTTCCCACTTTATCTTGGTGTTTCTGCACCAATTAAAGTCATTAAAAAACCCTTCCCAAAAATGATCATACCATTGTTGACTAGTGATGTTATTATAAACTAGTGACTTACGACTAACGGATCTGATGACGGACCAGAACGTTTGGGAAAATCCTTAGAAGAATCTTTAAGTTTTCTCTTAAACTCTTTCCCTCAAAGTCTTTTTCTTTTGTTTTTCTAGACTGAAAGATTCTTTTCGTGCAGTAGCGTAAAACATTTGTCTTTTTCTGGTTTATCTACATTCGGTTTTTTAACAAACGTTGAAAAATCGTTTTAAATAGTCCTCTTAACTTCTTGTTTCTTTTGCTCAAAATTCGCACAAACCAGTCGTTACATTTTTTTCCTACCTTTTCTAACTGTTCTGACCATGCAACGCAGCAGCCCCACATAAGGCCTTCACAAAGTGATCTACACTGTTATTCACATCGGTGTTCATAGCTGAGAGGCAGTTTCTAAAGCTTTCTTGAATTCTGCACTATTTTAATTCATATTTATATACCTCTACAAAATCTTCTGACCATATAATCTTTCTACACTCTCTTCTTCTCTATTTTCGATACTAACACAGTCCCTTTTCTACTTTCCATGTTATTTCAACGGGGAAGTGCCACGAATAAACACACTCCCCAATACACAGATCAAAACTTTATAACAATTGACTATAGACAAGAACATAATCAATAACGCGCATCCATTAAGAGACACAAAGGTATACTCCCCCTCCCTATCCCCCCACAACAACCATTCAGGAATCCTCATGTCAAACATAAAACAAAATCAAGCAAGGACTGCCAAAATTGTTCATCGTTTCAAACCTTAGAGGCACGCACACAAAGTTCATCATTCACATCATCATACTCCACATCATCCAAGTAATTTGACATCACTTCAAGGTCGGCTTGTTCCTGACCAGTCCTGGCATTCAAGTCTCCTACAATCATGTAATGAAAGTCATCTTTTTTGAAAAATATTGCAATAATGTTTCCTCTAATAATACAACACCATCTTTAATTAGTTTTTCATTGTAAAGAGGACACCTTCTGGCACAATATAGCACGCTATCAAAATAACTCTTATCTAAATCAAAATACTTTTGTTTATTCTAATGGCAATCGTGTGTGTGGAAAAGAAGAGAGAGAGAGAGAGAGAGAGAAGAGAGAGAGAGAAGGGGAGAGAGAGGAGAGAGAGAGAGAGAGAGACAATGACAATGACAATGACAATGACAAATTCTTTTATTTCGAGGATAATGAATAAGCACACATGTGCTTTTTTACATCCAGTCCCCGCCCGTTAGGGATACATCTTAATAATAATAACCCAATACTTATACATCTCGCAATAAAAACAAGGGGAAATAAACCCCTTTTCAAAACAGCTCCCCCCCAACAACCCCCCCCCCCCCCCCCCCCCCCACCCCCCAAAAACAAGCAATTAAAAGAAAATCCTAAGAATTACCCCACCCCTACCCCCATCCCCCAAAAAACCCTAACCAAAACAAACAAACAAACAAACAAAAGAGAAGGAAAAAACCAAACCAAACAAAAGATGATAAAAAAGGAGAAAAACAGACAAACAACAACAACAAGAACAAAGCAACAACAAAGCCAAGAAAAATAACACAACCCAAACTTAATAAGTCATAAAGATAAACATCTACACATTGTCAAATGGTACACAACTTGTTACACATAATTATAAGATAAATTTAAATAGGGCACTCCTAAAAACTTTAATACAGAGGCAAGTCCAATAAAGTAATTGAAAATATAAAAATATGAATCCTTCATCAGGATATACTATGACTATAAGCAGGACGATAAAAGGTGAGAAAAGAGAGAGACAGAGACAGAGAGTTGTGTGGTGTTGTATTTCAGAGATAATATCCAATATATAAATCCCCAAAACAGTATGCGATCCCATCAACACTCATTTTTGATTATATTTTTGTTCAAATTATATGTCATGATAATGAAATAAATTTAATACCCATACATCCACACAATAAAAAAAAAGAAACAAACCAAGAAAAATTAAAAACATACAGTCGTTTAGGAGAGAATATGGTGGGTGAGTGAGTGAGTATGTGTGGTGTGTGTGTGTTTGAGCGCGCGCGCGTGTGTGTGTGTGTGTGTGTGTGTGTTTGAGTGTGTGTGTGTGTGGGGGGGGGGGGGGGGGGTGTTTCAGGGTAATACTAAATATGTAATACTCACATACACACGATCAACAAAACACTTTTAATTATGTTCTTGCAAATTGAATGTCATGGTAAAAAAAATAAGTGCAATACCCATACACTCCATAAAAAGAGGGGGAAAAAGCCAATAAAGTCTAAAAGAACATCTACCATTGGGAGTAATAGAAACAAATTCTTTTTTTTCCAGACAATGAATAAGTAATTCATGTTTTTTTTCTACATCCAGTCCCCGCCCATGGGGTCACATTTAAAAATGCACTCAGTACTCAATACTTTCAAGCAGAAGAAGCAAAGGAAAAGAACTTTTTTTAAAGAAAAAGAGACAAGAAGAAAAAAAACAAACAAACAAACAATCAAAACAAAAAAACAACCCCAGACGAGCAAAAGACAAAACATACCCCAGAACCCCCCCCCCCCAAAAAAAAAAAAAAACAACAAAAAAAAACACAAAACAAAAAAACAAAGAAAAAAAACAAACAAACCAAAAACAAAAAACAACAACAAAAAGCAGACAAAAACACCCTTCCCAAAAAAAAAAAACAAAAAACAAGAAAAAAAACAAGAACATCAAACAAACAAATGAGAAAAAAACAACAACCCCAAAAACAAACAAATAAACAAACAAACAAAAAAAACAATAAAAAAAAAAAGAAAAAGAAAAAAACAGCACCGTTCCCCCCTTCACCCCACACACACACACAACCCCACACACACACACACACAACACACACACACACACACACAACACACACACACACACACACATACATACACCAAAACAAAAAAACTAATAAGCGAAAAACCCAAACAAATCACCAAAAAAAGAACAAAGTAACAACTACAGCAATAATAACAAGAGAGAGAGAGAGAGAAGAGAGAGAGAGAGAGAGAGAGAAGAGAGAGAGAGGAGAGAGGAAACTTATAGATCATAAAATTGAACAAACCCTTTATACTGTAGAATAGTACAAAATAGTTGTTACCAAAGTGGTAATTAAAATATTAAAATAGGAGATTCACTGGAGCTCAGTACAGTCAACAAGTCCCAAAATAATATTGAAAATCGAAAGTGGGAAAATGCCCTTTATTAGAATACACAATAACAATAAAGGAGAAGAGAGAGAGAGAGAGAGAGAAGAGAGGGAAAAGAGAGAGAGAGGAAGAGAGAGAGAGAAAGAATTAATTGCATATCGGGCTTAGGCCATAAAAACAGAGAGAGAGAGAGAGAGAGAGAGAAAAGGGGAAGAGAGAGAGAGAGGTGTGTTGTGGTTTTTGTGTGTGTGTGGTGTGTGTGTGTGTGTTTCAGAGATGGGACTAAAGAATAAAAATTTTCAAAACAGTACACATCACCTTGGACACTTATTTTGATTACTCATACAAAAAATATGTTATGATAAAATAAAATAAAAAATAAAATAATAATAATAATAATAATTAATTAAATAAAAAATAAAACCTCAATACGATCACCTTGGACACTTATTTTGATTACTCACACAAAAAATATGTTATGATAAAAAAATAAAATAAAATAATAATAATAATAATAATCATCATCATCATCATAATCATAATAATTAAATAAATTTAAAAAACCTCAATACCCATACTCTTACACAATAAAAACAAGAAAGAAAAGAAAGAGAAAGAAAAGAAAAAAAACAACAACAACCCCGCTAAATTCTATAAGTCATAGCATATCGGTCTTAGGCCCTAATACAAAAGAGAGAGAGAGAGAGAGAGGATGGAGAGAGAGGAGAGAGAGAGAGAGAGAGAGAGAGAGAGAGGCAGAGACAGAGACAGACAGACCGACAGACAGATAGAGAGGTTAATTTAATGCAGTTCCTGTTCATTTAAAATTCATCTCCAAGGATTTTAAGGAATCAAAACATGCTTCTTTCATCTTGCCCTTATCCCATAAGCAATCCACTGACATTGTCTTCTAGTCTACAAAATATGCAGAGAATAGAGAGAGAGGAGAGGAGAGAGTGAGAAGAGAGGAGGAAGAGAGATGGAGAGAGGAGAGATCAGACAGACAGGACAGGCATGGCAGAAAAAGAACATATAGACAAACAGAAATCTAGACTAAAAAACCACTACCCAAACCCCTGAATTTGTAATGGCTACACTCACATTAAATATTGAACCTTTTTCCTTCTGTTTTTGTTATATTGTCTTGCATTTATTGCGATGTTTTTTTTTTTATTTAAGGGGGGGGCATCACAGAAGTAAAAACCCTTTTTACGAAAAGATCTAGTTCTGACTTACCACTCATGTGATTTTGCACAAAAAAGTCTTATGGTAGGATTGAAATTAAAAATAGGCGTGAAAATCTGCAAACACTGTACCACTTCAGTCCTTTATTTCTGCTAGCTTCTAACATGCGATGGGCGGGGGTCAACATGATCAAGGACACAAGCAATCCTTATATTTCTTGATCATTTCCAACTTTTTCATGACTGCCTAGTATTGCTCCTTGTCCTCAATACCCAAAAACAAGTACACAGTGCCCATTTTTTCCATACTTAAAAAAAAAATCTGCGAAAATCGCAGAAATTGTTGGGACAAAGCACTCCTAGAGTACACGACCCGCCAAAAGGCTAAAGCTGGAGTGTGGCCAGTACAACTGCCACTATCCCCATCCCTACCATATCCCCCATTCCAACCCCCAATTAACCCAACACGTCGCAGAATCGGACTCACAGTGAGACCTTTGGACTGACAGATCATTGCCCCAACAAAACAACCCAAAGAAAAAAAAATTCCTTTCCTGAGGGCGGCAGCCCACCCTCCCCTCCTCTCCTCTAATCTCTCCTCCCTTTACTGCATAAGCTGATGGGGGCTGTTTATTGTCCCGGGCCCTGTCAGAATTGGGGCAGGACGATTAGGAAGATTAGTCGAAGCTGAACCAACAAACCAACCACCCAACCACTCCTCACTTATACTATTATACCAAGTTCATAGTCTTCCTGGCTACTACCCCCCCCCCAACACAATGCAGACCCACGTCTCCTTCCCTCCCCCCCCCCCCCCCACCCTCCCAGTCTACCTTCCCCCCCCCCATTTTTAGACAATATGGCGACCGTGTCAAGTCCCCTTTTCCCTTGGCTCTTTTGGTTTTCTCCATTCGGTATGGTGGGGACAGAAAGTCTGGAGTGAATGTGGAGGGTGCAATTTATTGCCATGTCGGGCCTGTAGATTGGGCCGAGACGATTAGGAAGATTAGTCCGATGCTGGCCATTACAACCAAACCACTCCTCCTTTTACTTTATCCAAGTTCTAGTCTTGGGGGGGGGGCACCCGAGGAAGAGACGAGATCCCCCCCCCCCCCCGCGCCCTTCCAGTTTACCTTCCTCACCCATGTAGCAATTTGGGACCATGTTCAAATGTACCCTTACAGCCAATGCGTTCTTTTGTTCTCCAGTTCCGGTATGGGGGAACAAAAAACTGGTTTTACTAACTTTGGCTAGCAAGACAAATGTTACGTCTGTCGGTTCTCTGCATGTCCAAGCATGAGGATGGCTAAGATGTGGTCAGTTAATTCAATGTAAGTGTTGTAGTGTTGTAGTTTGTGTGTTGTGTGTTGTGTGTGTGTGTGTGTGTGTTCTCCAATGAGTGTCTGACATTTTTGGAAATGTCGAATTTTTGAATGAAAGAACTTTAAAGAACTTTAGAATGTTGATGCCTTTGAGAATTTTTCGAAATTGCCTTACATGTATTGCATACTAGCCTTGGTTAAATAGATAGTAAGATTGAGAGCTTTTGTTAGACACTTTTTGCACACTAACTGCTGCTCTTTTGAGCGATATGCGAATGTGCACACCTGTGGCGGCGCACATACACGTCATTTTGATATAATAATAAAAAAACTACTTGAAAACACTCAATATTAAAAAAATGAAGAGTGAGAGAGAGAGAGAGAGAGAGAGAGAGAGGAGTGAAACAGAGAAAGGACAGAGAAGAAGACAAGAAAGAAAGAAGAGAGAAGACAGAGACGAGAAGAGAGAGAGAAAGAGAGAGAGAGAGAAAGACGAGAAGAGAGAGAGAAGACAGAAAGAGACGAGAGAAGAACAGAGACGAGAATCAACCGAAGAAGAGAGACGCAGACAGAGAGGAGAAACGAGAAGGAAAGAAGATAATCCGAAGAGAAGACCCGACCCAAACATCCCCCCCCCCAAAAAAAAAGAGCACCTGAAAAAGGAACTAATACCCTTGATCTCAATAACACAGAAAAGACTTATGAACACAAAAACGATTTCCATTATCCATTGAAGAGGGGGGAGTTTCCAAAACCCCCTACCCCCTCGACCCAAACTACTAAAGTTTATCACAAAAACCCTTCCAAAATGAAGGGGATGTTGACCAAACTGCTATCTTTATAAAAATAAAAAAAAGACAAAAACCAAAGTTAAGATTTAAAATAAAATAATAGATTAAAAAAAATAGTTAGAAAAATAGATAGATGTAGAGAGAAGAGAGAGAGGAGAGAAGAGAGAGAAGAGAGTGAAAAACAAAAACAAACATAAACAAAAAATAAAAAAAACCCCAAAAAACTAAAAAACAATAAAAAACCAACCAGCTAAAAAAATCAACCAAACAATTATAACCATAACAACCAACCCGTCAACCCAAAAAAACAACAAAAGTCACAGAATAATCACAAAAACACCCCCCCACCCAAACACCAACCCCCCCAAAAAAAAAACAAACCAAAAAAAACCCACCCCCAACCCCCCTCTGTAAAACAGAGTACTTAAATTCACCTTGTCTCCAACATAATTCAAAAACCCAAAAACAACCAAAAAAATTTTT
>CM054139.1:27216709-27270815 GCA_028751875.1 Rapana venosa
GTTTGGAAAAAAACAAAAAAACCCTAAACAATATTAAACCATACAATTCAAATAATTTTAAAATCTTGAAAATATATCCCCCTAATACAAACAAACAAGCAACAAGAAAAGCCAAACCAAAAACAAACAAAGAAGACAAAACAAAATATTTAAAAAGACACACCAACTGCTCACCCCCTCACACACACACACATACACACAAAAACCTTCAACCACACAACAAACAAATGAATAAAACAAAAACAAAAAGATAAACCAACAAGAAAACCACAACAAGCAAATAAACAAACAAAACAAACACAAACAACAGCAACAATAAAAACATAAAACAAGAATAACAGCCAAAACAAATAAAGAACAATATAGAACTAACAAAAGACGAAAAAAGAGTCCAAAATCCCCTTTCTCCCCCTCCCCAAGAAAACCACCTAAAACAAAGGAAAACCCAAAACAAACTAAAAGCAAAATAAACCAGAATTCCCCCCCCCCCCCACCACCCACCACCAACAATAACAACAACAACAACGACCAAATGGATATAAACAGAGGATACTGATGTATAGTTTCCTTTTAAATCATTTAAACACTTACGTACACGTACACGCCCTCACCCATATCCCCTTCACCACATATATAAAGGAAAACAAGAAATAACCAAACATACATTGGATTCAGAGCAAAAAAGTCAAACAAAGACATCCATTCCCTCCCTCTCTCCTGGTCATATACACACTTGTACATGTGCTTTTTAGGGAGGCACCGTGGTCGAGTGGTTTAGGCGGTCAACTCGTGATCCAGAGGTCGCGGGTCCGATCCCCGCTCGGCTCGGTGTTTTGTCCTTGGGAAAGACACTTTACTCCTATTTTCCTCACTCCACCCAGGTGTACAAGTGGGTACCAGCTCTGCTGGGGAAGTATCTGGCGACAGACTAGCGTCCTGTCACAGGGGTGGTGAAAAACCATCAGTTCGCTTAACGCTACAGAAACCGGGATAAGCTCCGGCTCTATGGGCATTCTGGCTCGAAAGAACATACATGTGCTTTTTTATTTAAGGCAGACAAGGTTAATCCTGCCATCAAAGAATAAATTCAGGCAATATAAACCCACCCAGCAATACTAACATCAGCAATAACAATTTAGGTCATCTAATTTACAATGAAAAAGAAAATAAACAGAGACAAAATAAAATAAATCAGCATATTTTTGTGTAACACAAAAACGAAAAACCCTCAAAACAACAAGAAAGTAAAAATCCAAAACCGAACCAATTACACAACCACACGCACTCACACGCGTGTACACATGCACGCACGCACACACACACACACACACACACACACACACAAGATCCAAAGCTGTTGGGGCCGACATCATATCAAACCATAAGTAGATCAATGCTTACACATGTACTCTATATGAATATGAATACTTCGGTCATATCTGATTTTAATGACAAGAATAACGTCAGTGACACTTTAATCACTCTCTTAAGTTGAAAAGTCGTGTTCTGAACTTTTATTCATGCAATATCTTTTTAGATGTGTTTTATACTGATCTTTGGTTTTAATACATTTCAAATTTTGGGGTAGTTTATTCCACAGGTCACTGCCTGAATACAAGAGGCTCGATTTATATAGGTTATTTCTGGGTCTTGGAAATGTTAGTAAATGGGTGGTGTCTATGTTGGTTAACTTTGAAAGCTTTGGTAATTTTTCCCGAGGTGCTTTTTTTGATAAACAACGTTTTGCCAACACAGCTTTATTGAATAAAGTCGGTTTCGAAATGTCAGTACATTTTTTTGCTTATGACCCTCAATTGTCAGGGTGCTTGTTTATAGCCAATACAAGTTTTACTGCTCTTTTATATAACGATGAATGAATTCAAGTTCGTTCCACTGCAGGTATCCCAAATAGTTGACGCTTGTCAATGATTGGTAAAAAGTGACCGCAAAAATAGTTTTCGAGAGTGATTATTTAGAAAGTGTTTTTTTTTTGGATAATTGAAGTAGCCTGTGAGCTAGGCATATTTACCTAGTGACATTATGTGATCAGTCCAAGTCATATTTTTGTCAATGGTAACACCTAATATTTTATGAGAGTCAACTTCTTAAACTATTCCGTTATCCAATAACAGAGGTTGAAACCTATCGTTCATTTTTTGCCTTTTCTGTCTTTGCTGATACGTACATACACTTTGTTTTTTGTGCATTTAAGGACATTAGGGTTTAAATGAAGTCCAAATAATCAATCTTCCTATATATATTGAAGTTTTGCGAGTTATCCTGCAGGATCTGAATCACTACAAAAGAGATTGGTATCGTCAGCAAACATTTCACAGCTACTTTAAATAAAAACAGGGGTAAATCATTTACGGTAGATTGAAAACATGTTGTGGTCCAAATACTGCAGCCTTGTGGGCACTCTATATTAATGTTGTGGTAGTAGTTCTGATGTTTTGATTATTTACAGATTTTAGCTGCTGCCATATTAGACAGATAATGTTCTAGTAGTTGGATAACTTCAGGTGGCAGTTTGTACAATTCTAATTTGAGCTATTACACAAAGAATGGTTAATCACATCAAATGCTTCTTTCAAAGTACCAAAAGGAGGCAGTTAAATTAATGTTCATTTATATTGTGTAGGGAGGACTGTCAGTGAGCTGAGTTAGAGCAGTGTGTGGACAGGAATAGTTTTTACGCAACCTGATTGAACTCGTGCAATAGATGTTTTTTTGTAAAGTCAGACATTAAGGAAAAAAGGATATTTGTATGTGTTTTTCAATTGGGTTTAGATAATACAGAGAGAATTGAAATTGGCCTTTAAGTTGTAGGAGAGAACAGTCTACTGATTTATGGTATGGTGTAACTTTTGCCTTTTTAAACTTGAGAGGAAAACACATTTTTTTAATATACAAGTTGTATAGAATGTCGGTGTTTCAACGATATCAAGACTAGAGGTTTTATAATCCGCCATCTAACGTGTTAGTTCAAGTGGTCTAGAATCGGTTTTGGCATTTTTATGCTTTTCTATTACGTCAAAGATTGTATTGGTGGAGATTAATTGGAAAGTTAATAATGTGTTTTGATGAAATGAATATATTTGTTCTAGGTTATGAAGATCATTTTCGCTTGACTTGTCCACATGTTACAGCGTTGTTTGCTACATTTTGAAAAATGGCTGTTTAATTCATCAGACTGATATATCTTTAATGAGTGATGACTTTTTGAATATGTAAGTCTTGCGGGTATGTTTCTTTTCAAAGTTCCTCGGCCCCATATTTGTATAATGTATTGTATCCCACTTAAGTCACTGCAGATTTTTTGCCTGAAATTCGGGCTACGCTTATAGGCACTAAATGCGTGTTGCACACGGGACCTCAGTTTATCGTTTCACCCGAAAGACTAGCACCCAGACCACCACTCACGGTCCAGTGGGTGTGGGGAGAAGTTTCGGGAACCAAACGGGATCAAGCCAACACGTTTCGAAACTGGTTTTCGCTTATATTACATATAGGCAGGTGCTTAATTCTAGACCACCATCCGACACAGACCATAGGTAGCCATTCTCCACTGCATGGGATTTTTTATTTAAAGGAAGAGTTATGTTGTATGCTAAGAGTTGTCATGGCTGAGGTCAATTTGAATCATAAAAATTTAACAACCAACGACATTTATGTAGGCCATGGACTTAGCTGACATAATCAACTGTCAGAGCTGCTATGGCCTGGGGCAGTGTGTAATGAGTGTTACAAAATGTGTGACTTGCTTGTATAATTTATTGGTGTGTGTGTGGGTGTGTGTGTGTGAGAGAGAGAGAGAGAGATGGAGAGAGAGGAGAGAGAGAGAAGAGAGGAGAGAGGAACTCTGAACGTGAAATGGTTTAATGGTACATCGCTTTAGGCGCACTACACCAATGGGGGGGGGGGGGAGGGGGGGGGGGGGTGGTTGAAGGTGAAGTATTGACATATAAATCATAGGAACATTTCACACATTATTACTGTCAATCATTAGTTGACACTCCTTTATACACACATTTCTAGTCTCCCATGTGAGTATTGTTTATCTTTTATATTCATGTTGCTATTCAGTACATCATAAGACTTAAAATCAGCATTAAACATTTGGAGGGTAAGTTTTATATGCAACATATTTTCTCTCAAAACAACCGCTTCAAGCTTTATTATTCTCATAAACTTGGTGGACACTCTAAACATTTTTTGACAACATCCTTATACTGAGCAATAACAACATAATATCATCATTGTTATCCTAATTATAACCCAACTATGTTCATCTCAAAAAGACACATGTCACACAAATTCTCCATTACAAGTGTTTTTTCAGAAGAATGAAAGGGGATGGGGAGGGGAGGATACTCTGGGTAAAACAGCATCATGGATATGATCTTGTTCCCTTCAACACTTTTAAAGAAAAAAAATACAAAAAAGAATAATGATGTGTACGCATTTTCACACAAGTATCAGAACTTGTAACGTTAATATAGTACTAAATACAGTTACAATTTCCAGTTTATAAACAATTGATATGATTTACAATTGCCAAAAGAAAGTTTAAGCTGCCTTCATTATAAGCCATGTATCATCTTCCTGCTAATGACTGCATTGAAAAAAATATATCTGGATACATTATGCCTGTGATTCTACATTGTGAATGTATGTTGTAACACATTAAAGGATACTTATGATGATTTCTTAAAGTATTTTGTTTCTGAGTCTGTGTAAAGGCTGCAGTCAGACAAGAGGTTATGTTCATTTCAATTTGATTAGCACAAAAAAGAAAACAATTTCTATCCTGCACAGATTCACTTATATCTATGTATATTATTATTTATTGTAATACACAATCTT
This sequence comes from Rapana venosa, assembly GCA_028751875.1. Lineage (NCBI taxonomy): Eukaryota > Metazoa > Mollusca > Gastropoda > Neogastropoda > Muricidae > Rapana > Rapana venosa. The sequence continues at coordinate 27,221,576 of CM054139.1, forward strand.
GCTGGGTAACAGCAACACGGAAGAGCATTAAATGTCATATAATTTATAGTCTTTTCTCTATCAAAATGTTTTATGATGAATATATATATTGTTTCTTTTCTTTCTCTTATTGTCCATTTCATTCCTGAATAACCAGTCAAACTAGTCTTTGTTATAAAGCCTTAAAAATGTTTTGTATATCCATCATTGCTTGCAACCAACAATACACACCAGTCTAGCACAGAATCTCTCTACATTTGTAACCCTTCACTTTTACACACCTGTCCAATTCAAGACATAATATATGCTCTGTGGGGTAATCTATCATTATCCATTTGAACTTATTTCAGCCAGTATCTTACACATGCAACATATGAATTGATATATAATGGAAATCTCCCCAAATCTTCATAAACCATCTTGTTTGGTGTCCTCACTGGAACACCTACGAATCTTAGCTGGGTAACAGCAACACGGAAGCAATAAATGTCCATATAATTAACAGGCTGTTAAATGTACTTTCTCAATGTGATCTTGTCTACTTATGCCCCACACCTCAGATGCATATAACAAAATAGGTTGGATTTTTATGTCAAAAAGTTTTAAGAATACACTTGCGGTCATTTCCTTGTATTTGTGAAACACTCTATGTAATTGATTAACAGCTTTCCTTTCCTTTAATTGCTAAATGATCAGTACCCCTTTTAGCACTAATCTTAGTGGTGAAATTAAATCCTAAATAAGAGTAACTGTTCACTACTTCTAATCTCTTGCCATTATAAAACCATATTTTCATGTCAACCCAGAAACCCTCTTTTCCTAAATACCATAATTTTTGTCTTATCATTGTTGACATATAATTTCATTTTATCACAACACATATGTAAGATATCTAATTGATTTTGAAGAGCTCTCTGGGAGTGGTTGACAGCAAAGCTACATCATCTGCAAACAATAGAATAAGAAGTTCTGCAATATTAGGTAGCATCTGAACACCATGTTTGCCCCTTACCTCCACGTCATCAGCTAACTGATTTATAAACATTGAAAATAAAGCTGGGATCAAAACACAGCCCTGCCTTACTCCCGTTGGGCATTGAAACAACTCAGTATGATGTGATTTTGAACGAACAAATGATAAAAGTGTATTGTACATTGCTGTGAGAGAAGCCAGAAATGTTCCTTTTACACCCTGATTGTATAAGAACGTTAGAAGTTAATCAGGTTGTACAGAGTCGACAGCTTTTCTTAAAGCTGTCTACCTCTTTTACTCAAACATTTCTGAACTGAATCATATAAAGTAAAAATATGGTCAACCATAGAATGCTTTTTTTCCGAAATCCTGCTTTCTTATCTGAAATTAAATCATTAGTTTCTAACCAAGTATATAGTCTGGTATTTAATATAGAAGTGTAACACTTAGAAATTATGCTTAATAAAGATACACCTCTGTAGTTGTCAACATTATCTGGGCCACCTTTTTCGTAGATTGGAATTATTATAGCTTTAGACCATTGTTGAGGATAAATTCCTTGGTTGAATATGTTATTAAACAGCTTTGTTAGAAACTTAAGAACAGTAGTTCCACCAACTTTCAGCATTTCAGCAGAAATAGTATCTATGCCACAAGAACACACACACTCACCACACACACTCAACACACTTAAGGTGAAGGATGCTGTTGAAATTAGGGAACGATATGAGGGAAAGTTCAGTACAAAATAAGTGGTTTGAAGCTGTTTTGAGACAAACCTGTCGTTTGTCTCTGTCTTCTCTGTCACTGATTGTGGACAAAATAAACACGCCTTTTCATTGTGCTTTGAACATTCTCGTTATTTATCTCGGGGTAAAAGCAATAGTAACGAAACTGTTACTGTAAACAAAAAGTCAGCTACAAAAATTGACTTAGGATAACAAATCTCTCTTATTCTAAAAGCTTAACAAATATAAAGTGAGGCGCGCACAACTCGGGAGACTGATGCAGAGTAAAGAGTAAATAATTTGGCTGTCTAATATTTAACAGGATGTAATTCTGTAACTCCTTAATATGGACAGCACAACAAAATGACTTCATCCTCCTCTGCTGCTTACATATGGGCTAGCAGCCTGAGGTCGTCAATATCATGTTTCTGTATTGTGATTAGAACTTTATCTGATACCCCAAGTCTAAACTTAGGCATAATTCTTTTCAAATGTATATCCTATCAAGTTTTAGATAAGTTTGACATCATGTGAATTATAAATTGTCTCTTTCATTCGAATTTTTCACTTTCTGTATGATCACTCCACTGCTGCCATCGGCAGTCAATCAATCTTTGCCTGAAAGCGTTAATAAACTCTCTACAATTTCCGACTCCTTGATTGAGCCAAACAAATCTAAACCCAAGTTCACACAAACAGGTACCTATTTGTGTCGCCCAGTTGTTTTCCCTTTGACATCTAGATCATAAAGCATCTTGTAGGATTTAAAAGGTAGCCTGCTCTCATTCATATGTGGATCGGTGGTCTAGAGGTAACGCGCCTGTCTAGAATGCGAAAAGTCCGGGTCGGGTGTGTGCGTGGTTCGTTCCCCGTTTGGGCCCGAAATTTTTCCCCATCCATTAGACCATGAGTGGTGGTCTGGGCGCTAGTCTTTCGGATGAGACGATAAACCGAGGTCCCGTGTGTTACACAAAATTTTCAGCGCACGTAAAAGAACCCACGGCAACAAGAGAGTTGTCCCTGGCAAAATTCTTAGAAAAAAGCCACTCTGATAGGGAAACAAATACAGTTGCAGACCAAAAGAAAAAAAGAAGAAAAAAGGGTGGCGCTGCTCTTGGGCGACGCGCTCTCCTCGGGGAGAGCAGCCCAAATTTCACGCAGAGAAATCTCGTGACTTAAAGTGGTATAAAATAAAATAAAATAAAATGAAAAATAAAATAAAATATGCAGAATCTTAATCCAATATCTAACGCATCTTACAGCAGCATTAACAGAGAGAGGATATCTGTTAGTTTCACTATAAACAGGATCATTAGGTGTAGGTCTGTCTAAGCCTAGAAACTGCTTTAAAGCAAAGAGGTGCACTGATTCACAATGTGTTACAGCTGCATCCAAGCCCCAAATTTCTGCACCATATAACACAGTGGGTTGTATTTGTGCATCAAATATCTTAATGAACAAGTCAAAAGAGTTGTTATTCAATATTCGTAGTTTTTTCATCACAAATAACAGGCTACGTTTACCTCGACTTGCCAGATCTTTACATGCAGTTGTGAAACTAAGCTTAGTAGAAAAACAGATTCCTAAATATTTATATACATTAATCACAGGCATGATATTTCCATTGTACAACCATTTTTCATGAGCAGCTAAATAGCCACCTTTTCTGAATACAACGATATTACTCTTACTCAGATTAATCTTAAGATCAAGTGATGTTGCAGCACTGTTTAAGCTGTTTAACTGCTTTTGTAAGCCTACAACTGTTTCAGATAGCAGGATAACATCATCAGCAAGCAGAATAATAAACAACTCTGAGAAATCTTGGGGGAAAGTGGCACCATGTTTACCATTATTGATGACATCTCTGGCTAACTCATTGATAAAAACAGAAAATAATAAGGGGCTATATGCATCACCCTGTTTAACACCAGTGGTACAGTATATTAAGTCAGTCCCTTTAGTTCCACATCTTATTCTGCTTCTGACATTCTGATACATGGCTCTCAGACATCGTAATAGTTTACCCTTCACACCGTTTTTTCAGGAGAATAGGCCACAACAAGTTCCTGTTAACAGAATCAAATGCTTTTTCAAAGTCAATAAATGCTACATAGAGCTTACGGTTATGAGCAAACTGTTTCTGTACAAACGCAAGCAGAGTAAACATATGATCTATAGTGGAGTATCCTCTCTTAAAACCAGCTTGGTGCTCACCTGTAATATTATTTTTCATAACCCATTCCTGTAACCTATTGTTAATAATAGTACTATATATATTACTACTTATGTCAGTAAGAGAAATTCCCCAGTAGTTATTAGGGTTATCAACATCACCCTTTTTGTGCAATGTTAGTATTATAGATTCAGCCCAGCTATCTGGAAAAAGACCATCATCAAAAATTTTGTTGAATAGTTTTAGAAGGAAAAGCACAATATTTTCTCCTCCATATTTTAGCAATTCACCAATGATTTGATCAGGACCGGCTGCTTTCTCACTCTTTAGTTTTCTAATTGTCACTAATATTTCATCTTTAGATATGGGACGATCAAAATCTTCCTCAGTTCCATCACTGTCAACATCAGTAATCATGGAGTTGGCTAATGAGTCTTTCTCCAACAGGGTTTGAAATGTTGAAACCATCTGTCAACTGATATGCTATTCTTTAGGCTGACTTTTTTTAAATGAGCGCTTTGATTTGTTGCTTTACAAGATTCAGTGCTATATAAATTCCATAATTTTATTATTATATTAATATTATTATTATTATTAAATGACGCCTTCTTAACACTTTTCCAGAAGTGGATTTGAGAAGAGATAGATGACATCATATCTGCAAGTAAAGTCTTATTGTACTGTTCCTTTTTTCGTTCAAGCATGCATTTATTTTCCCCTTTTTGTGATCAGTACATTTTTGGTTTTGTGTGTGGGGGAGGGGGGGGGGGGGAGAGAAAGAGAGAGAGAGAGAAAAGAGAGATAGAGAGAAGAGAGAGAGAGAAAAAGAAAAAAGAGAAAAAAGGAAAAAATCCCCGAATAAAAAATTTTACAAAAAAAACCATTTTGCCCACCCCAAAAAAGGGGGTTCCAAATGCTTAGATTTTTTTGGGAAAAAAAAAAAATAACACAAAAAAAAAGAAAAGCCCCCAAACCCAATAAAAACTAAAAAAATGCTTAAAAACAAGAATTTCTTTTTTTAAAATTTTCAAAAAAAAGAATCGCAAGCCATATGACCTTAAAAAATCAAATAAAATTATTTCCCTCAATCTAAATTTTAATTCCCACACCCAAACCCACACCAAAAACCCTATTTTTTACATAAGGGGAAGCGCCTGAGGCTCATCATCTGTTCTATATATCTAATTTATAAAAATTTTATTTTTAACACCAATCAAAATTTTGACATTTTCTTTTAAAAATGTTTCAAATCAAGTTTAGTAATTTTTAATGGTGAACCTAAAAAATTGTTGACATTGAAATCTTTATTTTTTGTATATGACCACTCCCGGCAAGGGATCAATCAGTCTTTGCCTGAAAAATTTAAACCTCACAATTTTGACCCTTATGAGCCAAACAAACCCCAAAAACCAAATTCACTTAAACAGGGACGTAATTTGGAAGCCAGTGTTTTCCCCCTTTTCATCAAATCAAAAGCACTTGTAAGACTTAAAAGGTAACCTGCACTATCCAAAGAATCTTAATCCAATATCAATCTCTTTTGCAGCATTAATAGAGAGAGGAAAACTATTTGGTTTCACTATAACAATCTTAGGTGGAAAGCGAAGAGAAGAACCAAAACGAACTCGAAGGTTTTTTTCACAAAAAGGCCCTTTGGGCCCATCTAAGGGGGGTTCGAACTGTTGTATTTTGGGGGGGTAAAAAAAAAGTAAAAAAAAAGACATGTTACTGTATAACAAAAAGTCACTCAAAAATATGATTAGGGAAAAAAATATCTTCTTTCGAAAATTTCAAAATATAAAGTGAGGGCGCACAACCTCGGAGACTTGATGCCAAATAAAAAATAAAAAATTAGGTGTCTATTATTAAAAGGATGTAGTTCTGCCAAAATTTTAAATACTGGACAGCACAACACAAAAATTCTTCATCCCCCTTGCTTCTTTCAAAGGGCATGCAGCTAGGTCTCAATATAGTTTAAGTTAGAGAGAGGAGAGGGAAAAGGAGAGGAGAGAGAAAAGAGGAGAGAGAGAGAGAACAATGAACAAAAAACAATAAATGCTTTTTTTTAACTGCACAGCTATCAGAATGTATGAAGAGATTTTTTCCGGGGCCCTCTACAATTTTTGACACGAGAATTTTTTGCATCAAAACCTACTTTTAAACGTCAACCAGCTTTTTGTATAAAGTGGATACACTTCTTCCCGAAAAGACACCACTTTCTTTTTTTTTTTTTTTGCCCAATTTTGATAAGTTTGTAGTTATATACATGAAAGTTGCCAACCCAGACCTAAAGTGGTAAATTTCCTTGGCAGAAAATAGAATAAAGGCCTCATCTCTTTACGAGGTAAAAGTTGATAACAATACAAATTCCATAGTCTCCCTTCTCCATGTAACTTGTCACTACTTCATTTTTTGTAGCCTGGGTCATAAGTGAATCAAGTTTTAAAAAAACAACAACACACACACACACAAACCAACACCATAAAATAGCGTATCACACACGCACGCACGCACCGACGCAACCCCCCCCCCCCCCCACACACACACACACACCTCAGGGGGAGGGAAACAGAAGGGGGAGAGAGAGAGTGTGTGTGTATGTGTGTGCGTGCTCACGCGCGTGTGTGTGTGTGCGTGTTCACTGATGCTTTTCTTTCTTCTATTTCTTTCTTTCTCATTCTGTTTATAAACTGTGGAAGGGGGAGGGAATAAGCAACACTTCCTTGTTTATGCTCAAAGGAACAAATACCAGATGAGTGTATGAAACTACTGCGTGACAATATGACACGTTTGTTTACTTCGGCAGTTTCCGTGCATACCGAGTGACGTCAACACATTCAGTTTTGTATCCCTTTCCCATGTCTTGAATCCATGGTTTTCCTTCCATGTATGTCAAGAAGATCATGAAAACTTTAGAAATTCTAATGCAATATTTTTTGGGAGGGGGTGGGTGGTAGGGGTGGGAGGAAAGGAACATGTGGGATGGGGGAAGGCTTGATCATGTATTCGTAAATTAGCATCTTCGTGAGATTTTGTGCTGGGGAGGTAGATACAGTGTCATGGTCACCATTTACGAAATAAGCAGTTGAATAATACACTTTCTGCTTACTTACTTACTTATTCTTTTATATTGAGGATAATGGAATAAGCACGCATGTGCTTTTTTACATCTAGTCTCCGTGTATATGCGGTTTTTGAAATTATGTCATCTGTTCCCACCGGCACACAATGGCCTACTCTTACGAAAAGCGGAACAGGATTTAACGTGTGCGCAAGATGTTCTGCGTGCGTTTGCACACGGGGCCTCGGTTTATAGTCTCATCCGAAGGACTTCTCGTAACTGCTGTGCCTCGCATCAAACACTTTTGTCCCCGTGGGACTACAAGGGGCTGAGCAATATGACTTGCACATAGACTTTTTATGCATGCACATCTGGACATTTTGTGCTAGAATTTCCCTCTTTTCTATCCCTCTCTTTGTTTCTGCCTTGCTTCCAATACCAATACTTCATTACCTCGATAAACAGAAATTCACGTGGGATACGAGTTATACATAAAAACAACCAACAGGGGAAAAAAATCTATCACAGAGAGTAATAAAAAAAAATGTTAACCTAAAAAAATACACACACGTACGCACGCAGGTACGCACGCAGGTGCGCACGCACGCACACGCACACTTTTCTACCCAGGTATGTTTGAATTCTAAGACTTTAAGGTTATTTTTGCTTCTGGTCAAATTCTAAGTATGATGATTTACACATGACGGCATGTGAAGCTAGACTGCCAAGTTGCAGAGGCTGCCAGTCAAAGCAACATCCCCACCCCCACCCCCCTGTGTCTGTTGGGAGAAAATGGGGGGAGTGAAATTGTTATTGTTGTATTTTTCTCTTTTTCATATATTTTGTTTTGTTAACCCAGTGAAGCTTGTTGACAATGATTTAAAAAGCACCCTGCAGTCATGCTCAAATGAAAAGCATTTTCCCTAATATTTTGCAAATTTCCATTCATTAGAGTGCGTTAAAAGTAAGGTAATTTAGGTCGCCCACGAATGCTTTTATTTATCTTTCGCCATATCCTTGTAATTGTGAGCAGAGAAAGCGGAAGAAATGCGCGAATGATGCTCATGCGTGACACTGCGGCCATAATTTATAACCAGTGGAGTGGATAAGCATCAAAACGTCTTCTCTTTTACTCTCCCCCACCCCCGTCCTGTTCTGCATCCTGTCCTTGTCCTCAGAGAAGAAACAACAAATTAAAAATGTAGCGTTTTCCTCAGTAACGACGCAGTTTCACTCATTACTTTAAGCTACATTAGTTCTGTGCAAACTCACGTTTCAGAAATATGCTGATAAATGTGGAAATGGATACACTGTAGGTTCGAGAGTTAGCAGCATCAAATAGGCTAGATGAAAATGATATCGAGGACGTCATAATTTCGGCGCTTCACTGACGTCATAATTTCTGCTTATAAATTGTTACACTCTTGATACTTTTTGGATAGTTTCACAACTTTCATAAAACTCTCTCTCACAAATTTCATAAATATCTCTCTCTCTCTCTCTCTCATCTCTCTCACTCTCTCTCTCTCTCATCTCTCTCTCTCTCTCTCTCTCTCTCTCTCTTAGAGACCTTTTAAAAGAACATAAATATAATGAAGAGTCAAAAAAATTAAGAAATGCTATAAACTCACAAAAACGGAGAAAAAAAAAAAAATATTTCCAAACTTACATCTCCCAAAACAAAACTCAAAGACTGTTGGCGGCCATAAATCAAATAACAAACAAACAACCCATCTCCAAAACAAATGTAATCAAAAGACTTTTTACGCGGAACAATTTAACATCATTTCATAATTCTCAAAAACATTTTAAAAAATGAAAAATCAAAGCCAATAAACTCAATGAACTAAAAAAAATACTTAAAGGGAAAGCTCCCCTTCAAAATTAAATTTCCTTTTTTGTCTTTCTTGGGGGTCTAGGGTTATCTAATCACCTAAAACAATCAAAAAAACGCGTGGTCTTAGGAATAGACCAGAATATTGAACTATCCGCCAGTTTTATCAAACACTCTAACATAAAAATTTAACCTTTGTCCGAAAAAAAACCTTTTTTCCCCAAACCTTCAAAACATAAATAACCCCTTACAAGTCTGGTGACACTTCAAACCCTTCAAACAATAGACCAATTTCCTCTATCTACCCTTTCAAACCCGGGGAACAACATATAAAAAACACAAGCCGTCATTTTAAAAACTACCAACTTAATTCCCCAAATCATTTTGGATTTAGAAAAAATCACTCATGTCATAACGCACTGATTGCCTAACAACTGGCTATCAACATTAAGACAATAAATTTTTTGTGATATTTTTGAATTTTCAAAAAAGTTTTGACAAAATTGACCCTCACTCTCATAAAAAAACAAAACCTTACCATTTCTCCCCAATCCCTTTAGAAACTTTTTCCTATCTAAAAAACAACATGTGTCCAATAGTAAAACTACTCCAAAAAAAACCGTAAATTTATGGAGTACCCAAAAGGGATCCTCTAACCTATTCCTTCTCACTATCAAAACCCCAATCCACCCACATCAAACCAAATCAACTATTTGCTATACCAACTATTCATACGAGCCACATAACCTTACTTTTGGGCAAATGCTTCAAAAAATGTTATCAGCTTTTTGAAGGGCCGAACTAAAACCAATGTCTAAAACCCCCCCTAAAACAAAATGCTGCTTTTCCCAACTAGACAAAAGCGTCAAAATTTAACCCTAAATTTACCCCATAAAATTTTTAAAAAGGAAGTAATTGAACAAACCCTATCCCCCAAAAAAAGGTTTTAGGGGAAACAATTGATAAAATCCAGTTGGTTTACCACATACCAAACTATGCAAATACATTCCCAAAATATCCAAATTTTCTAAAATCAACATTTTCTTTTTTTTCATTCAAGAAATTTTTCCAATTAATACAATCCTCAATAGACTATTTTTTACCTGTGGTTTCTCTAGGCAAACACTAGGAAACCGTTAGATCTGTATAAACGTGCTCCCCAAATGGTCCTTTTAAAAAGAAAAAAAAAAAAGCTTACAAAAAGAAGCTGACATCCAATTAAATATTCTCCCTTTTTTAAAACCAAACGTTTTTTTAAAATATAAAAAAAAGGAAAAAATCATGAAAGTTCGTCAGCGGAAATTTGTTCCTTCTTATTGCCCCTTTTCCCCCAAAAACCTTCCCAAAATTTATTTTTCCCCTGTTCCCCATTTCCAAATGCTTTTTTATTTTATTTCCCAAAAGCCTTGTTTTTGGGCTCCTTCCCTGTTCTTAAAAAATCAATAAATAAAATTAAAAATCTTTATAAACCCCTTTAACATAAAAAAAACCACATAATTAAAAAAAAAATTGCATATTTCCCTTAACCCCCTTTTCCATTTTTTTCCCCCCCTTTCCCTTTCCCCGTTTTTTGTCAAACCTTTCCCCCCCCCCCCCAACCCCCCCCCCCCCCCCCCTCCCCCCCCCCCCCCCCCCCCCCTCCTCTCCTCCCCCCCTTTTTCTTTTTCATTTTTTTTTTCCCAAAAAAAAAACTTTTTTCTTCTTTTTTTTTTTTCTTTTTTTCTTTTTTTTTTTTCCTTTTTTTAAATTTTTATTTTTTGGGTTTAAAAAAATTCTTTTATAACTTTAAAATGTTAACGAAGTTAAAATGAAAAAAAATTTTTATGATGTGCTGTTGAAATTTTTATTTTTTTTTAGTTTCCTTTTTTTTTACAAACAAAAAGCAACCCACACACACACACAACACCACACAACCACACACACCACACACACACACACACACACAACAACACACACCACCTCCCTCCCCCCTCTCCCCTCTTCTCATTTTTTTCCCCCCCATCTCCCCCCTTTATTTAAAGATTTTGTTTTTTTATCTTTGTTTTTTCTCCTTTTTAAAAGTGTATGGTTTTGGTTTTTTTCTTTTTAAAGCATTTTTTTTTGCAGTATTAAAAAATTTTTTGAGGTGCGGGCTGTTTGAAAATTTATTATTAGTTTTCCTTAAAACCCCAAAACACACCACACACACCCCACCACGAACACACACACACAAAAACACACCCCACACACAACACACACAACACCCACACACACACACACACACACCCACCTCTCTCTCCCTCTCTCCTCTCTCCCCCTTCTCCCCCTCTCTCTCTCCCTCCTCTCTCTCTCCCCTCCTTCTCTCCCTCCCCTTATATTTTGGTTTTTTTCCCCCCTTTTCCCCATTTCCTTGTTTTTTGTTGGAGTAGGGTTTTAAATTTAATTTTCATAAACCCCTTTAGAAATTTCTAATTCGGGTGACGGTGACTTTTTTGAAAAAAAATAAAAAGGGTTTAATCCTAAACACAACACAAACAACCCCCAAACAAAAACCACCAAAACCACCACAACCCCACAACACCACCACACACAACAAAACCCCCCTCCTCCCCCCCCCCCTTTTCCCTTTTCCCCTCTCCTCTCCTTCTTTTTCTCTCCCTTCCCTTTTTTTTTCCTTTTTTCCCCCCTTTTTTTTTTAAATTTTTTATTTTTTTTTAAAACTTTTTTTTCCTTTTAAAAGGGTGCTGAGGGAAAAAATCAAAAACCCTTTCTCTCCCCCCCCCCCCCCCCCCAACCCCCCCACCCCCCCCCCCCCCTCTCTCCCCCTCTTTTTTCTCTCTCTTTTCCCCTCTCTTTTTCTTTTTCTTTCTTCTTCTCTAAGTGCCTAAGGCCGAATGAAAATTTTAAATCATTTCTTTTTTCTTTTTCTTCTTCTCTCCTCTCTCTCTCCCTCTCCTCTCCCCTTCTCTCCTCTCTCTTCTCTCTCTCTCTCTCTTTTTTCTTGTTTTTTGTGTTTTTGGGTTTTTTTCTGTTTTTTTTTTTTATTTTGGGGGTTGTTGGTTTGGCTCCATAATTTTCCTTTTCAATTCTTATTATTAGTTAAAAAACTTTTTATACTCAAAAGAAGGGAATTTTAAATTATAATTTTGGTTTACTCTCTCCCCCTCTCTTCTCTCTTCTCTCTCCTCTCCTCCCCTCTCTCTCTCCTCCCCTCTCTCTTTTCCCTCTTCTCTCTCTCTCTCTCTCTCTTTGCTGTAGTTTTTTATTTTGTCTTTTTGGTAATTTTTTGGGGTTTTCGCTTTTGGGTTTTTTTTGTTTTGGTTGTTGTGTGTGGTTGTTGTGTGGTGGGGGTTTGTGTGTGTGTGTGTTTGTGTATGTGAAGGGGGGAACGGTGTATTTTTTTTTTTAATTCTTTTTTTTTTTTTGTTTGTTTTTTTTTTTTGGGGGTTTTTTTTAGGGGTTTTTTTTTCCATTTGTTTGTGTTTTTGTTTTTTTTTTGTTTGTTTTTTTTGATGTTGTTTTTTTTTTCTCTTCTCTCTTTTCTTTAAAAAAAGGTTTGGTTTTTTTCCTTTGCTTCTTTGCTTGAAAGTATGGTATGATGATTTTTTAAAGGGCCCCTTGGGGGGGAAAGGATGTAAAAAAGCACATAATCTATTTATTTTCCTGGAAAAAAGATTTTTCTTCTTTACTTAAAAAGTGTAGATGTTTTTTTTAGCTTTTTTGGGTTTTTCCCCCTCTTTATTATTGAAATGTAGGGTATTGCCCCTTTTTTTATCCATGACATTCAATTGCATGACATAATTAAAAAATGTTTTTGGGTTTATCGTTGTATTGGTATTACATATTTTGTTACCCCGAAACACCCCCCCCCCCCCACCCCCCCCAACACACCCTCAAACAAACACAAACCACACACAAACACACACACCCCACACAAACACAACCCTCACACACAACACAACCACAACACACCACTCACTCACTCATCACTCACCCATCAAAATTTTTCTTTCCCCCACGACTGTATATTTTTAAAATTTTTTCTTGGTTTTTTCTGTTTTTATTTTTGGGGGAGTAGGGGATTTAAAAATTTTTTTCATTATCATACAATTTAATTTTAACAAAACAAAAAGATGTTTGGATCGCAAAATGTTTGGGAAATTTTAATATGGTTTTTATCTCTGAAACACACACACACACCTCCTTCTCTCGTCTCTGTCTCTTTCTCTCACCTTTATGCCGCTTATAGTCACAGTAAACCCGATGAAGATTCATATTTTTTTATTTTCAAAACTTTATTTGGATTTGCCTCTTATAATTTTAATGAGTGCCCTATTTCAATACTTATAAATTTTGTGTAACAATATTTTCCATTTTACAATGTGAATGTTTATTTTTAGATTATTAAATTTGGGTTTTGTTATTTTTTTTTGGGTTGTTTTTTTGTTCTTGTTGTTGTTGTTGTTGTTTTTGTTTTTTCCCCTTTTTTTTCATCTTTTGTTGTTTGGGTTTTTTTTCTCTTTTGTTTGTTTTTTTGTTTTTGGGTTTGGGTTTTTTGGGGGGGGGGGGTAGGTGGGGTATTTTTTGGGTTTTCTTTTATTACTTGCTTGGGGGGGGGGGGGGGTGGGTTTGTTGGGGGAGGTTTTTGAAAAGGGTTATTTCCCCTTGTTTTTATTGTGAGACTGTATAAGTATTGGGTTATTATTATTAAGATGTATCCCTAACGGGCGGGGACTGGATGTAAAAAAGCACATGTGTGCTTATTCATTATCCTCGAAATAAAAGAATTTGTCATTGTCATTGTCTCTCTCTCTCTCTGTGACATCGTGTGAATAACTCTGACGTATAAAGATTCTTTGATTAAAAAAACAGCAACCCCAATAAAGCTGTTGTTAGTGTTACTGTTGTTGATGCTGTTGAGTATTATCTATCACTTACTCTAACGTCAAATCACATCAAATCACAAACAAAATTGCTGTGCTGCTAATATACTGCATCTACTTTTACTTTTGCTGCCGCTGCTGCTACTGCTGCTGCTGCTACAGCTGCTGGAACCACTAAATTACAACGATATAACCAATCAGGCCAACCAGTATTATCGCACAGCTATCACTAGTTTTGTCCTTGACTAGAGTAGCAGGGGTGGTTTGTGCTTAAGCAGTCTTTGTCGCCTGGGAGGTTTCCAATCTGGAGCTCAACTCCCAGCGTGTGTAAACTTATGTTGACTGGGATGGCAGACAATGCCCCAAGGCCAAACGCAGGGCTTTTAGGACTGACAGGGCATCGGTGAAAACCACTGCTTGCTGGCATTCATCTTTGGAGTGTCTGACCATGGTGACAGCTTGTTTCAGGGCTTGGGTTTCTGCATGGTGGTTGGTGCAGTGTGTCCCTGTTGGGATGTTTGTTGTTTCTACTTCTCCAGATGGGTACTTGATCAGCACTCCTGCTCCTCCATTGGAGACAGCATCTGTAGCTGATCCGTCTGTGTAGACATGAATCCATGTTTGTTCTGGATAATAATCTCCTACCATGGTAAGGGTGAATGCCTTCTTACTGGTGTCACACTGAGTTCCTTTCAGAGCCACATACTGGACAGTGAGTGGTGGGGATCTCAGGCTCCCTGTGGTTGGCTTCCCATGGTCTTGGTAGAGTGGCTGGGTCCCATGGAGCAGAATGGGCAGGCAGATTGTTCAGTTGCTGTCGTCTGAATACACGGCTATGGTGAGTGAATCTGCTGTGCTTTGTCCTGTTTCTTGTCAAGGCTGTGGAGCAGGAGTTGTTTCCTGTCAAGGATCAGGCTGTGGTGCAGGTGTTGATCCTGTCAAGAACCATGCTGTGGTGCAGGTGTTGATCCTGTCAAGAACCATGCTGTGGTGCAGGTGTTGTCTGTCTCCTGTCAAGGACCAGGCTGTGGTGCAGGTGTTGTCTGTCTCCTGTCAAGGACAAGGCTGTGGTGCAGGTGTTGTCTGTCTCCTGTCAAGAACCAGGCTGTGGTGCAGGTGTTGTCTGTCTCCTGTCAAGAACCAGGCTGTGGTGCAGGTGTTGTCTGTCTCCTGTCAAGAACCAGGCTGTGGTGCAGGTGTTGTCTGTCTCCTGTCAAGAACCATGCTGTGGTGCAGATGTTGTCTGTCTCCTGTCAAGGACCAGGCTTTGGGGCATTTTCTCCTGTCAAGGACCAGGCTTTGGGGCAGGTGTTGATCCTGTCAAAAACCAGGCTGTGGGGGAGGTGTTGTCTCCTGTCAAGGACCAGGCTGTGGGGCGTTGTCTCCTGTCAAGGACCAGGCTGTGGGGCGTTGTCTCCTGTCAAGGATCAGGCTGTGGGGGAGGTGTTGTCTCCTGTCAAGGACCAGGCTGTAGGGCGTTGTCTCCTGTCAAGGACCAGGACGTGGGGAATTGTCTCCTGCCTTCAGCCATGCAGGCTTATAGATCAGGCAAACACACCAGCTCAAACACCACACCTCTTCATTGGTGATGGAGCAAAAGAGCAGTCTCTGGGCGTCAATGGAGTAACACTAGAGTCGTGAAGGGAAATTGTGACCTAAGGACACCTGCTAATCAGTGATGTTTACTTTGTTAGAGGGCCTTGGAGCACAGGCCCCATAGGCTCGCAGAACCACCATTCTCGTTCAAGATGATTTTTCCTCTGGAGTTAACAGTGCCGACTCCACTCTCCCCAAAAGTCCTTCGGATGAGACTATAAACCGAGGTCCCGAGTGCGAACGCACGCAGAACATCTTGCGCACACGTGAAAATCTGTTCCGCTTTTCGGAAGAGTAGGCCATTGTGTGCCGGTGGGAACAGATGACAAAATGTACAAAACTGCATACACATTGGGACTAGATGATAAAAAAGCGCATGGGTGCTTATTCCATTGTCTTCGAAATAAAAGAAAAAGAACCCTCCACTCATCTGTGCCCTCCCTTCTCCTTCTCTTATCCTGTGGTCTCTAAGACCGTAGAGGCACCCATGAAGATTTTGCAACCAGCTTCCTCCACTCCTTGCTGTTTTCAGCTTTCTGTAGTAGCCTGTGTTGTTCCAATCAAGGCCTGTCAACACGCTGACGTTGCCTTCCCGTCGTTTTCTCTGTCTGCCTCTTCGTCTTCGCTCCTTGTGTTGTTCCTTGTAGGACAGTCTTGGCCAGTCCAGATGTTTGTGTGAGGTGCCTGTACCACTTCAGTTAGCGTCTTTTCATGAAAGTCGGGAGCTCTTGGTATGGCCCAATGGCGTTTTCAATTTCGATTTTCACTTCTTCGCTGGTTATGCAATCTCTGTACGAAAAAAACAAGATTATGGAAGCATCTCATTTCCAGTGCCTGTATTCTTCTGTCAATGCAACTGTGCTTCGAGTTGTTCATACAAAATTTGGCACTTGATAAGAATGATAAATCGTTGTCGTCGTCATTATCATCATCCATCATCAATAATGATAATAATAATCATCATTATTGTTGTTATAAAAGTTGATATCATCATCATCATAACTTTTTAAAAATTATTATTGTTATTGTTTTAAAAATTATTATTATTGTTGTTATTGTTATCACCATCGTCGTCATCATCTTTCTGCAGAGAAGCTAGCCAGCAGCGAGAAGAGCCCGGCTTACCACCACCACCAGCACCGGCACCACCACCACCACCAACAACAACAGCAACAGCAGCAGCAGCAACTTTCAGCCAAAGACTTGCTATACTCCGGTTCCAAAGAAACCGACAGCAAGGACATCAAGAACGTCAAAGAGGAGGAGGAGGAGGAGGAGGAGACAGAAGGATGTTGCACCAAGTTCACATCCTGCCGCTGGGTCATCGGCTACATGTGCTGCGCAGCACGCTTCTCGCAGTCGGCCATCCGGCAGTGTATCGGCCTTGCCGTGGTCTGCATGACGCTCAACGCCAACAAGGGGGGAGGGGAGGTAACCGGGGGTACCGGGACTGGGGATTCTGGTCTCCCTGGAAAGAGCGAGGTTGTGGCGAATCTGTCTGACGGTGGTGCCAGCTCTGTGGGGAACGCTGAAGTGGTGAGTTGGTGAGAAAAAGGGGGTGAGGGGGGGGGGGGGGAGGGTGGTAGATTTAGATCTAGATCTGTGATGTTGACGTGGACTTATTGATTGATTGATTGTGGTGTGTTGTGTGTGTGTGTGTGTGTGGGGTTGGTGTGTGGTGTGTGTGTGTGTGTGTGTGTGTGTGTGTGTGTGTGTGTGTGTTGTGTGTGTGTGTGTGTGTGTGTGTGTTTGTTTGATGATTCAGTGTGTGTGTGTGTGTTGTATGTGTGTGTGTGTGTGTGTGTGTGTGTGTGTGTGTGTGTGTGTGTGTGTGTGTGTGTGAGGGGGGCGGGCCTTGTTGTTGGATCCATCGTCACTGTCGTTGTCCTTAACTTTGCTATTGTTGATGATGATGATGATGTTGTGTAAATGATTTAAATATAAAACGCTTTGTTTTGTAGCTTTACAAGATTCAACGCTATATAAATTCCATTCATTATTATTATTATTATTATTATCATCATCATCATCATCATCATCATCATTCATCATCATCATCATCATCATCATTGTTGTTGTTGTTGTATTCAGACAGGTACCCTGTTTATCATTTACCATTCACCTCACCAAGAAAAGGACCAGTCTACCCTTTTTCCCAATGATCCCACTCAGGAAAAGGACCTGTTTATTCATTTTTCCAATCAACTCACTCAGTAAAAAAAAAAAAAAAAAGTACCTGTCTTTTTTTTCTATATCCTTGCAGACAATGGCAGAATTCATGTGGTCCCCTGAATTTGAAGGCCTGGTGCTGAACGCTTTCAACATGGGCCTCTTCGTCTCCCCTATCATCGGTGGTCACATCGCGGCAAAATCGGCGGCAAACGGGTGATCCTGGTGGCGCTTCTGGTGGGGTCCATCGCCACCATCTTCCTGCCCCTCACTGCCCGATACAACGACATCTTCGTCTTCGTCCTTCGACTTATTGCAGGAATCTTTTTGGTAAGTGTGGAGGAGTGGTGTTGTACTTATTGCAGGGATCTTAGTGCAGGGGTCTTATTGCAGGAATCTTTTTGGTAAGTGTGGAGGAGTATTGTACTTATTGCAGGAATCTTTTTGGTAAGTGTGGAGTAGTATTGTACTTATTGCAGGAATCTTTTTGGTAAGTGTGGAGGAGTATTGTACTTATTGCAGGAATCTTTTTGGTAAGTGTGGAGGAGTATTGTACTTATTGCAGGGATCTTTTGGGTAAGTGTGGAGGAGTGGTGTACTTATTGCAGGAATCTTTTTGGTAAGTGTGGAGGAGTGGTGTACTTATTGCAGGAATCTTTTTGGTAAGTGTGGAGGAGTGGTGTACTTGTTGCAGGAATCTTTTTGGTAAGTGTGGAGTAGTATTGTACTTATTGCAGGAATCTTTTTGGTAAGTGTGGAGGAGTGGTGTACTTATTGCAGGGATCTTTTTGGTAAGTGTGGGTAGTGGTGTACTTGTTGCAGGGATCTTATTGCAGGGGTCTTATTGCAGGGGTCTTATTGGTATGTGTGGAGGAGTATTGGACTTAGCGCGGGGATCTTAGCGCAGGAATCTTAGTGTAGGGATCTTAATGCAGGGATCTTTTTGGTAAGTGTGGAGTGTTGTACTTATTGCAGGGATCTTTTTGGCAAGTGTGGAGGAGTGGTGTACTTATTGCAGGGATCTTAGTGCAGGGATTTTATTGCAGGGATCTTATTGGTAAGTGTGGAGGAGTATTGGACTTAGCACGGGGATCTTAGCGCAGGGATCTTAGTGTAGGGATCTTATTGCGGAGATTTTTTTGGTAAGTGTGGAGGAATATTGTACTTAGTGCGGGGATCTTAGCGCAGGGATCTTATTACGGGGATTTTATTGGTAAGTGTGGAGGAGTATTGTACTTATTGCAGGGATCTTAGCGCAGGGACCTTATTGCGGGGATTTTTTGTGTAAGTGTGGAGGAGTATTGTACTTAGTGCGGGGATCTTAGCGCAGGGATCTTAGCGCAGGGATCTTAGTGCAGGGATCTTAGTGCAGGGATCTTTTGGGGAAGTGTGGAGTATTGTACTTATTTCAGGGATCTTTGTGCAGGGATCTTATTGCAGGTATCTTTTTGGTAAGTGTGGAGTGTTGTACTTATTGCAGGGATCTTAGTGCAGGGATCTTTTGCAGGGATCTTTTTGGCAAGTGTGGAGGAGTATTGTACTTATTGCAGGGATCTTCTTGGTAAGTGTGGAGTATCATATTTATTGCAGATCATGGATCTTTTTAATAAGCATGGTGTAATATACTTATTGCAGGAAATCTTCTTGGTGGTAAGCATGGAGTATCATATTTATTGCAGGAATCTTATTGCAGAAATTGTCTTGGCAAGCATGGAGTATTGTACTTACTACATTGATCTTCTTGATCAGCATGGAGACTGTTCTCGGAAAGCATGGAGTATTACACTTACTGTAGGGATCTTCTTGATGGTATTCATGGAGTATTATAATTATCGCAGGGATCTTCTTGATGGTAAACATGGAGTCTTATAATGATCACAGGGATCTTCTTGATGGTAAACATGGAGTATTATAATTATCGCAGGGATCTTCTTCGTGGTAAACATGGAGTATTATAATTATCGCAGGGATCTTCTTGATGGTATACATGGAGTATTATCATTATCGCAGGGATTGTCTTGATTTTATACATGGAGTATTATACTTATTGCAAGGATCTTCTTGATGGTATACACACAGAGTATTATAATTATCGCAGGGATCTTCTTGATGGTATACATGGAGTATTATAACTATTGCAGGGATCTTCTTGGTGGTATACATGGAGTATTATACTTATTACATTGATCTTCTTGATGGTATACATGGAGTATTATCATTATCACAGGGATCTTCTTGATGGTATACATGAAGTATTATAATTATCGAAGGGATCTTCTTGGTGGTAAGCATGGAGTATTGTAATTATTGCAAGGATTTTCTTGATGGTATACATGGAGTATTATAACTATTGCGGGGATCTTCTTGATGGTATGCATGGAGTATTATAATTATTGCAGGGATCTTCTTGATGGTAAGCATGGTGTATTATAATTATTGCAGGGATCTTCTTGGTGGTATACATGGAGTATTATAATTATTCCAAGGATCTTCTTGGTGGTAAGCATGGAGTATATACTTATTGCAAGGATCTTCTTGGTGGTAAACATGGAGTATTATAATTATTGCAGGGATCTTCTTGGTGGTAAGCATGGAGTATTATAATTATTGCAAGGATCTTCTTGATGGTATACATGGAGTATTATAATTATTGCAAGGATCTTCTTGATGGTAAACATGGAGTATAATAATTATTGCAAGGATCTTCTTAATGGTATTCATGGAGTATTATAATTATTGCAGGGATCTTCTTGATGGTAAACATGGAGTATTATAATTATCGCAGGGATCTTCTTGATGGTAAACATGGCGTATTATAATGATTGCAAGGATCTTCTTGATGGTATACATGAAGTATTATAATTATTGCAGGGATCTTCTTGGTGGTAAGCATGGAGTATTATACTTATAGCAGGGATCTTCTTGCGTGTGCGCGCAGGTGTGTATGTGCGCGCGCGTGTGTATATAAAAGGACATACCTGTACTATTAAGTTTCTCTGTGTGTTATTGATGATGTGCACGCAGGTGAACATTATCTTCCCTATAACTGATGCCTAGTTAACACTGACCATGGTGACGCATGCAGGGGTCAGTGGATCCAGCCATACAGGCCCTGTGGTCCAGGTGGGCTCCCAAGACAGAGAAGGCCCAGCTGACGACTTGCTCCTACACAGGCTTCAGTCTGGCGGGGATAGTCACCTTCTTCATCTCCGGCCACCTCTGCGGGATCAAGCTACAGAACGGATGGCCTTTCATCTTCTACTTCTTTGGTCAGTCTTGGGTCCGTTGACTATGGGTGTAAATAGTAATTATGGGTGTGTGTGTGTGTGTGTGTTTTGTGTGTGTGTGTGTGTGTGTGTGTGTGTGTGTGTGTGTGTGTGTGTGTGTGTGTGTGTGTGTGTGTGTGTGTGTGTTGTTGTGTGTGTGTGTGTTTTTGTGTGTGTGTTTGTGTTGTGTGTGTTGTGTGTTTGTGTGTGTTGTGTGTGTGTTGTGTGTGTTTGTTTGTGTATGTGTGTGTGTGTGTGTGTGTGTGTGTGTGTGTGTGTGTGTGTGTGTGTGTGTGTGTGTGTGTGTGTGTGTGTGTGTGTGTGTGTGTTGTGTTGTGTGTGTGTGTGTGTTTGGGGGGGAGGGGGAAGAAGGTCTTCATTAATAATAATCTTCATTAGTTATGTTCTTCTTCGTGGAACGCTGAGGCAGCAACTATTGTTGCCTGTTATGTTGCGCTGCCGTTAAGTGCCTGGCAAGTCAGGCCCAGCGCATATTTATGACCTCGGCGTGTATTATTGATGTAAGTGATGACTTTTCTTTCTTTCTTTCTTTCTTTCTTTCTTTCTCCTTCTTCTTCTTCTTCTTCTTCTTCTTCTTCTTCTTCTTCTTCTTCTTCTTCTTCTTCTTCTTTTCTTCATCTTTGTCGTCGTCGTCGTCGTCATCGAACGCTCAGACAGTTGTGGTTTTGTTAAATTCCATGTACCCCTTGGGAGTTTTTCTTTAAATAAAATCTTGAATCTTCAATCTTCAATCTAAAATGCGCTGCGCTGCCTTTAAGCGCCTGACAAGTCAGGCTCTGCACATCCGACTTCACCATGGAAAGTTGTTATCACTTAAGTCTTTATTCTATTTATTTATTTTTAAAAGGCAGGAGAAAGGACCAAGATGGCAGAAAACAGACAAGAAGGAGGCGACAAGAAGAAAAGGAACAAGGCAGAAACAGGGAGAGGGATAGAAAAAAGGAAATTTCTAACACAGACTTTCCTCCAAGTGGGGATGCTATCAATTTTATACTGACAGGTCTCTGGCATGTTATATCTATTTGTGCAATGTCATATGTGTACGTGGACGCTGTGTGTGCATGCGTGCGTGCGTGCGTGTGTGCGCGCGTGCGTGCGTGCGTGCGAGCGTGTGCGTGGGTGCGTGCGTGTATGTGTACGTGTGCGTGCGTGTGTGTGTGTATGTGTGTGTGTGTGTGTGTGTGTGTGTGTGTGTGTCTTCAATTTTACGTCTGTTCACTTAAAGTGATATTAGACGATGGAGGCAGGGGGGGGGGGGGGGGGGGGGGGGGGGGGGGGGGGCTGCAGCATAATGGGATAAGGGCTTTAAGTAGAATAGATACGTGTTGGTATAAATGCACATTAAAAGACTATTCCAAACTATATAAACAGTATGCAAAAACATGGCAAAGAAATAAAAATTAACAAAAACCCCGAACAATTGAAAAATACTCTAAAGTTGGAAAACAAACAATTGTGAACTACTTGTAACGGCAGCTGTAAAACAAGCAAAATGTAGATTCCGACGATCATACTTTACAAAAAAGAGAATACTGGGGATTGCAACAGAGACAAGGCTATCTCACATAATAACTCTGGATTGGTTAAAACTTCCTGCAGAGACTTATCTTGAAATGATGGTAAAAACGTTTTTAAACCTAGACATTGATACAGAACATGAACATTGGAAAATTTTTCACCGCATATACATTGTATATTTTTGGCAAATTTTGCTCGAAAGGCATTTAATTTCAATCTGTAGATTAGAGAAACAATTTTTCTAGTACAGGATTTTCGAAAACCGTACTGAGTACAAAGAATGTTCTCAAGATCCAGAACTGAACAAGTATGCTGGGGATAACCAGCCTCTTCCTGTTTCTTTTTCACATGTTTCCAGCAAACATTTTGAAGCAAAGCATAACCTTCATGAAGAGAAAGAGGAATATCTAAAACATTTGAATAGCTATCATGTTTTGCTGCCTTTTTGGCAGCTTTGTCGACTTTTTCATTAAAATAAATACCACAATGAGATGGAACCAGCAGAAAGTAACATTCGAACCCCTCAGAATTAGAAAATGTACCAACAAATTAATTTCAGTAATAAGATTCTGCCTAACGGTCGATGACGAGTTACTTAGAGACTGTAATGCAGATTTAGAATCAACACAGAACAAAATCTGCAAAACAGTATTGGGGAAATCAAGCAGAAAGTACAAAGCCATCAAAATAGCAGTAAGTTCAGCAGTAAAGATGGAATGATTTTTGCCGATGTGATAGGACTTTTCAACCTTTAAAGCTGGAATGATGAATGCTGCCCTGCTTCCTTGTTTTTAAGAACGGATCCGTCAGTGTATATCTTAAGATGAGAAGGATATGTATCTTCTAGGTGCACTTTTATATAAGAGCCTAGAATAAGCTCATTTTCTTCTTTTTTTAAAGAGAGATGGTTGATATCAAAATCTGCTTTCTGAAGTTCCCATGTTGGACAGGGTGTTAAAAGAGGTGTGGATTTTTGCCAGTCTTTAGGATTGATACTTGACTCTTTGAAGATATTGGAAGTGTAAGTACTAATAGTGACAAGAGAAGATATATTTTTAGCTCTATTGGGAAACTCTAAGTCCGATCTAATTGAAATTTCCGATGCAATATTGTTTTCAACTGTTGAACTTCTTAAGATATACTTTGAAACGGCTAAGTTACGATAATCCTCTAGAGGTAGTACTCCTATTTCTCTATACGTTCCTAAAGAAGATGCATGAAACGGAACTCCCAAAGCAATCCGGAAAGCTTTACAATCTAAGCTTTGAATTTTGTTCAAAAGATATTTGGGGGCACTAAAGAATAATTCTTGACCATATGTTAGTTTAGAGCGGACCAGCGATATTGATAAATGCTTTAGTACTAATGAATCTTGTGCCCATATTTGCCTACTAATTGCCTTTAATACATTCAGACTTCTTCTTGCCTTGTTCAAAGCATATTCGATGTGACAATGCCATGTTAATTTTGAAGTAAGTATGATACCAAGAAATTTTACCATAGGCTTATAATCCAGAACTTTTTCACCAATTTTAAAAACAGGAAGTTTAGGAGGATCAGCACCATTGTTAAAAAGCACAACCTGTGTCTTTTCTGTAGAAAGACCTAACCCATTTTCCACCATATACTTATAAATTTTATCCAACTCAAGCTGATATAACTTTCTAACATAATTTAAATGTCTTTTAGGTGTTACCTTTTTCATTGTTACCCTTTTCCACATACAAAGGTCATCAGCATATTGGACAAGAACAACATTACCAGACACATATTCAGGGATATCATGAAGTAAAATATTAAATAAATAGGGCGCAATCACAGAGCCCTGAGGTATGCCCATTTGTGGAAATCTAAGTGTGGAGTAAGTATTTCCAACCTTTGCCTGAATGCCTCTTCCTGTGAGAAAATTTCTAAAATAAGAATAGATGAAACCTGACAGTCCAATACATTTTAATTTATATAACAATCTAGCATGCCAAACTTGGTCATAAGCTTTGTTTATGTCAAAGAACGTGGCAAGAATATTTTGTCTTCGTGCAAACTGATGTTTTATTTGGGTAGTCAGCTTAACTAAATGGTCCATGGTTGATCTTCCTTTTCGAAATCCTGCTTGATTAACTGGGACAATTTTATTTTTCTCACATAGTACACTAGTCTATTTAAAATAACTTTTTCCATAAGTTTTCCCGTGTGTGATGTAAGTGCAACAGGTCTATAGCTTTTTGCATCACTTTTCAATTTTCCTTGTTTTAGTAGGGGAATAATAATAGACTGCTTCCAAATCAAAGGTATTTTACATTCTATCCAGCACTGCTGAAATAATTGGTGTAGTAAAAGAACCCAGTTTTCTGGTAAATGTTTCAGCATTTGATTTGAAATAGCATCTATTCCTACTGATGTTTTCCTATTATTAAGAGATTGAATAACATCCATAACTTCTCGTAAAGTGTGTGTGTGTGTGTGTGTGTGTGTTCAAGAATGAGTTTTACTACTTCCTGTGATAAGTGTTTTCCTATTCATTGTTTTCATGCATGGTTTGTAACTGTCCTGTTTACCGAGGTCATATAAAGTAAGCTGTTCAAATTCCTATTAGACGGACAATAAGGCCGAGTGGTTAAGACCATTCGACTTCAATCTCATGGATCCATGAAGTCGTGGGTTCCAATCTCGGCGGCGTCTGGTGAATTAAGGGTGGGGATTTTTACGATCTCCCAGGTCAACTTCAAGCGCAGACTAGTCCCTTAATTCCCTTCGTGTATGTGTGCACATGCAGAAGTTCAAATATGCACGTCAAAGATCCGGTAATTCATATCAGCGGGCGGTGGGTTACGGAATTCCAAACATACCCAACATACATCCCCGAATTCGGAATGCGGCTACCTTCACGGTGGACGTAAACGGTGGCATACGCAAAATCTCACCATTTGGTGAACTTCGGAGCTCTAGCCGAGGAACGAAAAAAAAATTGTACTAATCGCCACGAAGATGACAAAGATTGAATTTTAGATTGGAGGGTTCATTGATAGAGCTGTGTGTGTGTTGTGTGACAGGGGGCTTCGCTTTGGTGTGCACTATTCCTTGGCTGTTCCTGGTGTATGACTCCCCGGACCAACATCCACGTATCCTGGACTCTGAGCAAAGACTGATTGCCAGAGGCAAAGGACAGGACGGGGCCAACAAGGTGTGTGTGTGTGTGTGGGGTGTGTGTGTGTGTGTGTGTGTGTGTGTGTGTGTGTGTGTGTGTGTGTGTGTGCGTGTGCGTGTATGTGTGTATCTGCATTTGTGTGCATTTGTGTGTTGTGTGTTGTTGTTGTTGTTGTTGTCTTCGATTTTACGTCTGTTCACTCTCAGTGATATTAGACGAGAAAAAAAATGTGGTGTGTGTTTTGTGTGTGTGTGTGTGTGTGTGTGTGTGTGTGTGTGTGTGTGTGTGTGTGTGTGTGTGTGTGTGTGTGTGTGTGTGTGTGTTGTGTGTGTGTGCGTGTGTGTATGCAAGCGTGCGTGCACATGTGTGTGCGTGGAGGGGTGGACAGGGGTTCTGTCTCAGGATAATCTGTCTGTTGGTCCTACTGACTCTCGTGCTGCTTCTTTCTGGTTGTTCTGTTTCTCTCTTCGGTTCAGTCTGCCAACAACTCCTCAAGGCTTTAAGGGAGAAGTCAAGCCAAGCTAGCTTTGACCGTTTCTGTCCGTTTTCCTATCTTTTTTCCCCCCATACGTTTGTTCATTAATTTCCATCTGACGAATGATCGCACAGAACCTGGCTACCCCTTGGAAGCAGATGCTGACGTCAGGGCCCCTGTGGGCAATCGTGGTGGCTCACATGACGTATTCCTGGATGACGACATGGATAATGGCCTACCTTCCCAAGTACCTTCGAGACGTCATGAAGTTTGACATGGATGAGGTATGTCCAGTACACTTTAATCTAGTAGGGTGACTTGTTTACTCCTTTCTGTTCACTGGTCAGAATTGATTTACAAGAAAAAGCGGAAAAGCTTGTTAAAACTTACATTGAATCTTTTTCTTGAAAGGTACTTAAAGAAAACAGAATCTTATATATTATATTCGATTTAAAAGATACTACAAATACAGAGTAGGCAAAGCCCATCATAATAATTATAGAATATTATAATGCACTATAATGGCCTTAGAAACAAAGTGATTGAGAAACTATAGACATAAACAAAAGGAAAAAAAGTTTAAAGAAGAAAAACCAAACCAAACAAAAGTAAAAACCGCCAAAGGAAACATGCAGCAACGATGAAGAACTTGATCTCCTCAGCAGTCTTGCTTTACGTTGTGGGTCTGGAACATTCAACAACTTGAAAACAGCAGTAAAAACAAAGCAACAACACTTCAGTGGCCGCAGAGACAATCATAACAACTGCCACCCCACAAAAAATCAACGAAAAGTAATAAAAATATCAGCAAAATTATTTTTTTAAAGAGTGAATGGTCAAAAAACAGCGTAAACAGAAGATATCGAGTCATAACTCTGACACGATCAGTTGTCATTATCAGCATCATGGAATTCATCATCATTATCATTGGGATGATCTCCATCACCAAATCATGCATTTGAAACCCAAGGACTCCACATGTTTATCATGGAAATCATCCTCATTATCATTGGGATTATCTCCATCACCAAACCATGCATTGAAAACCCAAGAACTCCACATGTTTATCATGGAAATCATCATCATTATCATTGGAGTTATCTCCATCACCAAATCATGCATTTAAAACCCAAGGACTCCACATGTTTGAGAGAGGAAACCACTACGGATATACGCTGAGATTGCTGGCCTAAATAACTTTGATAAGAAGAGAGTCATCAGCAACATCATCGGGATCATCATCACTGTCAAAATAATTCATTTGATAGCCGAGGATTCTCTGTGATCATAACACTGATGTCGACATGATTGCTTGCACTATCGACCTAAACAAACATGACAAAAGTGTTTCAACAGACAAACTACAAAAAATGTGTTTGCTGCTGCCCTTGTCACGCGTTCCTACCTTAACACCCTGTGGGTCACCCCACCCAGAATACGGACTCTGACTCACTCATCCCACCAGGGAATTACGTTGAGATTGTAAGCACACAGTGGATGAGAAGCTTGTCTGTGTGACTTTTCAAATATCATGAATCATAGGCAGCCATACTCCTTTAGAATAGGGTTGTTTTTCTATAAAGGAGAGTGTGGGTTGTTTGTGTAGGAGCTTGTTATGGTTAAAGACAATCTCAACGTATCATAACAAAGCATAACGTTATAATGTAGGCCAACCTAACATTTGAAAGCGTTACATTATAACGTAGACCAGCATAACAGTTTAAGTATAACATTGTAACATAGGACAACATAACATTTCAAAGAATAACATTATGACATAGGAGAACATAACATTTGAAAGCATAACATTATAATGTAGACTAACGTAACATTTTAAAGCGTAACCTTATGCTACAATAGAGCCAAACCAGTTTACCTCCAGTACGCCCATTGAAGAAGATAACCTAGTTTGACTCTAACATAGCAGTGTAATGTAGTGTGCCGTCAGCGCCTGGGCTTTATCACAGTTCTTGATTAAACCATTGACGCTGGGGGCAACAGCAAAGTGAGAGGCTGTATGACCAGTGGCTTTCCCACTCATGGAATTCCACTTTACAGCTTAGTCTTTAGTAATCGACTATGACTCTCTGACTAGGAGGCTTGACTCGCACAGTCCTTATGTGCTGCAGCCCTGGGGGCTGGTTGGCCTTTAGAGAACGTCTCCAACGCTGACGGTCCTTATGCCCACTTGGCCGAGAGAGTGGGGATGTACTGTGGGCAAGGCATCTCCACTATAATCAAATTTCTGCCCAGTTTCCAAAACAGCAGCTGCCTCCTCTGCTGTTTTGGAGATCATCGTCGGACACGACGGACAAACATACATACAGACCAACATAACATTTCAAAGCAAAACATCATAATGTGGGACAACATAGCATTTTAAAACATAACATTAAAACATAGACCAACATAGCATTTCAAAGTATAACCATTATACCATTACAATATAGTCCTTGACGCTTACCTTACATTAATCACGAAAAAGGCTTTTAGCCTGGGAAAACCAACAACAAAAAATATGGATCCATGTTTCAGGACGGACTGTATTCCTCACTCCCCTTTGCGGGGCGACTGGTGACGGGGTTCGTGGCCAGCTACCTGTCTGACCGTGTCACCAGGTCAGGCTACCTGTCCACCACGAGGACCCGCAAGATGTTCCAGACTATTGGTAATCTTTGCTGTATGTATGTATGTTTGTCCGTCGTGTCCGACGATGACCTCCAAAACAGCAGAGGAGGCAGCTGCTGTTTTGGAAACTGGGCAGAAATTTGATTATAGTGGAGATGCCTTGCCCACAGTACATCCCCACTCTCTCGGCCAAGTGGGCATAAGGACAGTCAGCGTTGGAGATGTTCTCCAAAGGCCAACCAGCCCCCAGGGCTGCAGCACATAAGGACTGTGCGAGTCAAGCCTCCTAGTCAGAGAGTCATAATCGATTACTAAAGACTAAGCTGTAAAGTGGAATTCCATGAGTGGGAAAGAAAGCCACTGGTCATACAGCCTCTCACTTTGCTGTTGCCCCCAGCGTCAATGGTTTAATCAAGAACTGTGATAAAGCCCAGGCGCTGACGGCAAATCTTTGCTGTAGTCGTCCTGTTTGCGCTGCCTTCACTGCTTCTGTACTTGGTTTTTTGACAAGTTGTGTTTTTACTCTCATATCAATCTGCTTGTGAGTATTGTATTTGCCCATTGTGGGATGATTTAAGTGTATTTGACTTTGACTTGACTTGACTTGACTTAACTTGACTTGGCTTGATTTGTTCGTTGGTGAACGTGAACTAGACAGTCTCTGGTTTTTTCTTCTTGTTTTCGACTTTTTATTTTGGCTTGTCTTTTGGTGGACGGAATAGCTCGGTGGTCAGAGCACTCGCTTTCCCAAAGCCAAGGTTAAGCAGCATCGAGCGTGGTTATCAGTTGGATGGGTGACCCTTTGCGCGCTTTGGTTTCAGTAGAGCCCCCCAGTTCACCCAGTTGTAAAAGGCTACCTGCCCTCTTAAGGGTCTGGGAAGGTAAAGCAGCAATGGATAGGAGATGGGCGCCGCCCTCAATATGCTGGCCCCTAGAGAAGCTGAGGTCTCTGATGCCTCGCTCCCATACGACCACATAGGTTATGGGAACACCGTTACCTTTACCTTTTTATTGGTGAACGGCAACTAGGCAGTCTCAATAGTTTTCTTCTTATCTCTGGTATGTTTTGTTTTGATCTGTTAGTTTACGTACATTTGACAGTATGGCTGGTTTTCTTCTTGTTTTTTTAAAATAATATAAAGCATGGTTACAAAGCAAGGTAAGCAGTCCCATACCTATAGTCGGATGGGGAGGAGCGTCAGGACCTTCATTCTCTAGCGGCCGCAACATTGAAAGGCGGCTGCCCCATAGTCTCTCCACTCGCTTGCAGTTGCCTCCTGACCCTAAAGGGGCCTACATTTACAGCTGGTAGGAACTGGTGGACCTGTACTGAAGCCAAGGTAGGCATATACCGGTCTACCATCCAACTGGTAACAGCTCAGTTTGCTTCTTATAGTTTTGGCTGTGTGAGACGTTGCTCGCATGCGTAGCTTTTTGTCCTTTTAAATATATTATGTTTTAATTTGGTCGTCTATTCATTTACGTGCACTAGATGGTCTTTCTGTCTTATCTGGAAAAAACCAGGCAGGTTGGAGAAAAAGCTGGAATGGAACCAGGTTGAGAGGGCAAGGGAAGGAGGGGAAGAGAGAGAAAGGAGGGGGAGAGAGAGAGTGTGTGTGTGGGGGGGGGGGGGGGGGGGGGGAGACAGAGTGAGGCAGAGAAACAGACATACATACAGACAGACAGACGGACAGACAGATAGATAGATAGATAACAAGATAGATAGATTGGTATGTATGTAGATAGATAGATAGACAGAAGACAGACAGACAGAAGACAGATGAGACAGAGGAGAGAGGAGAGAGAGAGAGAGAAGAGAGAGAGAGAGAGAGAGAGAGAGAGAAAGACAGATAGATAGATAGACAGACAGACAAAAAACAAACAGATTTATTTACAAGCACTGTAGCAGTACGAACATTATATTTTTTTATTGAGCCACAGCCAGAGATAGGAAGACTGACAAACAAATAAAAGAGAAAGGGAAGGGAAAGAAAGACAGACACACAAACAAATAATGAAATAAAGTAACAGCTAGACTGCAGAGTACAAACACACACACACACACACCCCACACACACACACACACACACACACACACACACACACACACACACACACACACACACACACACATACACACACACACAACGCACGCACACACACACACACCCAGCACACACACACGCACACACACACAAACACACACACACCACACAAATGAAATAAAAACTGCACAGCACAGTAATTGTTTTCCTTTTCTCACCCAGCATGGCGCTATAAATCATCATAAAGGTAAAGGTAAAGGAGTCCCATAACCTATAAGGTCGTAGGGGAGCGAGACGTCAGAGACCTCACTTCTCTAGGGCCAGCATATTGAGGGCGGCGCCCATCTCCTCTCCCTCGCTGCTTTACCTTCCCTATAAAGAGGGCAGGTACCCATTTACAGCTGGGTGAGCTGGGGGAACTGTACTGAAGCC
Organism: Rapana venosa; assembly: GCA_028751875.1. NCBI lineage: Eukaryota > Metazoa > Mollusca > Gastropoda > Neogastropoda > Muricidae > Rapana > Rapana venosa. Next base: position 27,252,484 of record CM054139.1, read on the forward strand.
AAGGCAGCGCAAACGGTCACCCATCCAACTGGTAACCACGCTCGACGCTGCTTAACTTGGCTGGGGGAAAGCGAGTGCTCCGACCACTGAGCTATCCCGTCCCCATAAATCATACTCCATCCCAAAAAATCCAAACCCACAGTCATCGTGACCTACGTTGTATGATACCTAAATTTCTTTAACACCGCCACCCTCCCCCCCCACCCCCCCCTTTCCCCCCCTCCCTCCCTTGCAAAACTGTCCATCCTGACCACACTCTCTATCGCTCACAGGATGCGTGAGCTGTGCGGCATGTACTCTGGCAGTGGGGCTTCGTGGACCGCACGTCTCGTGGAACTGCTGTGGCCTTCCTGGTGTGGCCATGTCCTTCCAGAACCTCACCTCTGTTGCCTTCCGCATCAACCACCTCGACATCGCTCCCAGGTGCGCTACAGTTTCTACACAGTTGTTGTTGTTGGTGTTGTTTTATTTTCAGTAGAATGAATTAAGCACTGAAAGAAACGAATTGTCTAATATTTTTGCGCCTTAACCTAACGGTGTCTAACTGTGGTTTTTAGCCTAACCCCCAAGACTAATTGTGGTTTTTTAGCCTGACTTTCTAAGCATCTAACTGTGGTTTATAGTGTAACTTTCCAAGTTTCTAAGTGTGGTTTTTAGCCTACCCTTCCAAGCATGTAACCTAGTTTTTAGCCTACCCTTCCAAGCATGCAACTGTAGTTTTTAACTTTCCAAGCATCTAACTGTGGGTTTTAGCTGCACCTTCCAAGCATCTAACTGTGGGTTTTAGCTGCACCTTCCAAGCATCTAACAGTAGGTTTTAACTGAACCTTCCAAGTATCTAACTGTGGGTTTTTGCTGCACCTTCCAAGCATCTAACTGTGGGTTTTTGCTGCACCTTCCAAGCATCTAACTGTGGGTTTTTGCTGCACCTTCCAAGCATCTAACTGTGGGTTTTTGCTGCACCTTCCAAGCATCTAACTGTGGGTTTTTGCTGCACCTTCCAAGCATCTAACTGTGGGTTTTAACTGAACCTTCCAAGTATCTAACTGTGGTTTTAGAGGAACCTTCCAAGCATCTAACTGTGGGTTTTAACTGAACCTTCCAAGTATCTAACTGTGGTTTTAGAGGAACCTTCCAAGCATCTAACTGTGGGTTTTAACTGAACCTTCCAAGTATCTAACTGTGGTTTTAGAGGAACCTTCCAAGTATCTAACTGTGGTTTTAGAGGAACCTTCCAAGCATCTAACTGCGGGTTTTAACTGAACCTTCCAAGTATCTAACTGTGGTTTTAGAGGAACCTTCCAAGCATCTAACTGTGGGTTTTAACTGAACCTTCCAAGTATCTAACTGTGGTTTTAGAGGAACCTTCCAAGCATCTAACTGTGGTTTTTAGCCTAACCTCCCCCCCCCCCCTCCCATGTAACTGGTTTTTAGCCTACCCTTCCAAGCATCTAAGTGTGGTTTTTAGCCCACCCTTCCAAGCCTCAAATTGTTTCCATTTGTAGTTACTAAGTCTTTAGATTTCTTATCCCCCACAACAGTCTTAGAGCCATGGCAAAATACTTTAAAGAAGGTATCCAATGGCCCCGTTTTCATGAACTGTTGTTTCTTGATTTTTTTGCTATTCTGTCTTGTTTGTTATTCCAAATAGATGGAAAGCATTGATTTTGTGGTTTATCCATTAAATCGTTTGGGAGTTAGGCAACAAGATCAAAAGATGTGTTAGTTTAGACTGAATGAGCGACTGCCACTCTGCCAATTGGAGTAATATTTCTTTTGATCCAAATGTTGAAAAGATGTCTGATCTCTGCAAACTTTTCATTGTAATTCAGATCCTTGCAGTTTAATAAATTAGGGGTTAAATCATATCCCTAACATCTGATATTGTTTAGGATTCCATTCTATGTGCAAATGTGGAATGTATCTGATTTTGGAAAATGTTCTACTGCCAAGCCATATTACTTTTTTTAAACGTTAAGATTTAGACCTGGTATGTTGCTCTTTGTGAATATAGTACATGATTTTAGTGTAGTAGCTTTCATTGATGTATTAGACTTTACCTTGGAGGCATTCTTTGTCAAAGCTTAAGTCTTCTTCAGCATCCAGAATACACCACTGCTTGGAACCAGCAGACTTTCAGGAATGCTCCCACAAAACAGCCCAAAGGCTTTAACTTGCCTAGAATTACTTACATAGCCACTGGTAATGACGTCCAGCATTTCTGAAACAAATCTGATCCTGTGTTTATAATAATTGAGCCTATCTTTTTCTTTTCGTTTTCTTCTTCTTCTTCTTCTTCTTCTTCTTCTTCTTCTTTTAGCTTACGGGAATCCTATTTTTCTCTGATTGCTGCTGCCGCTGCTGCTAATGATGATGATAGAGATGACGATGATGGAGATGATGATGATGATGAAGATAGTGATAATGTAGGTAATAGTGGTGAATATTGTGGGACATAGCTGTGACAGTGAAGAGGAAAGTGCTGGTGCGTGCAGGTTTGCAGGAGTGATGATGGGCATGACACTGACAGCCGCCATGGCCTTTTCCCTCACAGCACCCCCCATCACTGCAGCCATCATCAGACAGGTCAGGCTGTAGTTCCTAATGTACACTATTCCACTTCAAGTCGTTTACTTCATCTGTGAAATTTGAGCTGCTCTTCACAGAAGAGCGCATTTCTTTATCTATTTTATTTATTCTTTTATTTCGAGGATAATGGCATAAGCGCTCGTGTGCTTTTTTACATCCATTCCACATGTGTATGCAGTTTTGTCAATTTTGTCATCTGTTCCCACCGGCACACAATGGTCTACTCTTCCGAAAAGCGGAACAGGTTTTAACGTATGCGCAAGATGTTCTGCGTGCGTTCGCACATGGGACCTGGGTTTATAACCTCATCCGAAGGACTTTTGGGGAGAGTGTAGTCTGCACTGATGTTAACTCCAGGGTAAAATATCCCCTTGAACGAGATTCGAACCCGGGTTAATAGATCACGAGCGCAATGCACAACGCTGTAACCAACCGGGCTATCCCAGCTAGTGCAAGGTCATTCCCTTTGATCCCCCTCAGTTTGCATGTTTATTGGATTCCACATGAAGAGTAACTCTTTTCTTCAGAATTTTGCCGTGAACAACTTGCTCGCTGCCATGAGTTGTGTGTGTGTGTGTGTGTGTGTGTTTACTAGGTTTATGTTGCACATGGAACTTCGATTTATTGTCTCACCCAAAAACTAGCCCCGAAACCACCATTATTTTATGGTCTAGTTGAAGGGGGAGAAATGCGACTTCTCACTTTCTAGACATGCGTGTTACTACTAGACGATCAGTTGCAGTTAAAACTTCTTCACTTGACTCAGGAACCTAAAGATAATGTTATTTTTCCATAATTATGATTATTCTCTGCAGAGGACATAGTCAGGTTTTGCAATGTCATTGCAGTTAAGCCAGTTTTTCGGGAAGATGAAAATTGATAATGAAGACTGATCAGTGACGTTGCTCAAAATAACTTAGTGCAGGCATATTGTTTATTTTGTTTTTGCTTTAAAAAAATTGAAAGCAGAATTTATCACCACAGCAGGTGAGATGTGGCAAAGTATTTGTTTTAGATACAGAATTCAGGTTTAAAGTAAGCAACCACTTATATGTCATTGATGTACTTGCTGACACAACAAAACACACTTTTACATTTCTCGTGACATCTATTGTCCTCTGCTTGTCATTTCTCAGGGCACAAGGGACGAATGGCGGTGTCTGTTCATCATCGTTGCCACCCTCAACCTTATCGGTGCTGCTGTCTTTGAGATTTTTGGCAGTGGAGAGATTCAGGACTGGGCCCAGCCTCCCAAGACAGACTACACTCCAATGTCAGTGGTGTCCATCGACATCATTGCTGACGCCAACTCTCTCTCAGAGGTCAAAAATCCAGGAGAGGGACCTCCCAAAGGGACTGCTGCATCATACAATGTTGGCGAAGACAGCGACAATAGCACAACTTTCACAGACCTGGATGAAGATTCTGACAGCCATGCATCATCAAACTCTGAACAGCCCAACAGCCGCTTACCTCACGACTCTGCAGTCACTTACATCAGTGAAAAAACTGACAGTTTCTCACTGGCTGGTATGAATGAGAAACACCAAAAAGATAGGAATGCTCACAGGAACCCATCCGGCAGTGGCTCCATGCCAAGAGTGAGCCAGGTTGAGGACAAAGTATCAGACCCTGATGGCAGTGTTTCCAAACGCCAACTGCTACGTAAACGTGTGTCCTGTTCTGACCTTCCACAGCTGGATGCCAACAACAAAAAGGCTGCCTCTGTGAAACCCACACTCCCTCCTCCAGAAGCCGAGCTTGACCCTCTGAGGATAAGACCTGAGTGATCGTCTTTTGATTCTGCTGATATCTATGGATGACTTTTTCTTGTTTTGATCATGGATGCTTGTTAACTCATTGCAGTCGCAGTAATATTGCCCTGCGCATTCTGCTGCGATGAATTCTTTTCTGTCGTTCCTCGGCTAGAGCTCCGAGGCTTCACCAAAGATTTTGCATATGCAACTGGTTTTGCTCACCATTAAGGTAGCCACATTCCAACTTCAAGGATGATGTCTTAACATGACACTAGTGCAAATGCGTGTTAAGTCAGCAATCAGCAGTGTAAAAAAGAATAACAAACACTTTAATATGTGAGTGTGTAGGTATATCTGCATGTGCAGATGAGTATATAAAATTAGTACTTGGAAAACATCACAGGCGTGATAAACTGATAATGAGGACAAAATAGAAATATACGATTCAGGGTTAATGGTTTAAAGTCTACATACGAGTACGAGTGTGTCACAGTTCGCATAATTCCGTGCTAGTTCTCTGTGCGCGTATGCGTGCACGAGTGTGTCTGTGTTCGAGTGTCTGTTCTGTGTGCACATACGCTTTTAACACGTATGTGGTGAACTCCAGCTAAGTTGCTCGTCCATTACCTTTTCTCTGCAATGTCGTATGCAGGTTAGCTTCTCACGAAGTTCCTGGTCGTGAGCGAGGTTCTGGATAGTCCGCTGAATGGCCGTAGCCTTAACTAGGAGAAAGTCTTTACTTGAGTCACAGGAGAGTGAGTCTTTGGCTAGAAGAGTCAGGTACGTGGTCACCGTTCCAGCGTTGGTTGTTGGGCGCCTCGCAGCATTATATCTCCACTTGGAGAGCAGGGAAGAAGTGGTTGTCCCTGAAGAAGATCAGGCTCCTGTGGACCGAGTCTTCGTTCTGTTTTCCGTCGTTGTACTTGTTAGTGTCTTCCTTGGGGTGCAGAAGTGCTCCTGGTTCCTTCCCAGTGACAGGTGACGGTCCATAGTTGTGTCTTGTTTCAGTGGTGGTTTCGTTGTGGTGGTTGGTGACAGGGTTTTAATTGTGTTTCGGAACACTCAGTATTTCTAAATATGAATTGATTTGGTTCAGTCCTGCACGATTTGTGATTTAATGCAATTTTGTGTGTGAAGCAGTAGTGTACGGTTGTCACTGTTTCTCAATTCTCTTTTGTGGCAGGGTGTTTTAAATGTATAGGTCGTCAGATTTAAAATGTAGATGGTTCCTTGGGAGTACAGGGTGAACCTTCGGGTGTGAGGAGACAGACAATTTGTCAACTTAGAGGGACGCAAAGGAAATAATCCTAGATGCCTTAGCACTAGTTACGGGTGTATGCTCAGGTACGGCAAGTATTGCCTGTTACAAGTTCCTGTGTGCCTCCAGCTGTGGAGCGAGTCTCATGAGGTTCCTGCCTCATATGTCCTGAAGAGCGTCACCCACGGGTTGTCCTTGACCCTTCAAGATCTCCAGTCTCCTTTCCCTGAACCCACTCCCTTTTCCCATGATCCATTTCCTTTCTCCCCCCTGCCCATCCACTTTCGACCTGCCCTGAGGACCTCATCAGCCCCAGGAGCAACACCACGGGTGCTAGTGTGTTGAGACTGTTGGGGGGTGGGGGGGGGGGGGGGGGGGGGGGAGCCAGTTTGAGAATGCTAGGAAAAAGGGGGATGGGAGTATAAAGTTAAAACTTAGAATTGAATTGAATAAATTTGAATTTAAAGAGGGTTATGGCATTAGGAAACATGCTTTTTTACAAACAGCCCTCTTGGCAAAAGAACACAAAAAAACAACAACAAAAACCCTTCTAAACCCAACAATAAAGAACACAATTCTGTTCAAAGAAAAAGGGAAAAAAATTAAATCATCCAAGATGTAAAATACGTAATTATTGTGAGCATATAACTTTAAAAACTTGACAGGAGAGTCAGAAGTGGAATTTGTGTTTTGATTTTATGAAATGTGAGCAGTAAAATCTGGAACTCTTCTTCCCTCTGTGTTCTGCATTGGTTGTTGTCGGGAAAGTAGCATGGGAATGGGTGGGGGTTCAGGCACACTTCCATAAGGAGCGTGACAGACTGTGTGTTCAAAGAGTCAGGATATTACCAGTGACCTGGATCACACAGCTTCCTTTCCTACCCCTCTGCAAAACTGACTATAGTTAACTGCAACAGACACTATAATGGTCTAAATGATTACACTGTATGAGAAAGCACAAAGTTTGATATTGCAGCAATTTGAAATTGATGAATGTCTACTTGTACCACAGTTGTATCTTTTGTATTGCTAACATGTGTAGCATATTTAGCTACAACAAAATGAAGAATTATTGCTATCGTTTGTCTTTTAAAAGCAAGATTTACTCAAAAGAAAGCTGGCCTTGTTGTACATATTCAAAGTATCATTGTCAGATGAAAACTGTTACACAATGAAATTAATTCTACTTATTTTTTTGGATACAAGTGATTTCATTGTGAACTTGAATAATACTGCTGGTCAAATAAAGCAATGTTTCTATCTGCTTGTTTGAAAGAAATCTATTTTACTTGTCTTTTCCTTCTTCTTCTTCAAATGCTCAGACAGCAGCTCCAGAGGCCCTGACAAAGGCCAAAGGCCCTCCAGGGGTCCAAAAAGCTTGTCTCTCATCAGCAGTCAGTAGGCCAGATATTGGCCTTCAGGTTTTGGTGTGTTAGGTCTGCAGGAAGTGTTCCGCAGTCATGGGAGAAGTATCCCAAAGAGTGGGCTGGTATGTCTTTGTTCCCTTGTTGCATCAGTTCAGGATCCAGTCTCTGTAGTCTTCACACACTGTGCACAAAGCTGCGGCATTTAAGCCTGCCCTTAGTGGGTGGGTTCTGACATTCTCTTGTGCATTGGGTGGTTCTTCAGCCTCTTTTACCAGTATGAATGTGTCTATTTGTCCGTTTCTTTCGTTCAGCATGAATGTGCACTGAGTACAACTTATAGAAAAAGCAAATAGTGAAACTTGGTTAATTTTTCAGAAATCATTTTATTATTTCTTTCCCAGTCATGTTTGAAGACATTGTACAATAACAAACAAAATAACGAATGGATGCACAAGCAAGCATCATAAATACAGAACATCACAGGAAAATGCACTAAAAGCCAATAGCTCTCAGAAATATTCATTTCATGATATTCTAAACTCCGTAAAGCAAACAAACCTTGAGTATGTCGTGACTATAGGATAAGCTGGAAAAAGATCACAACAAAACTGCAACAATTCAGAAAATGCCCACACCATCATGCTCATGAAAAAACATTGTCATTTTTTTCGAGCGTTTACTTCAAATATCTTTGCTAAAACTCAACTATTAAATAAAACTTGTTTATCAAACCTCATCTTTCCAATAACTTTGAACAACTCATATTAACACATCAACAGTCACTTTCTTTCATTTACTTGGGTTAAACAATAATTTATATGGAAGCTGGGCTCTACATAAACAAAGGAGATTAATAATTCCACAAAACCACAACTACTTAACACTACTATAAAAAAACTGGGCAAGAGAGGAATGTGCCTGAATGTGAAAAGGCAAGCAAAGATGCTGCACATAAGAAGTTTCTGGCAAGTGCAAAGATTCTGACCTAAAAAGATGAGAGAAGCTTCGGATATCATACCAGGAGCTCCATCTTAAACACTGTGAGACCTGATACAAACCACCAGCCACCTACTTGTAACAACCCAGCCATCACATGACGATGGAAACACCCCAGATGCCAGCCCTGCCAAAACATCCTCAACAAAGACTTTAGGAGTGAATTCTACAACTTGCAGCTAGAACTACATCAGTGACCGTGAAGATAAGAATATCTATGTTCATTCATGTGGCAGTGTTGGGAGATAGTCCTCTTAACAATGTTGGTAAAACAGAAAAGGTTCATAACCACAGTCGGTTTGGTTTTACTCCACACATTATGACATCCAAGAAAGCAATAGCACCCAACAACACAATTACCAAGCAAACTGGTCAAAAGCATTTCTATGAAAAATAAGAAGAACCTAACAATGAGTAGTACTTTCATTCATTCTTCCATTCAATCCAGACATTCCCACAGTTATCATACTTTTTGTTTGTTTTTTGTTGTTGTTGTTGGGTTTTTTTGGTGTTTTTTTTTTGTTTTTTGTTTTTTTGGGGGGGGGTGTTAAACTCTCTCTGTTGGTTGGGCGTGTTCAACCACTTTGAAAAAAATTCACAATTTTTAATGTCATGATGCCCAGAATTTTCAGAATTAAAAAAAAATTTCTTACACACAACCAGTTGCAGTAAAATGCAACCAGTATATCTTATGCTCAGCAAAAGTGCTTCAACAGTCACCAAAACAAAGAAAACGGGCAAGCATTACTGGAATCAAAATGGGAACATAAATATACAGCAATTACATCCAGATAAAACAACATTCACAGTGACTATTTCAGCTCTTCACTTCTTCAGAGGACATACTTTGCAGCCAGTAGCTCTAGTATGTGTCTCACGTTCGTTTGATAACCTGTGAACCTATCAAGATGTAATGAACGATTTCTCTGTTTACCTGTCTTTAAACTCCGTGAACATCTTCCTTAGTTTTGGGTAAAACATGTATACGCTTTCTCTCTTTTACACACACACACACATTCCATACTGACTTTACTGTACATTAATCTTCACAGTAAAAATTTAAGAATAATTCTGAAACAAGCTCCCAAATAGCATTTCTACCTATCTAAACAAAGGAGTTAGAACTTGTTAAATTAAATATTACAGATATTTTACAAGTGTAAAAGCACGCATGTGCGTGCATGCGAGCACGCGTGTGTGGTGTGGTGTGGTGTGGTGTGGTGAGGTGAGGTGCTGTGTGGTGTGGTGCGGAGTGGAGTGGTGAAATGTCTTGAAGGAATTGCCTCGAGAAGTGCACATTCGTAAACAAGGGAAACATATATCAATGAGTCTGTCTCTCACTGAAGTATACTAGAAGCTATTTTTTTCAACCAAAACCCAGCATCAAAACATAAGAATAAAAATTCACAAGCCAGTTGTCAAATGGATGAGAATATTCACTGTCCAACAGATATCGATTTCAACTCCATCATCAAACAGTCACATGAACAGTTACTCGTAGAAATTCACAGGAGCACATTGCACGTTGTTCAGGGCGGGGACTAGAAGAGCTCTCGGGGCTACTTCTTCAAAGTCTGCATGCGTTTATCCAAGCCCTCAAAATTAGACTTGATGCCATCCATGTTCTCCTTGAAATTGGTCTGCAACTGCACACACAGACAGATATTGCAATGTTACAGGTACTTGTGTCACCAGTCATTGACCACTCACAGCATGCAAATCCAGCATAACTCAATCTAGGGTCCAGGGCCAGTGCTTAAATTAGTGCGCCCCTTCTTTTCACCAAGGCCATTCAGTTCCTGCTATAATTAGCACCAGCTGGGCAGGAATATGATGGAATAGGTAGCAGGTGAGAGTAGTTGAAAGGAGGGAAAACTGACTGCTGTGTACTTTGAAATCTGTCCATGTATTTCTTTATTTCTTAGAGCATATGGAAAATTGTTTTCAACACCCTGTTAATCGCTTTAATGATCACCACTGAATGAGTGAGTACATTTAGTCATGCAGTCACAAATCTAACCACTGTACAAATATACCTGTGTAAAAGAACAAAAACATTCAGTCCACAAGAGATTAGAAATCAGATATTACTGATGAATATACTATACTGAAAGTACATCCAATAGAAAACCCTACTGTTGCATTGATCTCAACATACTGATAATTAAAAAAATCTTGTGATAGTTCAGTGTAGTCCACTATGACATCTGTCATCTCATACATGAAAATACCTTTGGAGAACACTGTAACATAATACAATATTTGTAAACAAACCAGCAGGGACATATGTTTGCATGCTTGCACTAGTGTACCTTTAAAAATCCCACACAAATTATCCAACATACACACACACAGTATCCAAGCAAGCTGCAAATGACACATCACAAAACAAAATAAAAAAGCAACTACACATCATAATATCAACAGTATAAACAAGGAATGACATATAAACAAGAACATCACCAACCCGCTTATATATACAAATGCAGAGAAAAAAACAAACCTGTTTCAACATGTCACTGTGTGACCCTAGACTGGCCTTGACCTCTTGTTGAGTGGTGTCCAGGTAGGTCAACGCTTGGCTGAACTGTAGGGCTGTGAACAAAGTGAGAGAGAACATTCACCTTCAGATAATAAACCATTTACCAGTTATCAATGAACTATCACACTGTTAGCAGGAGCAGGATTGAGAGCTGCATGGTGGTGGAGGTGGTTGGTTGATACAGTTTCTTTAATCAGACAACTCTGCTGGGACTCAAAACATGATACCAAACATGTTAACAGAACATGTATGAAATCCAATATTCTGCATGTAACATAACAAAACCAAAGAATTTGTAAAACATTACATTTACCTGAGTGAATACAAGCTAATGTAGTAATATTTGCAAGTGATGTGTTTTATCTTCATATCCTCAAAAAAAGCAAAACGATTACAACTGTACAGGTAGGGGTCACAAAAACTGTTCACATGATTCCTGAAGTCAAGTGATATAGTACCAACTGATATCTGATGACGTTTTATGAACACATTGGAATTGTGTTGTAGCTAGAGCTAAGGCAGCCTTAACATCACAAAATGATGTGCAGTGTGCCTGACTACAGCACATTTAAGATTTTTTTAAAAACTGAATACTAAAAGGCGTTCAATCGAAGGGAGACTACTCATGCCATTACATCAACAACTTGCCCTGGCAGGGACTTGCCCAAGCTGATCAGAGTACAGTATTATAGATATTAAATCTATACCTGAAAACGCCAGCTTTTTTTTCCGAAAACAATGCCAGCACAAAAAAAGTTCACTGATTTTTCAGTGAATATGGAAACTTTTGATGTGTATAATCAATCTTATTTCTTTTGGGGGGATATAGCTGTTAGATGCTTATACCTTACAAAGAAAAGTGCAATACTTTTTGTTCTTAAGCATTCACCGACTTGATTTAAAACAAAATTCACAAAGATATATACACACATTACAAAAAGCTATCAGTAAGTATTACAAGTACACAGAATAAACTTTCAAATTAAAAAATGTCTGGTTTGATCAATTTCAATTTGTTTGCAGAATTTTTAAACAATGGCCCTGTTAGCACATCACAGAATGCCTATCGCGTAAACTCTAAAGCAACTCCCAATGAGTTCAAATTGCAATAAATGTACATGCCAAAACCAATCACAGCACATTTAGCAAACCTGGCAAGAAACAGAGCAGCAGAAAGTCCTACATCACATGTCCATACAAAAACAAACACAGAGATATCACACCACAATCATGTTTATTTCAGTTACGAATCACTTACCTTGCTCATGCAGGTCTTTGAGGGCAACCATTCTGTCAACAATCTGAGGGAGAGAGTCACCCACTGCTTCCCACTTCTTCACCAGTTCATACAATTCTGATACCTGCACACACACACGCGTGCACACACACACACACGCACAACCATTCAAAATATTACAGAAACGAATATACATCAATGGTACATAGAGGTCTACACAGTTTTGCAGAGACTTTCATTGTTTACACCTTTCTTTATAAGGAATGAAACTATCACTCAAACTGGCCCATTTTTAAACTCAGAAATGAAAGAACACAGGTGATCTTTTTTCAAAAGAAAAAAAAATGCTAAAAGCTCCATTTACAACAAAAAAGCATAGTTACTGCATGGAAGAAACAAGATATAATCTTCGCTCACCTTGAGTTGTTTTTCTGGGTTGTCCTGGGCAGACTTCTTGTCAGCAATCTGGGACAGCTTGTGCATCACACTTTGCAGTCGTGCTTCTACTGCGTCCACATTGGGCTGGTCCAGCAATGACAGCTTGGTGTTCAGCACCGACACAGCTCCCTGCCACACAGAATAGCGGCATTGTCCGTAATGATTCATTATAATTTTTCACTCTTATCCGAACAAACTACCACACGATAACCTAACTATGTGCATGTGTGGGCTTTTTTTTGTAAGAAGTAAAAAAGCTACGAGCCAATGAACCAGCCAACAAAACAACCAATCCATTAAACAACAAAGTCAGCAAACTTATTAACACCCCAAAATTTGTTTAAAGTCATAGTACATACAAGAAAACCAATCTGACTTGAGAGTACTTACCAGAAGACTTTTGTTTTCAGTGTCAGCAGTCAGCACACCCTGTGACAGAAATAAATACCAGCAAATATTAACATAACATATATATATATGAAACATCTTCCATTTTTAACCATTCATCAACAGCAGCAAAAACCAAACAACACAAAACAACAACAAAATATCCTTTGATCAAACATGTCACCAATCACAAAACTTTAGAACTAGAACCAATTTTTTTTCCTTTCCTAAGAATTACATAAATAATTGTGCATTGCTAATCATTATGCCTTCAACATTACGATTTTTTTCTGTGAACAAAACTTTCATTTTACAAAGATTACAGTTAAGACACCCCCAAAGCCGGGATGCAGCTACCTTTATGGGGGCAAATGGCTGTATGCCCAACATTTCACCATTGAGGAAACAAGCTCTAACGAAGGAACACAAATAAACAACAATAACAACAACAGAAACAAACATAATGCGACAACTAACATTTTTCACTGCAGCATTTATGAACCATAACATTAAACATGCAAAGAAAATTCACACCCAGATGAACTCAGTCTACTTGTGGAAGATATGATTGAGGGATGAAGGGGAGACGGATGGATGGGTGAGGGCTGGAAGAGGAAAAAAACCCTGCATTGTGATGAAGGAGGCAGAACATACTGACCACTTTGTCCATGTTCTGTCCAATGGCATTCTCCAGTCTCTCCAGCCTCTCCTCCAAGTTGGCCATCTGTCAGAAGAACAAGTAAAAAAGATTGAAAACCCCCCAAAAAGTAAAAAGATTGGTTCATCTGCATAAACTCTACTTTTAGTCATATCATTCGCCACTTGTATACCACCTACAACTGAATGAACTCTTGGTAATGCACAGGACCAAACTCACACAACATGTATACATGAGCACAAATAATATATGTTCACATTACAAAATGAGAGAAAAATTAATAACATGCCACACACAAATGAGCAAATTAAAGCATTTGAACTGATGTACAGATTCTCTCTCTCCAAACACACTTACACACACACACATTCCTTATTCACACTTTTTTTGTTATCCCATCATTACCCTAGCGTTTTTGCTGAACTGTGCCTGCTCTGGTCTGTAGTAGAGTTCATAGGTGACAAACTGGCCCTCTCCCCCAGAGGCTGGAGGAACCTTGCCCTCCTTGTCTTTGCCTCCGCTGGATGGGCTGTATGACCCCAACTGCTGCAGCAACCGTCTGTTCACCACACACAATGATTCTGTTACATATTCTGATGACAGAAATGCAGCAACCGTCTGTTCACCACACACAATGATTCTGTTACATATTCTGATGACAGAAAAGCAGCAACTGTTTACCACACACAAAGATTCTGCTACATATTCTGATGACAGAAAAGCAGCAACTGTTTACCACACACAATGATTCTGCTACATATTCTGATGACAGAAACCCAGCAACTGTTTACCACACACAATGATTCTGCTACATATTCTGATGACAGAAAAGCAGCAACTGTTTACCACACACAATGATTCTGTTAAATATTCTGATGACAGAAACCCAGCAACTGTTTATCACACACAAAGATTCTGCTACATATTCTGATGACAGAAATGCAGTAACTGTTTACCACACACAATGATTCTGCTACATATTCTGATGACAGAAATGCACCAACCGTCTGTTCACCACACACAATGATTCTGTTACATATTCTTATGACAGAAAAGCAGCAACTGTTTATCACACACAAAGATTCTGCTACATATTCTGATGACAGAAAAGCAGCAACTGTTTACCACACACAATGATTCTGTTAAATATTCTGATGACAGAAACCCAGCAACTGTTTATCACACACAATGATTCTGCTACATAATCTGATGACAGAAAAGCAGTAACTGTTTACCACACACAATGATTCTGCTACATATTCTGATGACAGAAAAGCAGCAACTGTTTACCACACACAATGATTCTGTTAAATATTCTGATGACAGAAACCCAGCAACTGTTTATCACACACAATGATTCTGCTACATAATCTGATGACAGAAAAGCAAATATTCTGATGACAGAAACCCAGCAACTGTTTATCACACACAATGATTCTGCTACATAATCTGATGACAGAAAAGCAGCAACTGTTTACCACACACAATGATTCTGCTACATATTCTGATGACAGAAAAGCAGCAACTGTTTATCATACACAATGATTCTGATGACAGAAAAGCAGCAACTGTTTACCACACACAAAGATTCTGCTACATATTCTGATAACAGAAAAGCAGCATCTGTCTGTTTATCACATTGATTCTGCTAAATATTCTGATAACAGACACACAGTAACCATCTGCTTACCACGTACAATGATTCTGCTAAATACTCTGATGACAGAAATGCAGCAACCATCTGTTTACCTCATACAACATTTTGCCACATATTGTGATATCTGTTTACCTCATACAACATTTTGCCACATATTGTGATATCACAAAACATACTTTTGTGCAGAGTCTGTGGTCACTCTTAACAGTTATCAGCTCAATTTCAGAATCCTGACCACCTGTTTGAGAGATGGACAAAACTAAGATGGGGTTGGATAGCTGGAAATAATGATAACAGACTCTGCAGGCAGTTCTTTCTTGTCACTTAAACTAGCTGGGTCAGGTCTCTTTGGTTGGATCTGCCTGGTAGTTTTCCGGTGATCATACCAATTAGCCATGTTTGTGTCATGCACCCAAGTGTATTTGCAAATACAATATAAGTTTTACTAGTTGTCTTCCAAAATCAAACAGCAAAATAACAATAAGGTAATTTCTTACAGCTTGGGGAAGGGAGGGGGGGGGGGTGGTATGAGATGAAATGAAAGTGCACAGAGGGTAAATACTGAGAGGTGAATCAAAATGATGGGAGCTTTAAATGTTTTTCAGTCCAAATTTACTTGAGGCAAGCATTATCAAATAAAAATATGACTTTCTTCTCTCTTCATTCAATCCTTATCAAACATTGTTCCAAAAGTTGTTGTTTTTCATGGACCACCAACCCTTCATTGCAAACAGTGTTCTTTCAATATTTCATGTTCTAGAACTTTCCAAAATCACATCAGCTATTGTCTGTCAGAGGATCTAAAGAAATTTATTTCACTGCAACTCCAAATGAATGGTCTTCAGTTCTAAACAATGAAATCACACTAACAATACATCAATATCTGAAACACCGATACATCTTTATCCTTATTCGCTAACAGAGTCCATGCACCTGTTCTTGCCTTTCACACAGAGATCAGCAAGCCAATGATGGATTCAGAACTCTCATCCCCTTGCTCTTCATACATATAAGCAGACACATTATTACTTCACTTCCAAATGTTCACTGATCTCTTACATGCATGCAAACCAGAACAGCATAACAGGGATGATAACATTCTTCAACCCAGCATGGCTTAAAAAACAAAACAAAAAAACTAAACGGAGTACTGACTGTTTCAAGGCGCCCTGGGGGTCTGAGAGATCAATGGAAGCATCAGGTCCCAGGAGTTTCTCCAGGTGGAGGTCAGTCAGCTGATGCTGCAGGTACTGTAGCTGCTGACCCAGGTTGACAGGGGACAGCTTATCGCCTCCACTCTCCCCCTTCACTGAATCCTATCATCACAGAGACACTAGTGTCAGGAATACAGTTGTCAGGTTTATTTGGAGTGATGGGGCTACACATGACTGTTACACTAACTCATTCAAGAAAGAATTCCTCAACAAAAACTTAATACTTTGTAGACTAGACTAAAAAGCTAACAGTAATTGATGGTTGTGCTTGTTCATGGATCTAAAGAGTTCATGCAATAGCAGCACTTTAGCTCCCACTCTTATTCACGAAACCATTTCTGTTCCATTTATCAGAGCAGTGTGCAGCACCGATTAATTAATACCATATGACTGTTCAGTATCAACCTTCCAGTAACTTAAACACACTCTCCCTAAGAAAATAATACAACCATTGTTAGGAAAGAATAACCTAACATCCCTTTTGCCCTTTGAACCCACATCCCTACCATTTCCTCCCTCATGCTTTATCTGGAAATAATGTCAACGGTACCAGCAAGGACACAAACACAGCAGTTGTAATGAACTTTTTTTTTTTACTATTTGATTGGTTATAATATCACTTACCTTAATTTTGCTCACTTCTTCTGTCAGTTCCCGTACTTCATGCTGTAAACGCTGGAACTTTTGTAGAGGTGTCTCAGGCACTGAACCATCGCCCTACAAAATCCAATAATTATCACATTAACCATCTACTGCATAGTCTGAAACATAGGTTGACTCTGAATTATACACATCTAGTGGCCTTGTATGCCCTGGTTTCAAGGTAACTTCAGTTTGGGGTATCTTCCCCAGTCTCCCTGCATAAGGCTTATTTGTGAAAGTCTTCAGTGTTTGGAGATGCACAGGGGACTGTTACTAGAAAGTGAATGGTGATAATCACCCCTCTAGCTTGGGCATTTTAGTCTGACTCTGCAACCAAACCAGTATTCAACAAGCCAGGGGGTGGATGTGTGTACACAGAATCAACAAAACAGGGAAAGAGAGAGGGGGAGACAGAGACAACAACAGTGAGATGGATAAACACACATGTATGCACACAGAGACGGAAACAGACAAACAAAAAGAGAAAGTAGGGAGGACTATAACAAAAGTGAGATAGAGTGTGCCCACACACACACACACACACACAGGCACAGAAAAAAAATGGAGTAAAATAAAGGACAGTCTTACCAGTTCATATTCCGTACGATCGGTGTAGTACCCAGCTTTTCGAGCTTTACCCACATTGTCTGAAAAGTCAACTGCAAACAAAGCAAATAAACAACCCGATCAATAATACTGGCACACCGATATTCAGATTTTATAAACAAAAGAAGATACAAAGATAATTTACTGAGAAAGAAACAAGGTGGATCAGTGGTCTAGAGGTAGCGCGCCTGCCTAGAAAGTGAAATGTCCGGGTTGGAAGTGTGCGGTGGTCCGAACCCCATTTGGACCTGAAACTTTTCCCCCCCATCCACTAGACCGTGAGTGGTGGTCTGGGTGCAAGTCTTTCGGATGAGATGATAAACCGAGGTTCCGTGTGTCACACATAATTATTTAGCACGCATAGAAGAACCCACGGCAACAAGAGAGTTGTCCCTGGCAAAATTCTGTAGAAAAAGCCACTATGATAGAGAAACAAATGTAGTTTCATACAGGAAAAGAAAAAAATAATGGGTGGCGCTGCTCTTGTGGCTATGCGCTCTCCACAGGAAGAGCAGCCCGAATTTCACACAGAGACTTAAAGTGGTAGAAAAAAAAAGACATTAGTATAAAGACAGACACAGAATGAGATACTTTCAATAAAAACGGCAGAAGTAAATCAACAGAAAGATAAAATTGATTTTGTGTGTGTGTGAGTAGTCATTTATCAATACAACCACAATTCTCTTGTTGCAAGAGGTTCTTTAACAAGCTTTAAATGCTTACAGTTCACACTGGGTCGTGGTATAATGTCATATGCATAAAATTACAACCAGGATTCTACTCCAGGTCTAGTGGAATTTGGAACAAAACAGGATTTTACAAAACTGAACCAGACATGAGAGTTTCCTTCTTTCAAAATTGGATCTTTTTTCTTTTTTTTTTTACTGGGCAAACACTCTACACTGACTATTCATGAATTCACTATACAGTCAGTATCAAACTCTGCAAACATAGGCATGAAGAAGCATACTTTTTTCTTTGGTG
>CM054139.1:27271315-27278815 GCA_028751875.1 Rapana venosa
CTGACGTTATTTTGTCATTAAAATCAGATATGACCCAAAGTATTCATTTTCATAAGAGTAATGTGAAAGCATTGATCTGCTTAGGGTTGATATGATGTCGCCCCCCAACAGCTTTGGAATCTGGTGTGTGTTGTGGTGTGCGCGCGCCGCCACGCGCGCGTGCGTGCGTGCGTGCATGTGTACACGTGGTGAGTGCGTGTGTGTTGTGTAATTGGTTCGGTTTTGGATTTTGACTTTTTTGTTGTTTGAGGCTTTTTCCTTTTTGTCTCTGTTTATTTTCTTTTTCATTGTAAATTAGATGACCTAAATTGTTATTGCTGATGTTAGTATTGCTGGGCGGGTTTATATTGCCTGAATTTATTCTTTGATGGAAGGATTAATCTTGTTCTGCCTTAAAACTGAAGAAGGCAACAAGATCTGGTACAGTGGTCAAGAGAAACATCACCAACATGGAGTGGCATTTATTGTCAGAAAGGAAGTAGTGGGGTGCATTATCAGCTGTACACCGGCTTCCAGCAGGATTATCAGCATCTGGGTGTCGGCCAAGCCCAAGAAACATCACCATCATAAAAATCTGTGCACCATCATCTGACCATGCAGATGAAGAAGTAGAAGAATATTACGAAGATCTTGAAGAAAACCATTATGAAGATACCCAAAAAAGACATCATCAAAATTCAAGGGATTTTAACGCCAAAGTAGGTCCTGATTCTTACAACCAAGGGCCGGAACAGTTGGTCATTTTGGAACTGGGGGGACCAACGACAGGGGACTACGTTGCTGGAGTTTGCCTGCACCCACAGACTTACCTTTTGCCAATACCCTCTATCCCCACAAGCAGTCAAGGAGGACAACCTGGCATGCGCCAAACGGCAAGATCCATAACCAAAAAAAATTTTATCTTAACACCAGGGCGCTTCAAATCCAGCATCAACAGAGCCAGAACAAGAACATACCCGGGAGCTGACATAGGCAGCGCCCACGACCTTGTGCTGCTGGTATTAAAAATTTGAAGCTGAAGAAAAACAAAAGCCTGCAAACCCACGTATCAAATTTGATGTGGACAAACTGAAAGATCCAGATGTCGAGGAGATCTTCCAAGCTAAGCTTGGCGGACTTTTTTGCGGCATTAACCCTCCTGGACAATGACACCAATGACCTCACCAACAACTTAAATGAGGCAATCCGAGAAACAGCAGAGGAGGTACTCGGTTGTCAGAGGAATAAACACCAGCCATGGACTACCAATGACATCTTGGATCTCTGCGATACAAGAAGAGCACTGAAACCAACCAGGTCTTCCAACCCTAAAGAATACCGAGATCGAAAAAAGCATGAAAGTGGGCAACAGTAAAAAGGCATACGACACCCTGAAGAAGCTCACAAAACCACTTCAAACCAAATCATCAGTCATTGAAGACAGCTCCGGAAACATCCTCACAGAAAGCTCAGCTGCATTGAACAGGTGGTCTGAGTATTGTCAAGATCTATACAACTACCCAATCCAACCTGACAAGTGCATAATAGAAGAGGAAACAGCAACATCAAGAGTCCCCCAACCATTCCCTATACTGAGGGAAAGAAGTGGAAGAAGCCATCCGCAGTTACCATTAGGAAAAGTCCCCAGGAGCAGACAACATACCAGCAAGCTGCTCAAGCATGGTGGCGAAACAGTCATCACACATGTTACAGCTATCTGTCAAAGATTTGGGAGACAAAACAGTGGCCAACAGAATGGACACAATCCTCATCATACCCCCTGGGCCCCAAGAAGGGGAATTTACGCCAATACCAAAACTATAGAACAATCAGCCTCATCAGCCACGCCAGCAAGATCATGCTCAAAGTTATTTTGAATCGACTCAAGAAGGAGGCAGAAGAACACCTTGCAGAGGAACAAGCTGGGTCAGGGCAGGAGGAGCACAATCGAAAAAGATTTTTAAAATGCCCCATCCTGATGGAAAAACATCTTCAACACCAGAGAGACCTGTTTCCACAACTTCATCGACTTCAAGAAGGTTTTCGACAGAGTATGGCACAAAGGCCTGTGGAGGTCCTCAGAATGTTTGGCATTGAAGAAGGACAGTGCAAACCATTCAAGCACTATACAACACCGCAAGCAGTGCAGTCCTTCTGAACAATCAGGTCGGAGACTACTTCAAAACCACAGTTGGGGTCCGACAAGGATGCCTGTTATCTCCAGTCCTGTTTAATCTGTTCTTGGAAAACATTATGAGAGAGACCATCCATGACTTCCACTCTACCATCTCCATTTGGGGGCAGACCCCTCAACAACTTGCGGATTGCCGAGACATTGACCCATGGCGGAAGTAACACAGAGCTGCAAGATCTTACGACCAGACTTGAGAACAAGCTGGAGCATTTTGGATGGAGGTGAGCCGGAGAAAAATAAAAATACTTGTGAACAGCAAAGAGCAACGCCACTGCTAAAATTTACATGAACGGCCGCAACTGGAGGGAGTAAGCGCTTTTAAATACCTTGGCGTACACTCACAAAGGACGGGCGATCGACGACAGAAATCAAAGTCAGATAGCCATGGCAACATCTTCCATGACAAAACTCACCATCATATGGAAAAGTAAAGAGATCAGTTTCCCCAAACAAACTAAAGCTCTACAAAAGCCCTAATTCAGACTATCCTGCTGTACGGAAGTGAAACCTGGACATTGACTGCTGAAACAGCAAAGCGAATCCAGTCATTTGAAACAAAATGCCAAAAGAAAACTGCGGGCAAAATCCTGGAGAGAACGGAAGACCAATGAATTTGTCAAGAGTCAAATAACACGGCTGGCAGGTCCACAGGAACCCCTTCTCACCATCGTCAAGAAGAAAAGCTGACATGGTTCGGCCACGTCACCGCCACAACACTCTGCCAAAAACAGTACTGCAGGGAACACTCGAAGGTGGCAGAAAGAGGGGAAGACAGACCAAGTCATGGATGGACAACATCAGAGAATGGACCAGGATGAATGACTCGGCACTACTGCGCAGAGCCGAGGACCGAGATGGATGGAGGAGCCTTACCACGGCATCGTCTTTCGTGTCTCCTCCACGACCGCCAAGGTCACGGGACTGATGATGATGATGATGATGCCTTAAATCAAAAAGCACATGTACATGTGTGCATATGACCAGGAGAGAGGGAGGGAATGGATGTCTTTGTTTTACTTTTTTGCTCTGAATCCAATGTCTGTTTGGTTATTTTTTTGTTTTCCTTTATATATAAGTATATGTGGTGAAGGGGATATGGGCGAGGGCGTGTACGTGTACGTAAGTGTTTAAATGATTTAAAAGGAAACTATACATCAGTATCCTCTGTTAATATCCATTTGGTTATTGTTGTTGTTGTTATTTTTGGTGTGGGGGAGGGGGGTGGGGTGGAATTCGGGTTATTTTGCTTTTGTTTGTTTTGGTTTTCCTTGTTTTGGTGGTTTTATTGGGAGGGGGAAAGGGTATTTTGGACTCTTTTTTCGCTTTTGTTAGTTCTATTTGTTCTTTATTTTTTTTGGCTTTTATTCTTGTTTTATGTTTGTTATTGTTGCTGTTGTTTTAAGTTTGGGTTTGTTTGGTTTTTATTTTGCTTTTTGTGGTTTTTTTGTTGGTTTATCTTTTTTGTTTGTTTTATTCAATTTGTGTGTGGATGAAGGTTTTTGTGTTATGTGTGTGTGAGGGGGTGAGCAGTTGGTGTGTTTTTTAAAAAAAATTGTTTTGTCTTCTTTGTTTGTTTTGGTTTGGTTTTTCTTTGTTGCTTGTTTGTTTGTATTAGGGTGGATATATTTTCAAGATTTTAAAATTATTTGAATTGTATGGTTTAATATTCTTCAGGGTTTTTTGTTTTGTTTTTTAATTCCACGTATGCATATATAATTGTCTTCTCTTGTTTGATTTGTATGGTTTATCATTGATTCGGTTTTTTTAAATTCTATGTTTGCATACATATTATCTTTTTTTCCTCTCTCCCTTTTTTTCTTTAGATAGATGGCTTGATGAAAAAAAAGCAAACACTGCTTATTCAATGTGCCATCTGAAAATAAAAGTTTGACTTTGACAGTGTGCACTGTCAATCTCGCAGTGATTGCCAGGTGGGATGAGTTAGAGTCAGAGTGGGATGAGTTAGAGTCAGGGTGGGATGAGTTAGAGTCAGGGTGGGATGAGTTAGAGTCAGAGTGGGATGAGTTAGAGTCAGGGTGGGATGAGTTAGAGTCAGAGTGGGATGAGTTAGAGTCAGAGTGGGATGAGTTAGAGTCAGGGTGGGATGAGTTAGAGTCAGGGTGGGATGAGTTAGAGTCAGGGTGGGATGAGTTAGAGTCAGAGTGGGATGAGTTAGAGTGCGTCAGAGTGGGATGAGTTAGAGTCAGAATGGGATGGGTTAGAGTCAGAATGGGATGGGTTAGAGTCAGAATGGGATGGGTTAGAGTCACCAGGAGGGATGAGTTAGAGTCAGAGTGGGAAGATTTAGAGTCAGAGTGGGATGAGTTGCGTCCCGAGTGGGATGAGTTTTGCGTCAAGTGGGATGAGTTAGAGTCAGAGTGGGATGATTAGAGTCAAGTGGGGTTTAGTTAGAGTCAGAGTGGGATGAGTTAGAATCAGAGTGGGATGAGTTAGAGTTTAGTCAGGTGCATATTCTGGGTGACCACTAAGGGGTGTGATGAGCAGAGGAAGGGGGGGGGGGTGGGGGGGGGAGGGGACATACAACATCTTGGCACACAAAGGGTAGACTGGGCAAAGCCTTGATGCATTGGTAACCAGTGGCTGTTTTCTTGCAAGGTAGGATTCAGAAAGTTTGCAACATATCTGATAACGCTTTTGGTGTTTTTGTTGTTGTTGCTCGGTTTTTGTTTTTGTTTTTTGTTTATATGTCCACTTTGTTTAGGAATGAAAGAAGAGCAAGCTACAGAAGGATGCATGTATTACTGATGTTTTGGGTGTTTCTGTTTTATTTCTTGATGTGTGAGTGCAAATGTTCAGATACTGTACTGTGGTATTTTTCTATGGTAAATGTTGGGGTTTTTTTGCTTACTGTTTTTATGTATGGCTTGTAACCCACATAAATTTCTCTATTTGGAAGATAAAAAGTATCTTAACTGAACTGAATGCTGCTGCAATAAGAAGTCAGCTTTGAGAACAATGACGGCCATATTGTGGAAAAGAATGTCATACTTCTTGGGTGTGAGTGTCGTGGACATTGTTAGGCATTGTGACAGAACTCCAACTGGGAGATTTGCCTTTTGTCTGCTATTATCTATCTTGTTTTTAGTATATATTGATTGATTGGTTGATTGATTGATTAGTTGGTGTTTGATTGATTGATTGGTGTGTGGTTGATTGGTGTGTGTGTGTGTGTGTGTGTGTGTGTGTGTGTTGTGTGTGTGTGTGGTGTGGTGTGTGTGTGTGTGTGAGTGTGTGTGTGTGTGTGTGTGTGTGTGTGTGTGTGTGTGTGTGTGTGTGTGTGTGTGTGTGTCTTTATTTCAAGTCATTGGAATGGTTACTTAGAATAGTTCATTCATATCTTGCATTTACTCTGCATTGCACTACATTATGTAGATAGAAAAACAAAGATAGATGGCGCTTGAATGCACGCAAAATACATGCTCAACTGTAAGTAGTTATACATACATACATACATACATACATACATACACACACACAGGCTTACAGTAATTAGCTCATACACTAAACCAACCAACCAACCTTCCATGTAAATACACACACACACACACACACACACACACACACACACACACACACACACACACACACACACACACACACAGTGGGGACGGGATAGCCTAGAGGTTAGAACATTGCGCTCACAATCTGACGACCCGGGTTCGATTCCCGTTCAAGGAGATATTTTCCCCTGGAGTTAACATCAGTGCAGACTCCACTCTCCCCAAAAGTCTTTCGGATGAGACTATAAACCGAGGTCCCGTGTGCGAACGCACGCAGAACATCTTGCGCACGCGTTAAATCCTGTTCCGCTTTTCGTAAGAGTAGGCCACTGTGTGCCGGTGGGAACAGATGACAGAATTTACAAAACCGCATAGACACGGGGACTAGATGTAAAAAGTATTGTATTGTATGTTTGTCCGTCGTGTCCGACGATTACCTCCAAAACAGCAGAGGAGGCAGCTGCTGTTTTGGAAACTGGGCAGAAATTTGATTATAGTGGAGATGCCTTGCCCACAGTACATCCTCACTCTCTCGGCCAAGTGGGCATAAGGACAGTCAGCGTTGGAGATGTTCTCCAAAGGCCAACCAGCCCCCAGGGCTGCAGCACATAAGGACTGTGCGAGTCAAGCCTCCTAGTCAGAGAGTCATAGTCGATCACTAAAGACTAAGCTGTAAAGTGGAATTCCATGAGTGGAAAAGCCACTGGTCATACAGCCTCTCACTTTGCTGTTGCCCCCAGCGTCAATGGTTTAATCAAGAACTGTGATAAAGCCCAGGCGCTGACGGCACAGGTAGTACATAAGTGCTTATTCCATTATCCTAGATATAAAAGATTAAATAATAATAATAATAATAATAATAATAATTCATCTATCCACTCATCCATCCACACAATTATACCGATAGCTTGAAGACTGTAGCGCCGAGACAGCTGCTGTTGTAGTCTCATTTTGTCGATACAATACCCAGAGACAGACACGGTAGTTATAGCACTCACTCTGCAGTATAGTGACCACCACCTGTAACCACTCAGGGCTCTAAATCGATGTTAGAGATTACATGAAGCGAACGACTGAATGTCAAAGCCTCTAATTGACTGTTCATATCCTAAAACGAATTGTTTAATCCCATCTCACCATCTGCTTGTTTAGGTCCTTGTTTTGCTCGCTCGAAAACTTGGCTCATATTTAGCGTTATAGATTGTTGTTGTTTTTTTTGTTGTGGCTGATTTTGAATGGTCTGGCTTACTGATACAAAAAAAAGTTAATGTGGTCCAACTCGCAGTTTTGTGTTTGCAGTTTTCTTTCGTTTAGTTCTCAATATTGACCTACATATACACTTTTTTTGGTCGAAGTCTGAAGCACTCACTAGGTGTTTGTTTTACTTTTTTGGGTGATGGTGGTGGTGGTGGTGGTGGTGGTTTAAAGTAGTAAAAAGGAATTTTGAAGCAACACTGTTTTCCCCAGCATTGTTTTTCACATCTCTGCTTTTCTGAACTAAAAATCTTGTACTTGCAAATTGTCGTTACTGAATTCAGAACTAAGGCTCTATTCACCAAACTGTTTTATGCAATTCACTTACAAACTGTCTTCATTATTTTGGAAGCAGCCCTATATTTACGAACTGTTTTCATCACTTCTAACCGTCATTTAAACAAATTACAAAAAAAACGAAGTTATGTAACAGAACAGACTCCATACACTTTATAGCTTCATTTTTAACGTGGGATATTTAAAAGAAAAATCTTCTGAAACATTTTGATGACACACCGCAACGAACTTGTTAACCAACACGAATGATGAATA
>CM054139.1:27281315-27283815 GCA_028751875.1 Rapana venosa
TGGTGTATCAGACATAAATGTTCATAAATTTAGATATATAGAAAATGATGATGATGACCTCAGGTTGCTATGCCCATTATGTAAGCAAACAGTGGAAGATGAAGTTCATTTTGTGCTGTGCTGTCCAGTATTAGAAGATGTAAGACGAATTAAAATTCCCGGGAAGTATAGTAGACAGCCTTAATTTATTTAGATTTTGTCTACTCATGGCTTTAGCACCCTGAGATTGTGCGCAGCCTTTCTTTTTATTTGTGTTAAAGCCTTAGAAAAAAGAGATATCTTGATTTTTTAAGTATATTTTTTTTATAACTGATTTTATTGTGGGTTATAAAATAACTTTTTGGGCTTTTTTGTTTTTTTTCTTATTTTTCTCATAAAAACAAGCATTTTGGAAACCCCCCCCCTTCATGTAGGGGCCAATGGCTTTTTGGGGAATAAGTCTTTCGAGTTCGAGTTCTTTTTTTCCCCTTCTCTCTCTCTCTTTCTCCTCTCTCTTCCCCTTCTTCTCTCTCTCTCTCATAGTAAAATTTAAGGGAAAACAAAAGAACGGAATTTGAATGAATATATTGGAAAACTGAAAAATTTCTTAACGACGCCCCAAACTTTTGGTCTTAATTAGGTCTGGAAAAGAAGGCTTGTATATAATAAAAATTCTATTCAAGAAAGGTTTGATCATTCCCTTTTAAAGTTTTTTTAAAAGCTCGGATGATAGTGTAACCAGATGGTTTTTGTACGGAAAAAGTGATGTTTCGAACTTTTTTTAAAGATTATCAAAGAAAAAGAAGTTATTGCCGGTATCCCGCATTTTTAAAAAAAAGAAAAAAATGCTGGTCAGAAAAAATAAAGGCGAAAAGCTAAAAAAACGCCAACTCAATTGTTTTTTTCCTTCCTAACTCAAATCTTTAACGATGTTTTTGAAAAGGGTGCCTTTCCTTTGGATGGGCCCAAATCTTAATTTTCCTATTTACAAAAAAAGGGGACAGGGCTAAAAAAGACATTATCGTGGAGTAGCCCTCACTAGTCGTCAGCAAATTTATACTTATATTTTGAATAAAAGGTTAACTAGAAGGGTGAAGAGAATGAAAAAAGCTTGAAGAAAAAGGGTTTTCGAGAAATTATTGTATATGTCTTTTATTCCCTATACTCATTGTTCAAAAATACTTGCAATCAAAAAAAAAAATATTTTTTGTTTTTGTCTTTTTCGGGGGGTTTGTTTCTGTTAACGTAATATCTAGGACGTTCTGCGTAAAAAATAAAACGGAAATTTTTTATGGCACAAGGAGTGTATAAAAAATCAGTTTAGCATGTGTCCGCGGGTTTTTGATTATTGGAATTTTTCAAAATTGTCCAAAAGGATTTGAAAGGGGTGAAATTTTAAGTCCACAATTATTTCTTTTTTTGTAAACAAATTTAGCCTTAATTAAAAAAAAAGGAAAACAGGTATTCTTTATCTCGGGGGAAAGGGGTATTTTTCTATATTTGCCCGATGATAGATTCTCTGTTGACACGGTATAGGTTTACAAAAACCAGCGTATATTAAAGGAAGAGGCAGATCCTAATTTTCAGTCAATTTGGGAAAAAAAAGAACATCATGATTTTAGAAGGGTGGACTTTATCAGGCGTGAAAAAGGGGTTTTAGGGAAAAATGCGAAGTGAAAGTTGAATTTTATAAGTCCTAGGGATGACATTTTCAAGAGCTAAGTTTGAATTTGCATGGGTGTGTTGGGAAAGGGAAAAAAAGGTGTAATCGAAAATTTTTAAAAAACGTTACGAAAGTGAATTCGCTTTTGTTTTTTTATTTTGGAAATTTTTTGAGTTAAATAAAACCTTTATTACATTGCATCTAAAAAATGGGGACTACTGTTAATCACAAAATGGAAAAAATACATACAATGTACAAACGTTTTTTTAATGTCCCAATCCATTCGTAATATTATATATGGGAAACGGGAAATATCTTTAAAACAAAGAACTTTTTCTGTTAAGTGTATTAAATACTGGCAAAAAACTACTGAAAACTTCCAGGGTCATTTTTATGTAGCTTTATGACTATGGTTATACAAAGGAGCTGGTAAAAAAAATTGGGCATATCAATTTTAAAAAGTTTTTATCAAACATGGTTTTGGAACGTGTGGTTGTCTCGGAAGTAGGTAGCGAGCATGGGTTTTTTTTTAAATTTGGGGAAAGCAGATCATTTGTTTATTTAAACAAAAATTGGGACCGGGGAAGGAAGTAAAATAAAAATGCTGGTTTTTTTTGTTTAAAGGTGCTTTTTCAAGCGAAAAAAATATTTTCGTAGTATGCAAATGGCATCGACTATTTATCAAGATTTGACTAAGAGCACTCGGCTTTTAAATGCAAAACCCAAAAAAAATGGGGTTTAACCCGAGACCCCCCAAGTTCCCATCCCTATGTGTGGGAAATTTTTGATGTGAAGTGATTTCCCGTTTATTTTCTATAGTTTCCCCACGGAAAAATGTGGCGTTCCAACAGAAGCTTT
>CM054139.1:27288815-27306315 GCA_028751875.1 Rapana venosa
GCACAAATGGCATACTCTTCCGAAAGGCGGAACAGTTTTTAACGTGCTCTCTCTCTCTCTCTCTCTCTCTCTCTCTCTCTCTCCATTGCCTTTTGCTCTGCCCTATTTTGCCAAGTTATTTCTAACACAAATTGTGCTGACGTGATATTCTATGTCAACCTTTTGCGTCACAGGGTTTGGATTTTTTTTGATTTTTTGTTTTGTTTGGGTTTTTTTTTTATATGACGTAAAATTTCAAACAAATGGCATGTGTCAATGAATCACAAGACTCAGTTCTGCGTGGCTGATAAAGCTGTAACAGCAATAAGTGTTTTAATTCTTCTCTTTCTGCTAAAGACACCCAGTAGTAATCAATCATAGTTTATCATAACTGGTTTCGTTTCAGCTGTTGAACCATGGCAGGTTATCCATGTCATGATGATTAGCTGGGCAGTTGTGAATTGTTTTTATCGTCATAGTTGATATGTGTTTGTGCCTCAGTCCCCCTCCCCACTGTCCCCTTGTGAATAGGCTTGAAAGCTTTCCACAATATATTTGTGTCGTTGTCTTTCTCTCTCTCTCTCTCTCTCTCTCTCTCTCTCTTCTCTCTCTCTCTCTCTCTCTGTCTGCTCTGTCTCTCTCCATCATTTATTTTCAGTGTGGAGAAAAGAAAAGGATGATATCAGATTTCTCTCGAAGAAATATCACACACACACACACACACAACACCACACACACAACACCACCACCTTCACCACCACACCACACCACGTCACACCATTATACACACGCACGCACACACACACCATTATTTGTTTGGCAGGCTGGGCAGACAAATATGATGCTATGTTGCAGCAACCACAAGTGGTGTCACGGTGGCTGCAATTGCCTATGACAAGCAGAGAGGCAATATTTTACATGCGCCTTACTACATCACTCTGACACTGACTTGTCCCTGTTCTGAGACAGCAACGACCTCCCTGTAACTGATGCTGACCTTCTGACCCCCCCCCCCCCCCCCCTCCCCGGTCCCCTCTCTCCTGCTACAACCTTTCTACCCTAATATCGCAAAGGATTTAGGTCTCTCTCTCTTTTTCTCCCGCCTTGATTAGAGGTCTGAACTAGCCAAGACTGTCCTACAGGGAACAGTACAAGGAGGGAGACAAAGAGACACAGAGAAAAACTATGGGAAGACAAACATCAGAGAGTGGACTGGCCTTGAGGTGAATGATTTGCTACGGAAAGCAGAGGACCGTGGGGAGTGGAAGAAGCTGGTTGCAAAGTCTTCAGTGGTGCCCCCACTAGTTTTGGGGATCTATCATTTGTTCTGGAATGACCTCCCTCTCTCCCTCGCCAAAAGCCTTCTTATGACGCTTTAAAATCCGGCCTCAAGACATTCATTTCAAAGCTAAGATTCTCCCCTCTTGTTCCATTTCATTTTTGTCCCTGCCCTCAACAGCCAAAACCACATCACCCTGCCGGAGAGTAAACCTTTGTGTGTATGTGGGTGTGCGCGCGTGCGTGTGTGCAAGTGTGGGTATACACTTGAGCTTGTAAAAAAAACACCTAATAATTGTAACTGGCTGCATGTAAATGAGCAGGATGAATGAAAGTGCTTTGATTTGTTTTGTTGCAAGATATAGCGCTATATAAATTCCATGTATTCTTCTTCTTCTTCTTCTTTATTATTATTATTATTCATCATCATCATCATCGTCAACATGAGCTGTCAATACCTCAACCTCCTCCTCCGTGTGTATGGTCCCGCGCCTGGAGAAGACTGAACCTTCCCACCAGCAAGGATGCCTTTGATCAGTTGACAGAGGTCCTAGTCCATCGTCCCAGTTTACCTGGCTCAACCATTTTTGCGTGAGACTTCAGAGTTCATTATGAGGCGTCCTGCAAACTAACTCTACGGCCGCGCACGAGAGAAGCTGGAAAGGTCTTACCCTCTATTTCTCCCACACACACATCTGACAGTGTAAAAAAACGAACGCGAGAAGAATAGAAGGTCATGAGGCTTTGTCTGACCTAAGACAGTACTTATGTAGTATGAGGTGTTTAACATCTTCACTCTACTCCCTAAGTTAGGGGTTGAGCATCGTTGAGCATGGTTACCTCGCGGGTGGGTGACCGTTCGTACACCTTGGCTTCAGTACAGCCCCCCTAGTTCACCCAGCTGTAAATTGGTACCTGCCCTCTTTAGGGTCAGGGAAGGTAAAGCAGCGATGGGAGAGGAGATGGGCGCCGCCCTTAATACCTTGTCCTTAGAGAAGCTGAGGTCTCTGACACCTCACTCCCCAACGAAAGTATACAATATGAAAACACTTTACTTTTGTCTTTATTACAAAAGATATTTCTCAACTGGTTTTAGAGACAACCCACGAGCTTGGTCGTAATTTGGACTTACACTTACACAGACTCTCCAACAACTTGATGTCATCAATTTGTTAGGAATTTATGTATGAATCTTAACAAAACTGTGATCTTCCCTGTGCTTAAATAATAGAGATTAAAACGTGACGGCTTAAGTAAATGTGTGTGTGTGTGTGTGTGTGTGTTACATGCAGGGAGAATACATAATTATCTGTATGGCTACTGCTGTTTATATAATCATACACGTCTACACAACTTTTATTTAAAAACTTTCCTCCTGGCTTGGGTAGCTTATTGGGGCACACACAGCCTTCAGCTAAGTACAGACCCTATTGGGCAGGCTGTTGGGGCATATAACAGCAAGTACAGACCCTTTTGGGCAGGCTGTTGGGGCACACAACAGCAAAGTACAGACCCTATTGGACAGGATTTCAAACGGGTCAAGAACACTTGACATGGTGTAGGTATCACCCTTAATTGTTATATATCAGTTGTAATGGCATATTATATATATATTAAAATATTTATATATATATAATATATATATATATATATATATATATATATAAGTATAATATATCCAATAAATAATAAATATATAATATAATAAATCCCATGGATACAATAAAAATTGTCATTGGTAGATACAAGTATGTGTGTGTGTTTTTTTTTAATTTTTAAAAATTTTATTCTTTATATCGAGGATAATGAGAGAGAGAGAGAGAAGAGAGAGAGTAGAGAGAGAAAATGACAATGACAATGACAATGACAAATTCTTTTATTTCGAGGATAATGAATAAGCACACATGTGCTTTTTTACATCCAGTCCCCGTCCGTAGGGATTCATCTAAAGAGAGAGAGAGAGAGAGCGAGCGAGCTAGTTTACTGTCATACACACCCACCCATGTATATCAAGGTTATTATTGTTGTTTTTCTTCAAATGGACTTTTTCCCCCTCCATTTTCTATTTCAGCTTCTCTTTGTTAGGGCTCAACCAGTGGGGGCTTACAAACCCGTACAGAACAAAATAGGTTAAATGCTTGGCAGGCTTCAAAGTCATTGATATATTGCAAACGATAACAAACAACGACAACAACATCAACAAGACAGCTGTGACATAGCTGTAAGATTAGCAGGTACAGACTAGGATGTAGCGAGAGGAAGGGTGGCTTTGGCCTTGTTGTAAAGGTGGAAGGGAAAACTAATGGACTGGACAGAACGCTTCAAGGAATTCTAGTAGTGTTTACCGGGTATTTTCTTCTTTTTTTTCTCGTTTTTGTGCCATCTTTGTTGAAAAATTGTTGAACGTGAGCTTTACGTCCTGTATACAAATCTTTTAGTAAAAGATTCTGCTAAAGATAGAGAGGATTTACTTCTTTTGTTTTCTTCACTTCCCGTTTTTTTGTTTTGTTCTTTTTGAGAAAATGATCCATTCTTCATCCTCTATCTCTTCCTTACTTATCTTTTTTTCTTTTCTTTTTAAAATAACCAATACTTTTATTTCAATTCAATTCAAATCAATTTTTTTTATTGTCCTCCTTATAAAGGAAATTTGTTTTGCAGTGATTAAAGCATATCTAAGAAAGCAATAGAATACAGACATATACAGAAGTGAATGCACGTGATAAAACACTTCTTAAACACTTATACTCACACACACACACACACACACACACACTCATTCACACACAACTCTATTAAAAGAAATATGTTTTACAGTGATTAAAACATAATTAAACAACTAATAGTTTATTAACAAATATAAATTTAAACACACGTGATAAAAGGTAACATTTATTAAACACACACACATAACACACACACACACACACTCGCGCGCGCGATCACACACACACATACACACACACGCGCGCGCACGATTGCGCGCACACACATGCACGCACGCACGCACGCACGATAATGGAATAAGCGCTCGTGTGCTTTTTTTACATCCAGTTCTCGTCTGTATGCAGTTGTGTAAATTTTGGTGTGTGTGTGTGTATGCGCGCGCACGCACACGCACACACACACACACACACACACACACATGCACGTAGCCTATATGCGTGCGCGCTTGCTTGCGTGTGTATATTATGTATATGCGCACCACACCCACGCGTGTGCATGACAAGTCATAATGGGAAACAGAACAGGACAGACCTCGGCAAAAAAAACTTGGTCGTAGTAAAAAATAAAGACAGTGCTAAGAGTGAGCGTCACTGGACACAGCAGTCAGTGTTGGGGCCACCTAGCCTAGGCTAGCTTGAACTGGTTCATTGTGGGGGGCAGACATACTAGGGGGCCACTGTAGATCGGATTTCGGGAAGTGTCACCACGTACCATGTCGCTCGCCGGAACAACTGTGCTACAACGTCTGTTTTTCATGTTTTCCCCATTTGCAGCCTCTGAACCCCCCATCCCCATCCCTTCCCAACCCATCATTTCTACACCATTTCTTTTCTAAACCCCCATCCCCCCTTTCTCCTAGCTCTTTCTTCTCTAGTTGGACTTTTTGCGTTTAAAAAAAAAATCGGTTCGGATCAGGTTTGGAATGTAACATCGAAATGGGTTAGTCTCAGTTTTCTTTTATTTCTGTTTCCTGTCGCAAGATTGTGGTGTGTGTGTGTGGGTTGGGGGTGGGTGTGGGGGTGGGGTGGGGGGCAGTCAGGAGTGTGATGCAGTTATTTGGGTCATACTTGTTAACCTCTCCCTGTTCCTGTTCCCCCCCCCCCCAATACACTCCAGCCCCTACCCCCACCCCTCCCAGCACTCCTCTACTTTTACAGTAGTTAGCTTTTTGACTTTCTTAAGAAGGTACGGTTTTGGAGCGATTACAGCACTTGTCTGCAATGTAAGTACATCGATAGAGGAAGTCTCCAATTCTGAAGTACTTACTGGATATTTAATTTTCGTCTTGCTACTATTAATAATGTACATTGAGAAGGGGCCTCTCTTTTTTTTAACTTTGGTGGTGGTGGTGGTGGGTTGGGTGGTTTTTTTTGGTAGGGCGGGAGAGGTAGGGGGGGGGGGGGGGGTTGAGGTAATTTTTATATTAATTTATTTGAAACATTAGGATGTTACTTTTCATGCATTAGCCAACACAAAATACAACTGAACCAAACCAGTTAGCCAACCAACCAAACACAATAGGTCATAGAAAATGTCAAAAGGACTGTATGCATGTACATATAATATCCTTTTCAGCAATAAATTATGGTTTCACACTTCTTGCCCTCTATTTTTTTTCAGTGGCTACCAGTCATTGCTTGAAAAACAAAGATGATTTAGCATATTGCAAGTCAATTAGAAAGAAAAGAAGATCAAGAAAAAACAATATGGACGAGACAACTCGTAAGGGACACTACATGGCCCAAAAA
The DNA here is from genome assembly GCA_028751875.1 of Rapana venosa. Taxonomy (NCBI): domain Eukaryota; kingdom Metazoa; phylum Mollusca; class Gastropoda; order Neogastropoda; family Muricidae; genus Rapana; species Rapana venosa. Next base: position 27,294,548 of record CM054139.1, read on the forward strand.
ATAACTGCAATAAACGTGTGTATGACGAGACGAGAACCACAGCATAAGGGAGAACACTCGAGACTGAAGTTTATGGGCAGGCTGGAGAGAAAGCAACCCATTATGAAATGAACATGCCCTTAATACATAGGGCCGAAAACAGAAAATGCTAAATCGAAAATAGACATTTTATTGTAGGACAGAAACAAAAGCCAAACCCTTGCTCTGTTTATGTACAGAACAAAATAATAATAATAATAATAATAAATGGAATTTATAGAGCGCTATATCTTGCAATTACAAATCAGAGTGTTTCATTCAATCCGCTCCTACACACGCAAACAATAAAGATTAACAATATTCTAACAAATTCAAATGTACACACACACACACACACACACACACAGGTTGTACATTTCAGCAGGGTGATGGAATTTTGGCTTTTAAAGGCAGGGACAGATATGAGATGAAACAAGACGGGAAAATCTTAGGTTTGAAATAGGTATGTCTTGAGGCTGGATTTAAAGCTGTCGTAAGTAGGCTTTTCACGAAGGGAGAGAGGGAGGCGTTTCCAGATTGATGGACCAGAAACAGAGAAAGAGCGACGGCCAACAGTGGATTGGTTGAATCAACAGTAATAGTGATTACTTTGAAATGTGTTGTTCCTTCTGTGTACACAAGATGGGGAATAAAGCCTCATAAGCATCTCTGTTCTTGTTTCTAAATTGCGGATATTAATGTCATTATGATTTTGACTTTTTTTTCAGAAAACCAGTAGGCCTTTATTAATCAAAGTCAATTAAGCTTACACTAAAGGCTTTATTATTCAGTCAAGTCAAAATGATCTTTATTGAGGATACAAGATTGTTTGTACAACTTCTGTCATCCTGCTCTCACCAAAAAGTAATGAAAATTGACATATAAAGGCAAATAAAAGCATTGAAAAGAGCTAAGATTGTAAAAACAAAAACAAAAAACCCCTCCATATCTCACAATAATAAAGATGAAACAAAGACAGTACAACATGTGCTCAATTCAGACAAGCAGTAAAGAAAACAAAGTAGCAAGGTTGAGATAAACAATTTACAAGGCAAGCCATGAGTAAAGAACAGTGGTCTTACAATTCATCAACTAGATGTTTCTTCCACAGATTTCTTAAACTTCTGTTTTGAAGGAGTCAATTTTAAAAAGGGATGGTAAGTTATTCCACAATGTTCTTCCTGAATAAGCAAGGATGAGTCCTATGATGACATGTCTCCACAAATCTGCACCCTCTTATCTCTGTAACTGTCTTCATCTGTACACTCCATCCCGTTCCCTTCGTTCAGCCGCAGATACTTTGTGCTTTCGAACACCCAGATTCAAACAAACCACTGTTGGCCGTCGCTCCTTCTCTGTTTCTGGTCCATCCACCTGGAATGACCTCCCTCTTTCACTTCGCCAAAAGCCTTCACTTGATACCTTCAAATCCAGCCTCAAAACACACTTATTTCCTACCTGAGACTTTCCCCCCAAATATCTGTCCCTAATTTTCCAACAGCATCTTTCACCTTCTAAGTGTTGCTCCGAGTGTGTGTGTGTGTGTTGTGTGTGTGTGTGTGTGTGTGTGTGTGCGTGCATACGTGCGCGCGCATGGTTTTGAAATCTGTTGTTCATTATGTTTAAGGAGAGTTGCATGCCTGTAAATGATTGAGTGCAAGCGCTTCGATTTGTTTGCTTTTTTACAAGATTCAGCGCTATATAAATTCCATATATTATTATTATTATTATGACATGGCATGTACATATCTGAATCACAAATCAAACTATTGAGTCTCAAGTCTGGATACAAAATGTTTGAAAGCTAGTTCCTTTGTCATGTATAGTTGGTGATATTTCCTCAGTCTTCTTCCTGGCACTATTGATATTTGAGTACTCTATGCCACGTCCTTCCTAAGAAAGCATGTAGAAGACATCCTAGTTGTACAAAATCACACACACACACACACACACATACACACACAAACACACACACAAACACACACACATATCTGCTAAAACTTATGTGGGATCACAAGTCACAAGTCACAGTGTTAGTTATACAGGTACAAATTACTGTTCGTGAAATTCTCAGTTGTATAACATAAATGGACTTATACATATTGTACAGAAACAATATAACATATAAACTACCAGCCTTCACATCCACAAAAATGGTGATTAGAATTGTTAAGAAAAATTGTAGAAAAGGGGAAAAGCTTGGTTATGTAACTGCAACCAGTCAGTAAAGCACAGTTATCAAATAAACATCAAACAAAACGTCCAACTAGACTAAAATGTGTTCCATATCTTGTCTGCTTAGAAAAGCAAGGGACACAATCCACATACTTTTGCCAGCTAGCACAGCTGCATACTCAGTAGCCAAGACAATAGATCAGTGACAGTAAACAGTGACCTTCATCTACATTGGGCATGCCACAACACAGCTGTCCACCCACCCACATTTCCCACATCAACATTTCACAAACCCACATTTCACACAAAGTATGTTTTGCACATGAATCACTAGTCCATACTCTCTCTCTCTCCTCTCTCTCTCTCTCTCTCCTCTCTCTCTCTCTCTCTCTCTCCCTCTCTCACACACACACACACACACACACACACACACACACACACACACACACATACACACACACACACACATGAATTATCACGATTTTATCACCTGTTAGAACAAAATAAAAAAAGAAACATTGTGACCTAATTTCCTTGTCCCAGAACAGTTTTTTGTATCACACTGATTTTGGATTTGTACAGTTTCGTGGAAATTCTTCCCCCTTACCAATTCCCATTATAAAAAAACAACAACAGCTTTTGGAAAAAAAAGATCTGAATTTATCCTGTATTCATGCCATGATGACAATCTGGGCTGCAATTAAATAAGTTATTAGAATATCACATATCCCCTCCCACTGTCCCCTTGTGAATGGAAATCTTGCTTATCAAATAAACCTTTGTCATCTCTCTCTCTCTCTCTCTCTCTCTCTCTCTCTCTCTCTCTCTCTCTCTCTTCCGACACACACGCCCACACACACACACACACTGCACACAAGCAATCAAGCAAAAAGATGCAATGCCCTACAACATTTGCATGATGATTCAGTTGATTCAATCAGGCTAGGCATATAAAGCTGGCGTTGCATGCTCATGTAAGATGCCTTTCAGGTGGCAAACACCTAGAGGTTGATAGGAGTGAGTGTATTGAACTATGCCATCTTCCTGCTGGGACAGGGTGCTGAGTGTGTGTGTGTGTGTGTGTGTGTGTGTGTGTGTGTGTGTGTGTGTTTGTTGTTTCTTCTTCTTCTTCTTCTTCTTCTTCTTTTTTGCTTTAACGTCCTTCCACTTTAAGTGATATTAGACGATTATGAGAAAGGGAAAAAAGGGAGGGAAGTATGTGTATGAATAAGCATGTGCAAGTTCAAGAGTCTTCAGTTTCATGGAAAGAGGAGAGAGAGAGAGAGAGAGAGAGAGAGAGAGAGAGCCAGCGCATGTGTGTGTGTGTGTGTAGGAAATTTTTTTTTAAAAACAACCTCAGAGGGCAAAAAATAGCACAACATTATTGAAATACCATAACTTGTATAACATAACTAATTTAACATAACTAGTAATTAATATAACATTAACCAAATCATCACATAGCAGCTTGACGTGAATCAAAGGTAGATACCAACCGGACTGCTATTTAAATAAACAGAAAACTCGTGAAGAAGCGAATAGTTATTCAAAATATGCTCTATAGATAAAGGACAGTTGGGAGGATGGCAATGCCTAAGCTCTTGTGAAACTGACAGTGACATTAATGAGCAGCCCACAAGCAAATGATTTACTGTGATTTGTTCACCACACAAACATTGAATATTTTTGCAAAATTTTGTATGGAGAGTGTTCAAGCGAAAACGATACATTAGACTGATAATGTCTGGGACATTGAGAGAAATCCCAGTACAAGAGGGAGTTGGTATTATTTGTGTAAACACTTTCCACACAGTTATTATAGTATTGAGAATCTGAGTTCTTGAAAATGTCATAAAAGCGATCGGAAGATGTTTTATTTATGCGGCTGTAACATTCTTGTAGATCTAAAGGATAAGAGAGAGTTTCTGTACCCTCAGAATTGTGAGCTGCTTTTCTGGCAGCTTGATCCACTCTTTCATTGGGAATAATCCCACAGTGTGAAGGAACCCAGAAGAATGTTACAGCCACATCTTCAACTGACAACAGATGTATGAGATGGTTTATTTCTGTTGTCATTTCACTTCTTGTTTTTTGGTCAGTAGATCTAAGCGCATGTAACACCGATTTAGAATTTACACAAATTTAGATGTGACCGGCATTCATGGGCAGAGTGGAAATATAATTTAAAGCCATAAGTATGGCTACAAGTTCAGCGGTAAAAATAAAATAAACAACTGCCTAAATGATACTGTCTCACATTTTAATGCAGAGATTACAAAGGCAGCCCCTGCTCTACCATCTTCAAGCACAGAACCGTCCATATAGATATGTAAATAATTTTTATAGTGATTATCTGTGTAATGGTATACCACGCTCTTTCATATGAGGTGAATCGTTTATTGTGATACTTACGTTATTTATGTCAAATGTTTCTTTAATTCTTTTCTTTAATTCCCATCTCGGATTTGGCGCAAATGATGGTTTAACAGCAATGTTTGTTCTGTCTATTTTAGTAATATTAAAAATTTCGGAAGCAAATGAATTGAGAGATTTTAAGGATTGGATCTTTTCAGCCCTTTTACTGAAATCCTTATCAGATCTAAGGTGGACTTCCCAATGCAGCAGAGGCTTTTCTAAGTTCATCAAGTGGTAGTACACCTGCTTCTCTGTGTGTCCCCAAAATGCACGAATGAGTTGGGACTCCAAGTGCTTACTATCAATCTTTAGAAAATTCAAACCTTTTCTGGCTTTGTTCAGGAGGTACTCAATTCCAGAACAGTTTTGGAGTAAGGAAAACACACACAAAACTTTACAGTTTGTGCATACTTCAGCACAAACCCATCAACAGTGAATATTGGCAGATTTTCTGGATCGTACCCTGAATTAAAAAGCATTAGATTGGTCTTTTCTTATGATAATGTAAGTCCATTTTCTTTTAAAAAGTTGTTAAGTTTGTCAAGCTCAAGTTGGTATATTTTTCTGGTGTAGTACAAGGCCCTAGCTGGAGTCTTCAGTTTCATCGTAACTCTCATCCATAAACATACTGTACTAGAACTGAATCTTTTGACAAATGTTTGGGGAGATCAGCTAATAGAATGTTAAATAGAATAGGTGATATTACAGAACCTTGAGGTAAGCCCATTTCGAGTGGTCTAGGGTTTGAGTAGGTATAATTATAAATAATTATGGCCTGTGATGCCAACTTTATTCAGTTTATATAAAAAGCAACGATGTCATACCTGTTCATAGGCTTTTTTCACATCAAAAAACGTAGCCAAGATATTTTTGCGTCTAGCAAACTGTTCTTTTATTTGTGTTGTTAGCGTAACTAAATGATCAGTTGTGCATCTTCCTTGTTTGAAACCTGCTCGATTTACAGGGATGATTTTATATTTCTCACAGTGGTGAACAAGTCTTTGTAGAACAATTTTTTCCATAAGTTTACATGTGTGCGAAGTTAAGGCAATCGACGATAACTATTTTTGTCAAATCTGGGTTTTCCTTGTTTGTGTATTGGGACAACAATTGAGTGTTTCCAGAGTAGAGGGATTCTACCCTCTTCCCAACATTTTTTTTTTAAAAAGCAGTGAGGAAAATAGAGTAAATTTGGTGGCAGATGTTTCAGCATTTCATATGAGATGCCATCCAGACCTACTGATGTTTTCTTGCATGCAATACTGAAAAGACAGTCTTTAATTTCGCCAAGGTTAATAGGAGCATTAAGAGAAAGGTGATATATACAGTCTGGATCCCTATATATGTCCTTTTTTTCATCAGTCTCTCTATAATTTCTATAACTTTCTGACAATCCTGTGTTACATCTATCATTTACAAACAAGTCAGCAAATGTTTCAGCCTTTTCAAAAGTTGATGTTAAGTCACAGTGGTCAAGCCTGATAGGTAAGGTAAAGGAGTCCCATAACCTATATTAAGGTCGTAGGGGAGCGAGGCGTCAGAGACCTCACTTCTCTAGGGCCAACGTATTGAGGGCGGCGCCCATCTCCTCTCCCTCGCTGCTTTACCTTCCCTGACCCTAAAGAGGGCAGGTACCCATTTACAGCTGACAGGACATTGTGGTAAATTTATTCCATTTTTCATTGCTTTTAGCTTTTCCCAGACTTTGGGAAGATCTTTATGGCTAGTCACGCCATTCCTGCAGAACGAGGACCAGTACTGCGATTTTGCTTGTGCAGGTTAGCAGTAGTAGTAGTAGTAGTATGTTCTTTCGAGCCAGAAGGCCCATAGAGCCGGAGCTTATCCCGGTTTCTGTAGCGTTAAGCGAACTGATGGTTTTTCACCACCCCTGTGACAGGACGAGGTTAGCAGTATTCTTGGCTTTTCTTTCAGATACCCTTAAAGTTTTTGTGTTTTTTTTCCCTTAGCCTTGTCCCATGCAGCATTCCACCAGTGAATAGCATGGCGTGTATTAGAATAGCGCTGCTTTCCTTTGTTGGCAATACATTTACACATTTTTGATGTTGTTGTTTTGTTTTGTCACGTGTGTGTTGGCCATAGGAATCTGGAGTATGAAAAGTTGAAGTCTCATGTTAGTTCTGAAGTAGGATTATGGCTGTTTGGGAAGAAAAAAAAAGATTATGGCTGTTTGTACGGCATATGCACAGGGTTTTTTTGTTTTGTTTTACCGGGTGCATGCTTTCAGTCTCAGGGTGATTGATTCCGGGTGGGATGAGTGAGGTGGAGTGCATGTTCTGGATTGCCAGGGGCGGGGCGGGGTGTTGGGCTGGGGAAAGTACAGTAATAGGGGCAGCATGTGAGATCTCTCCCATCCAGAATCTGGGGTTGGACAGTTTTGTTATTATTTTCTGCATCCTCGTAAACGGATTGCGGGGAGAGGGGAGATAATCTTTTCAAGGTGATCTCTTAGGATATTTGTTTGTTTGTTTCCTTGCTTTTTGTGTGTGTGTGTGTATGTGTGTGTGTGCGTGCGTGCGTGCGTGCGTGCGTGCGTGCGTGCGTGCGTGCGTGCGTGTGTGTGTGTGTTGTGTGTGTGTGTGTGTGTGTGTGAGTGTGCGCGTGCTGTTTTTTGTGTTTGTTTTAATCGACTTTTACTTTTTTTTTATATCAACTGCACTAGTATATAATTTGGGATAAGGTCTCCCGCTCTCTGTTGATAATTAGTGATGGGGAGGTAACAGAAGACCCTACAGACATTGCAGGTGAAGTGAAAACATTCTATGAAATATTGTATTAGTATTAACCCTTTTGAGGCTCATGTATTTAAAGCGTATAGAATTGTTTGTACACATACCATACCACGTAACCAGTGCCAGTCTTCTATTATGAAAATATTTCAGTAGGAAATGTCATAGTTAAACAAGACAAAATGATAAAGAAAGGGATATCTTCTGTAATATACTTTATTAAAGAAATGGAGAATTTATTAGAAACCAAGAATGCTTAAATGATACGAGATTTTGTATTGACTTTATCACCTTCAATGGATGGACATCTGCCATAAAACAATATGTAAGAAAAACGGGAATTCACATAGATGATAAAACTACTCAACATGGAGGTATGTTTTGTGCAATAAAATGTGTATTAAGTGTACATTAAGGAGCAAAAAAATAGTGTGAGTTCCTAAAATCAGATAACAATAAACCAAAGTGTTGTTCCAAATGGTCAGAAAAAAATAAATGTATGTATGCCTTCGGACAAAGTATTCAGCAAAATACACAGAACCAGATACATGAAATTTAAATGGATACAAATAAGAGTCATACAGAGAATAATAGCCACTAACATGATTCTTCATGCTATGGGCATAACAGATACTGCACAATGTTCACTTTGTCAGAAGGAACGAGACTCCATTGAACATTTTTATGGAACTGTGACTTTGTACACTCTTTTTGGAATACTATTTGACACTTGTTGAATGAAAAATGTCACAATATTCACTCTCGTAAGATGTCACGAGAACTGATAATCTTGGGAGTTGATCAGTATATTGAAACAAATGATACATTAGATTTTATTTTAATGTTTTCAAAACTATATATATTCAAATGGAAAATGACTAAAAACAAATAAAGACACACAAAAAATAAAGTCTCAAATATGTTTGTATTTCAAAAGTAGCTAAAAGCTAGATATGCAATAGCCAAAATTAATGCAAGAATAAGTGGTAAATTGACAGAATTTCACAATGCTTGGAGTGCATTTGAACCAACTTACTCGTTTTGTTTTGTTTAATGTCTTTTCACTACATGGTGATTTAGACACACCCACATTCATACCAAAATACCTATTATTACACACCCTATCTCTCTTCTTTCTCTCCCTTACACACACACACACACACACACACACACACACACACAACACCACACAACCACACACACACACACACACACACGTATTAATATATATATATAAAATTAATATATATATATATATATATATATATTATATATATATATATATATATAATACTAATTACAATAATGGTCTTACAGGTGAAGAATATATGACTTCAGCAACTGACATTATGAATTGCTGAGAGTCATATAAAACTTCTTGACTAGTGGCAGATTTCTTATGAATATCTAAACCTCTTCTTTTATACATGTCAAAAAGAATTGGGCAATCAAACAATAAATGGTGGATTGAAAGGGGAATAGAACAACAACATGTTACATTTTTTTAATATTTAGTATTCCATGCATTCAATCTCAGTTTATGTATTAGAATTTCTCATTTCCGTGGGTAAGGAAACTGCTGATAATGTTTTTCTATAATCTTTGAATGTATGCATTTCATTAACTTAGAATGAATTTCATAAGAGGACAATGCGAGACTAGAAGCAAACACTCGAAACTGAGAATATCACAAACTAATTGGAGTATTTTTCATTGCTATGATAACCGTCTACATTGAAGAGTCTGTTCACATTTTATCCATGATTGCTGATCGTTGAATGTCTCATGGCTTTAATGTTCCTATGTGTGTGTATGTTGTATTATATATGTAAAATGTTTGCATTAAAAAGATTTTTTTTTAAACATAAACAACTCAGCAACAACAACAAAAAAAGCATGGAAAAATAAACAAGCAAGCAAGTAAAACAAAGAAATGAATGAAGAAACGTCCAAAGTGTATCATCAACCTGTTGTGGCTATAGATCTTTACAGTTAGTTTCTAATCACTTATGAAGCTAACAAATGGTTCAAGTCTTTTATTTTTTTTAAAACCACACACATAAAACAACAGCAGCAGCAGCAACAGCAACAACAATAAAAACATCAAAGCAAGACACAATGCTTTTTTTCCACGTATCTCAGCTAGAGGTCCCAGGTTCACCAATGGAGAAATTTTGCGTAAGCGACCATTTTTAACCCACCATTGAGGTGGGTGCATTCCGACTTCGGGGATGGTGCCAGAACACGACACCTACGTGCATACGGGTTTGTTTGGGTTTTTTTTAAAAGTATTTTTCATCTGGTCCTACGAGCACGAAATGACCTACTCTTTTGAAAGGCGGAACGGGTTTTTAACCTGTGCGCCAGATGTTCGAGCGTTCGCACGCTGGGCCTCGGGTCTTTCGTCGTCAAACGGTCAGACAAGAGTTCTTGTTGTATGTCATAAAACGAGACAAAATGCGTTGCCTGCTGTTAATCGCCTGACAAGTCAGGCCCAGCGCATTCAACTTTGGCGTGGAAGAGAATTGTTATATTTTAAGTCTTTCTTTAAAAAAAAAAATTTTAAGGCAGGCGAATGGACCAAGAAGGCAGAAAATAGACAAGAGGGAGGTGACCGGAAGAAAAAGGAACAAAGCAGAAACAAAGAGAGGGCATAGAACAGTGGACATTCCTAGCACAGAATTTCCAGAAGGTGGGGATGCTGTTTATACTGACAGGCCCCCAGGCATCTCCGTAGGCAGAGGCGGTCTTATAGTTTCATCCAAAGAACCTTTGGAGGAGTAAATTCAGCAATGTAAAATCTGTAGTCCCTAAAACGGGCGTCTTCCTGGTAACTGGATCCCGGGATGTCAGATCATGAGCACAACACTCTAGCCCCGCCGAGGGGATGCCGGGGGCCTATCAGTATAAATAGCATCCCCACATTCTGGAAATTCTGTGCTAGAAATTTCCTCTTTTCTATCACTCTCTTTGTTTCTGCCTTGTTCCTTTTCTTCCTGTCACCTCCTTCTTGTCTATTTTCTGCCTTCTTGGTCCATTCTCCTGCCTTTTTTTTCCAGAAAGAACTTAAAAGGTAACTATTCTCTCTTGTGCCGAAGTCGGATGCGCTGGGCCTGACTTGTCAGGCGCTTAACGGCAGCGTGACGCATTTTCGCTCATATAACAGACAACAATAGTTGCTGTCTGAGCGTTCGACGAAGAAGAAGAATGAGCACAACACTCTAGCCACTAGCCCCCCTCCCCTCTATGTTCTTTATTACCACTTACCCCCCCCCCCCCCCCCCACCCCACACACACACACACACGTTATGATGTAGTTCCTAAGCAGCTCATACACTAGTTGCTTCATAGGTTTGTTTGTTTTTTTTATTAGGGAAAAAAAAGTCAGCCTCCTGTTTTCATTCACTCAAAGCCTGTTTTTTTTCTTCCATTTAACACCACCCACCACCTCAGCTGGTTACCTAACACCAAGCCTTTGACAGTAAAATACCAAATGAATAAACAAACAAACAAACAAAAAAGAGAAAAACCTGTGGTATCCAGAGATCCGTAGACAGTTACAGTAGCAGTCTTGTGGAGGATGCTGCTGTTATTCTGCTGCGCTGCTCGCTGTTCCTGCTGCTGCCGCTGTTCCTGCTGCTGCTGGCACTGTTGCCGCTGCTGCTGGAACCCCTCTTTGGCGCAGGCAGATCATCACACAGAGGAACAGGGGTCACTCCCATGCCTGACGATTCCCGTAACGATGCTCGAGACGTGAGAAATCACACTGAACGAAAAAGTAGGCCCTAACTCACAACGTCAGACAGTACTAATTTGTCAGTGTTTGTGATTGCAACTGTGTACAATTAGCAGTCACGGGCAGATTTCACGGGCTGTATTGGTTCCCGTGTTTTCAATGTTTGTTAGCTAATGAGATATTTTTCCCCCCCTAGAGCAAGCAGCTTAGTGTGACAGGAAGATCTTGGGGCAGCTAGCCAGCAACGTTTAAAATAGTGGTGGTGGCAGGTGGCTGTGTAGGGGCAGAGAGGAGGAGGGGGCTGTATTTATAGGCTGTCTATCATCCACGCGCGATAGGCAGCACACACTACCATGCCTGGCTAAGAGGCCTAGCCACTTATGTGCAGGACTACCGTTTGAGTTTGACTGCAAACGTTTACTATGGTCGTCAGCTGGGTATGGAGGGGATTTCAGCAACTTATCCAGTGATGAGAGACATATTTCATGCAAAACTTCCTTCTATTCCTCTTCCTTCTCCACTTCACCCTCTTCCTCCTCCTCTTGCTCCTCCTTCTCATCCTCATCCTTCTCCTCCTCCTCACCTTCCTCATCATCCTCATCATCAGCAGGCTCTTGATCGAGATGGTCGTCGGGGGGACATAAGGGACGTGTTGGCGGACAGTTCTCTCCGGGCTG
>CM054139.1:27311315-27413815 GCA_028751875.1 Rapana venosa
ATAAGCAACGAAAGCGTGCATAACAGAATCCAGCAAACCATTGGACCCTATGAGAACCTTCTAACGATCGTGAAAAAGCGTAAACTTAAATGGTATGGGCATGTCACAAGATCCCAAGGAATTACAAAGACAGTTTTGCAAGGCACTGTCCAAGGAGGAAGAAGAAGAGGCAGACCAAGGAAGAGCTGGGAGGATAACATCAGCGAATGGACAGGCCTAGAACTCAACAAAACCCTGAGAAAGGCAGAACAGAGAGAGGAATGGAGGGAACTGGTTGTTGAGTCTTTGAGGGTGCCCCCACGGTCGTCAGACTACGGGACAGATAGATAGATAGATAGATACCACAATGCGAAGGTATCCAGTAAAAAGTAACACCAGTGCCTTGTAACATCAGAAAATGAATTAGATGGCTTATCTCAATTATGAGATCTTGTCTTACTTTTGAACTAAAGTTTCTCAGAGCTGACGTGCCTGTACCACTTTAGAGTGCGTTTTTCCACTGAAGCTAGGAGCCCTTCATATGGTCGATGGCGTTTTTAATTTCGTGGGGACGCTGGGCTGCAATGTTCATGTATTGCGTCCCAGACAAGATGACGCGATGGAGTCCACTCCTGTTCAGGAAGCAGCTGCATGCTGGGCATGTTGGTGTTGTCCATCCCATCGGCATACCCTGGCTTGCTGTTGGATGAATTGCAGATGAGGATGTAATGTGTGCTCAAGATGTTCAACATGCGTTCGCATGGAAGGGTTTGTTATATATCTCCGGAGTGGAGCTGTGTCAACAACCTTAGGGACAAAACTACCCTCGAACTGACACTTGGGTACAGACGTAAACCCATGTAGGTCTTCACTCATCAGTAGGGTAGCTGCATTCTGACTTCGGGGATACAGTTGGGAATTGAATCTACCAATTTTGCCAGGAAACCCGGGAAGTACCTCCCTACTCTTTTTCATTTTCACCTGTCATGGGTCATTTTGACCTGCATAAGCGCATGGGTCTGACTGGTCTAGTCTCCTCCAAAAGACTTGACATTCATTTCGATTTTCCCATCATACTGGGAAGGAAAAGGCAAGACCGGGAATCGAACTCAGAACCTCGGCTTTCTCATTGGCAGTTCTTGTTTAAACCATCCTGCCACTTTCCTTCTTCTCGCTGGGGAATGAAGCCAGTGGAATGAAGCCGGTGGAAGCAGTCATTCCTCCTATCAACACCATAAAGTGAAACCAGGATGGTCATCAGGTCGTGAAAGAACCGTAAGACTTGAAAAATAACTGTGTTCGTAGTGGGCACAAGAAAGAAGAATTTGGGAAAGTATGGGTACTAAACATTTGTTTCAAGTTCACGAAGAAAAAGCATAAAAAATGAGTTTTGCTTAAGTATATGTGCATGCTTTCTAAGACTTATCTACTTTCCATGAAATGAATGGGGAGGAAAGGCAGACGAAGAGTGTGCGTAGGTGACCTCATGTATGCAACTGCCACAATAAAAATTAAATGAGAGATCTTCCAATGATTCTCGGGTGTGATGATGAAGACAAAGCGTATTTCTAGGTGACCCCTAGGGTGTTAGTGGAGGCACCGTGGTCGAGTGGTTTAGGCGGTCAACTCATGATCCAGAGGTCGCGGTTCATCACACTCGGCTCAGTGTTGTGTATGGAGAAAGGACACTTTAAGTCTACTTTTCCTCATCCAGTTAAGGGTCCATCTGCGGGGCACAACTACCCTTCACATGTAAAAGACCATCGTTCGATGATACCGGGATAAAGCCCAGCCATTTCTGCTGAGACTCCTAGGGTGTTAAGCTGGGGAACATCCACCAATCACCAATGCCATAACCGGGCTTGCAGAAGCACAAGTTACATCTCATGCTATTCCATTGGCACCAACTCCCTCACGAACAGACCACCTGATTCCTCAACCCTACCATTCTGTTTCATCCCCACTTCCAGTCACAGAAGATTTTTACGTGTGAAATTTTCGGCTCCTCTTCCCAAGAAGAGCGTGTTGCTGTAAAATCAGCATCACCACTTTTGTGTGTGCTTTCCTGTCCATTATGTGTATTTGTTGTGCAGTACATTTTTTTCGACAAAAATGTTGCCAGGGACAACTCTCTTTTTGCCAAAGGTTCTTTAATGTGCATCAAAAGGGTGCTGCAGACGGAATCTCGGTTTATTGTCTCATCCCAAAAATGAGCACCCATAACCACAACTATAAAGTATTGTGAGTAAAGGACATTTTTTAGTTCAAACAGGAATCCAACCCCATCATTTCTTGCTTTTTAGACAAGACGTTTTATCTGAAGACCACAGATCCCACAGCACACGAATCCAGCATAACTCGGTCAAGGGCCCAGTGCTAAAATTAGCACGCTCCTTTCTTTCCCTGAGTCCAAGTGCATTCAGTTCCTGCTATAATTAGCACCAACTTGGTTGGGATGGAATGAACGGCAGCTGAGAATAGCTGAAAGTGGGGAAACTGACAATGTGATCATCCACCCTGCTGTAGAAGTCTTCACGTTATTCTGGCAACAGTACAACTTCTAGCCAGAATATGAACCATTTGTCATCAAATGGTTAATGCATCTGCATAATGTCCTTCCCCAACTTCTCAGCACATATTTCTTTTACTTTGTCCTAAATGGCCTGCCGACAATGAAATCTGACAAGCAGAATAGACTTTTCGGCCCCGATTGGTTGTTGAAAGTCGACAATTAATTTTTAAACAAGAGATCATCTCCCTTAGACTTCACTTGAGCATGATTATTGCTCTAAGCTTGTTATTGCTCTATATTATGCTTTGTGCTGTTTGAATATCTTGTTTTTTTCTCCAAGAACGAAGACTAAACTGTGGAAAACTAAAATTATTCTTAGTAAAGATGGCTCAAACAGACGTGAATTTACAAAAACAAAAAAATCCTTTTTCTTGTTCCTCCGCCAAAACTCAAGATTCACCAATGGCGAGATTTTTGTATATGCAGTTTTTTTTGTCCCCCTTAAAGGTAGCCGCATTCTGACTTTGGGGAATAGTGAAAAATGAATACTAATGTTAGCAACACCTGTTCATCCATGTCAAAAAGTGTGCTGTATTCACAAGGTGTATGGAAATACATACCCATAGCCAACTTCCACAGTGGAAGGTAAGAACAATTCAAAATCATGCACATTAAGGCACCGATATATTTTCTTAAATCCTTTGTTTCTGAATCAGGCCATGCTGAACTTCAATTTTCAAAGCAGACAGACAAACTATGGGACTACAGTCATTTTATATTTTTTATGTCGAAAATAACTGTTAGGTAAGATTAAATATCACAGAGGGTTTAGACTTTCCACCTTCCTCCATAACAATTAGTATTATGTGGAACACGACTGTTGCCGGATTGATATAATTATTAGGAAAATATCCGTTAAACACATACTGACTTTGTTTTATAAATCGATTTGTCTGAACACTGTAGCAAACATACAGGTTACCATCTCATTCATTTTGCATACACACACATCTGTGTAATCAATCTTGCATACACACACACATCTGTGTAATCAATCTCTTGCATACACACACACATCTGTGCAATCAATCTCACACACGCAAAAAAAGGAAAGGAAGCCCAAAACGATTGATTTTTTAAGAAATTACAAGTTTATGGATGACCAAAATACTACACATACACTGTGGAGGTTAACCATCAGGTAAGCTCATATTTCCTACGACAAATGAGGATCAAGGGTAGATCCCACTGCACTTCTCAAAATCTTGATCTCTCTCACTCGCATGTCAGTACTATCACATAAATTTACATCCGAACTCACACATCCACTCCAATGCTAAACACTTAAAAGATTACTGAGCTCCACTCCAATACTAAACATTCAAAGACAACTGAATTCTTGAATCCAACAGTTGATGGTCTATTTATTCCAAAATTACGGTCACAGTCAGCCACTCAAACGTTTGCTTCTATACTAGTGTCACCGAGTCTTGTGCCTTCTAAGACAGTAACAAACAGAATGCAAAAAGAATTTAAAACCATAACTGAAACTACATCTATTTTCTACAAACAGTATTTGTTCTCACAAACAAGCTATGCTGCATATTTGTTCTGCACATACGGAACCTGAACTAATGACACGCCAGAGATCAAGAGAAATGTCGAAATGGGTGGGCCTTATCAAATTAACCTTTATCTGATCCCCATTCTTTGTTGTGTCTGAGGAAAACCAAGTCATTATGAATCACCTGTAAATAAATAAAATGAATTTGCACAGTAATCACAGGAAAATGATATAATAAATACATGACCTTGATGTCCATGAGCATGGTTACCAAGAATAAAGTGACAGTTCTTCTTTTTCTCTGCTTTAAAAGCTTGCTGCCTACAGAGGTCTTGGACTTTAATAAGAAACAAAATGTCCCATCCCTAATGCAACAGTTCTAAAGCGTTCGTCATATTTTAAAATGCCTTTCTAGGTTCCTGTTTTCTCTGAGATAAATGTTTAAAACCTTTCAGCAACGAAGAAGATATTTAATTCACAACAACTTTTCTCTGCACAATCTCTTTACCTTTTTAACGCAAATCCTGCCAATATCAAGATCATGCATATAAGACTACACAAATTACAACTGCACTCTTCACTGAATACCGAAAAAAAGAATAAAATCACCAACCCCTGTAAAAAGAAACACAAACCAAAACACCCAGAAGAAACAACCAAACAACAAAAAACCAAAAAAAGATAAAGGTGGTTTTCCTTCAAACGTAATAGTCTATGCACTTTCCAACAAAATTACTTTTCACTCTCCTCAACTTACAAAAAGTATTCTCAATGCCATACTCCAATATAACAATGTTTATACTGAACTTTTTACAGAAAAACTGGAAACCACTGACGAATTTTTATACATTATTCTTTTTTTATTTATTTAGTACCCTTCACCTAATTTATTTGGACATTCTGTGTGATAACTTACATTCTGCAAGAAAGAACAACAAAGGAAAGATAACAAAAACGCTATTTCGACTAACATGATTTTGGACAGAAAATTATGTTCTTA
Organism: Rapana venosa; assembly: GCA_028751875.1. NCBI lineage: Eukaryota > Metazoa > Mollusca > Gastropoda > Neogastropoda > Muricidae > Rapana > Rapana venosa. The sequence continues at coordinate 27,316,371 of CM054139.1, forward strand.
AGGTTCCACACATTCGCAACTTGAAGAAGAAAAAAAAACAACCTGCAACAAAATCTATAAATGTTGTTTATCACCAAGGCTCTCCACACTAATCACCATGGGACACACAGATGCATAATGCAAGCCGAATCAATGGTCATCCAGTCCTGCGTGTGGTGTCTCTGTGCCGTCTACTTGTCACCCACCAACGCGCGCAGATGGGGCGTGTCAAAGGATTTGGGTCGCTCAATGGGCAGGCCAAAAGCACGGTCCCAGATGAGGGAAGACAGGCAGCCCAGAGCTCGTGACACACCGAACAGGACCGTGTAGTAGTTCATTTCTGTCATCTTGTAGTACTGCAACACAATTCATCACTTTTCACTGACATGAAAGCACTTTAACCCTAAACTCCACCAAAGGCAACTACAGAAAAATAGTCACCTATCTTAAACATCCTTCTCATCACCTACTAACGACAATAATAGCCACGTCATAAAGCAAGACTTGATTTTGAGAGGCAACCATCACAACGCTCCAACAACCTTCTACTATGAACCTCTGACCCTGAAGGCTTTGAAACCAAACTTACAGCCCACACAAAAGTATATGGCAAACCAAAACTGAGGTCATTATGAGGACAGAAATAGGGTCACCAAATCTGAGACCCCCAAAATGATCTTTCATTACATTACTGTCAATGGTGATTTTTTCCCCATTCCTTGACTGAGTTCTGACACTCGCCAATGGTAAAATTTTGCAAATGCCACCGTTTACCTACCATTTAGTGGCTGCATTACACCCTCAGGGAGGATGCTAAATATTACCCCAATGTGCATACATTAAAAAAAATTGTCATCCAATCCTACCAGCATGCGATGGCCTACTCTTCTGAAAGGTGGAACAGATTTTAATGTGTGCGCAAGATGTTCTGCCTCTGTATACAAGGACTCAGTTAATAGTTTCATTCAAAACACTTTCAGGAAGGTTGAGTCACTAGTGATGTTTACTCCAGGGGAAATATCCCTTCAAATAGTGAAGGCTGAAAACTGTATTATCAGACTGCAAGCTCAATATTCTAACCATACTAGGCTATACCACCCCTTTAGTCAGTGGTGATGAAGATTAACATGGTGGACCAGCTTTGAGACTGCTTGACAGGACTGCACTCTTCTTTCTATTGTAGTATATCCTAGTGTCAACAGGGCCTAAGAAATACAGACACCCAGAGTGCTGGCCAAGTAACATTAGCAACACTAAAAATCCCATCTGTAAAGGGAACAATGCTAAACTGTGTGGTTCCAGTCTTCCCAAATTAACAACCCATAGCAAACTCACTCTTTGTGGGAGCCACCCAGAGTGTGACCAAAAAAACACACACAAAACCCTATGAATCTTCTGGGACTAGAGCCTGCAATCATCCAGACAGGAACCAAAAATGTAACCACTGCGTCGCAGCAGCAGATTCCTTCAACAGCTTTCATTAGAACATGCAAGTTAGTTTAGTTTGTACCTGAACAAACCATCTATTTTCCAAACACTGATGGGACACTCACATTACTATATGCTACTCAATCCATCAGTCTCAGACTATTACTTCCTTTGGTTTTTCATTTCTGAGTCATCAAAGTCTTCCACAGCCAAATATCTCACACTTTGTGATCACTCATCATCATCATCATCAGACCCGTGACCTTGGCGGTTGTGGGGGAGACACGAAAGACGATGCCGTGGTAAGCCTCCTCCATCCATCTCGGTCCTCACTAAAAAAAATAATAAAAGTTTTGGGAAGACAATTCACCTGCAGCAAGACTCCACTGTGGGCATCTACGTTGGGCCAGGGGTTCTTGGCCTTGCCCTGCTCGATGAGAATGTCGGGCACCACCTTGTACAGCTGCGACACCAGGCGGAACAAGGGGTCGTTGGGCAGGTTCTTCAGGGCAAACTCGCGCTGGCAGGTGTAGCGGGGGTCTGTCTTGCGCAGCACGGCATGCCCATAGCCCGGCACCACCTGAAAGTACAAACCTGACTGCATGACTGGCTCTCGACCTTTCTGGTGACTTCACCCTTCTTTACCTTCCTTTCAGGGAACTCCACCTGTCTTCTATGTACTCAACATTACACTTTATGAATCAGAATCCACTCCCCCTCCCCTTTTGTTTTTTTAAATATATTTTCAACATTTACCTTCTCAGTTAATTTTCATTCAGGTAAGATATGTATGCCGTTTCCATCTTGGTACTGTAAACATTTTTCTTACCATTACACAGGTTTGTTTTTCAATTCCTTCAAAGCTCCAAAAATTAAAAGTTATCAAATCAAGAAACCAAAAAAAGTCTACTGAAAGCTGTCCCCATTATATCTTTGATCTGTATCAGTAATCATGATCTTTCAAAACACCCCAATATGGTTGAAGCAAGTGACTCTTGAACGCCTTTGCCAGACAAGTACTGATGAACTGTCCTCCATACTGAGGAGTGCAAATTACACCTAATATTCATGATTTTTTTTTAAAAACATCTTGCTCAATCTTGAAGTACACATGAACACCTGAACAGTAATCATTTTTGACACGATTTTGATGATAAAGCTGTTTAACAAGAACTTTACTTTGATCATCTGCAAAGAAAAGTGTTGTATCATAGCACTATCAATGCTTGGTGTAAACGTTTTCTGCACATGCAGGCTTCCAATTCATGTCGGCTATTTCCAGGGTAACAACGAACCAACGCAAGGTGATGCACAGTACCTGTCCTGATTTCAAAGTGTTCCAGATGAAATCTCTCAGCTCCTGATCAGACACGTCTCCTCCCAGCTGCTCTCTGAGCTTGGTAATCCACACCAACACTTCCTGCAACACACAGTCATACGACGTTACTTGTGGCTGGATTAGTCTGACGTCCACATCACTGCCAAATACTTAGTCTCACTCTTCAGCCTTCTGGATGATTTCTCTTTCACTACACACTTGACAAAGATTCCAAGGTTTTCAACTGAGCTGATTTAGAAAAAGTCAGATTTTATACTGACCTGAGCACACAAAATCTCCCCAAGCCAATTTTATCCACACAAAAAACAACAAAACAAAACACCAACTAAAAAGTCAGGCATGTTGTGTCTCTTTCCTACAGAACAGGGAGGTCAATTTTGTTTTACTAAACAGGCGCCAATCTGCAGGCAGTAGACCTGACAGTAGTACCAGGTATTGAAGTAAAAAGCAACTTACTAAATGGGTCTATCTTTCACAGGCATTTCAGACCACAAGCTGAAAACTTTTGATCATATGCCCAACTGTAAATTTAGTGCATCATATGACCTTCAATATTTTATCCAAAGATAACACACACACACAACACACACATACACACTTGCGCATAGATTTTTTTATAAAAAGAACAAAAATGCCAAGCACAGACCTGGTTAGCCAGTCCATGCAGAGGTCCTGCCAGGCCGTTCATTCCGGCAGCAAAGGACAAGTAGGGGTCAGACAGGGCACTACCCACCAGATGGCATGTGTGGGCACTCACATTTCCTCCCTCGTGGTCACTGGCACAAGGCAACATTGGTATTAGTTACAACAGAAACTCAAAAACACCTAGAGCGCTACCTCCCTGATGTTATCCACCACTTTGTATCCCATGTCATTTGGCAAAATAATGAATAGTATAAAGATGAAGGAAAAAAGTCTAAACTGATGTTTTCAAGTTGAAATTAAATAATAATAATACATGGAATTCATACAGCGCTGTATCTTGCAAAAACAACAAATTAAAGCCCTTTCATTCATCCTAGTCTTTCACATGCAGCCAGTTACAATTAATAGTTTTTACAAATTCAAATGTAAACACACTTGCGCGTGTACACACACACACGCACCAAAAGGTTGTACACTCCAGCAGGGTGATGGGGGGTTTGGTTGTTGAGGGCAGGGACAGAAATGCGATGCAACAAGAGGAAAGAATCTTAGGTTTGAAATAAATGTGTCTTGAGGCATAAAATGAAAGACCAAAAAAAAGAAAAGAAAAGTTGCATAAATCAGGAATTAAACCCCACACCTTTATACAGATAAATGATATGCCAGATTACAACTTACACCAAGAATCTGAACAGCTCTGATTCAAAGGCTGTAGACAGCTGTCATACAAGCAACATGAAGAAAGGTAAAGAAATAACTGTAACTGCAGGAGTGCTGGTTTCCCATTGCTGCCTCTCTTCAAGGCCTATGATTACAACAGTAGCAACCTTATCTGATTAGTTCTGAACATGCATGTGTAACTGCACTATTAACTAAAGATTCATGTCCTTTTTTCCAATAACCACAGAAAAAATTGTGCATGTGCCTGTGTATATGAATGCGCACATGTATGTGTGTGAGCAAACATGCAAGTGCATTTTACTGGGAGAGAGTGAGAGAAAGTGTGTATTGTGAACAGAGACCATCTCAAACTTACCTGAGTTAGTATCTGAACCCTGCTTTCAGTGGATTTAATGCAATTTCTGCCAAGCTTTGTTATTTTCAACTTCCATAAACACCAATCCATACAGATGGAATGATTTTTAAATCTTATACATGACTTTCTGTGCATGCATACTATCAGTAATTACCTCCCTTGGACCTTGCTGCCAACTACTTGTTCAGTTTGTCCACACACTTGCAAGAATCTGAACTGGTGCTCCAAACTTGCGAAACTTGGGAGTTTCTGAGCAACTGGTGTAGCAGTGTCACAAGACACCTGAAATTGGAGCTCTTGTGCCAAACTCAAGAGGTAAACTGTTCTGCAAATACCTTAAGATGTGTGTGTGTGTGACGTGTGTGTGTGATGTGTGTGTGATGTGTGTGTGTGTGTGACGTTTGTGTGGTGTGTGTGTGTGTTGTGTGTGTGTGTGTGTGTGTGTGTGTGTGTGTGTGTGTGTGTGTGTGTGTGTGTGTGTGTGTGTGTGAGAGAGAGTGAGTGAGTGAGTGAGTGTGTGGTGGTGTGGTGTGGTGTGGTGGTGTGGTGTGTGTGTGTGTGTGTGTGTGTGTGTGTGTGTGTGTGTGTGTGTGTGTGTGTGTGTGTGTGTGTGTGTGTGAGTGAGTGAGTGAGTGAGTGAGTGTGTGAGTGAGTGAGTGAGTGAGTGAGTGAGCCAGTGTCTGTAAAAATTCAGAATACTGAAGAGAGTCTAACCTGTGGATGGTGAGATAAAGACGCATGAGCTCTGTGAAGCTTTTATCCTCATAGCCCAACATGGAGGTGAAGTTCCAGCTCCAGTCCTTGGCAGGATCGATGGCGCAGGGCGTCTTTCCATCCCGGTACAGGTTACAGTAAATGATGGCAGCCACCGTGGGAAGTTTGGCAATCAGGTCCATGGAATCTTCGTACACAAGCTGGTGACCAAAGCAGTTTATTTACAACTCACTCACTCGTCTTGTAACGATCAAATGGCAGATTATGAAAAGCAATCACTCAAAGCAACATAAACATTTAAAACTGAATACCCTCACACTTCTGATTTCAGTACTTTTATGACAATTTTCAGTATTTTCCACAGATTTTCATTATTTTCATGCCCAGTATGTGACATGCTTTTTAAAAGTGACAAGAACATTTTTCTCTTTTTGTTGTTGTTGTGTCTTGCTTTCTTCATTTGCTTTCGGTTCTTTGAGCTCCCCTGTGGGAAGATGGGGGCTCTTTCAGTATAGACAGCATCTCCACCTTGTGGAAATTGTATGCCAGAAATTTTCCCTGTTCTTTCACTCAACTCTCTGTTTCTGTCTTTCTCCTCATCTTCCTATCGTCCTTCTTGTTTATTTTCAGCCTTCCCAGTTCATGCTCGTGTCTTTTTTCCAGAAACTCTAACAAATATTTTCTTTTTATGCATTACATTACATTTTTCCTGTGTTTTGTTCTGGTGATCAGGTATTGATATTGTACACTAGGATGGGCACAGGATGTCCATTCTGCTGTTATTTTCCCACATGACACTTTTGCTATGTATTTTTTTGTACATTGAAGTGTTCATTATCTTTTTTAATGCTGTTGTTTTTGTAACCTGGGGTAATAAATTAAGCAGGATGGCTGATGTCCTCAGCATGGCCTAGCTTTATTGGCCTTTGGGAATAAAATAACTAAGGTTGTCCCATATGCACCGACTCAACAGCTTAGGGGGAGACCAGTCTCTGAACGATGACAGACATTTTCAACTAGTGGATTGTTTTCTTGACAATATTTGGATTTGGACGTATAAAATCACATTTCAAATTTATAACTTTTTTCACCAGAACAAATATGGAAGAAAACGGAGGGAATGCCTGTGTGAAAGGTGGAATGTTTTTTTTTGAGTGTGTTCGCACATAGGGCCTTAGTTTATAGACTCATCCGAAAGACTTTGACATTGTTTGCTTTTCTCATCAAACTGGAAGAAAAGGGCAATGGTGGGAATTGAACCCAGAACTACCCCATGGCGATGCCAAGGGCCTTTCAATATAAATAGCATCCCCACTTTCTGGAAATTCTATGCAAGGATTTCCATCTGTTCTACTCCTCTCTCTGTTTCTGCCTTGTTCCTTTTCTTCCTGCCATCTCTTTCTTTGTCTATCCAGAAATATATAAAAGATCATTCTCTCCTGCATTGGAAGTTGGATGCACGGGATGGGGCTTGTTGCTCACTAGACAGACAACAACAGTTGCTGTCTAAGTGTTCGAAGCACGAGAAGAAGAACCAAGATCCTCACGGTTTACCTGTTAGGCAGGTGAATGTTGAAACTGTCTTGCCACCTTCCTTCTTACAAACATTTAAAAGCAACAACAACAAAAACTAAATAATCCCTTTAAATAACAAAAGAGTGACTTAAAAGATCAATGCAAAAATTTTAAATCATTGCGAACATCTGTGTATATATACATTTCTAAGTACAAGAGGACTGAAAAAGTTATTTCCCTTTTTCCTTGCAGTGTAAGCTGTTTCACGTTGTCTGAGCGATAGAAAACCAACACTGTACCTCCCAGTACTTTGACTTGTGGACGCCCTCAGCATAGGCCTGGGCAAATTTGCTTTCTGAGTTGAGGGCAGTGATAGCAGCACTGAACTGAGACATGGGATGCAAGTTGCTTGGAAAGTTGTTCAACATGGTGATCACGTGGTTGGGCAACGCAGCACGCTCGTTCCATTCCTGCAACAGCATCAAAGCGCTGAATGAAGATCGACTTGTTATACATCTTGTGCACATGTCAAAACCTGTTCTGCTTTTTAGACGAGTAGCCATTCTGTGCTGGTAGGAATGGATAACAAGATTTACAAAACTGCATACACGCAGGGACTGATTGTAAAAAAGCCCACAAGTGCTTATATTATAATCCTCGAAATAAAGGGAATAAAATAAAATAAAATAAATAAGTAGTCACTGTCTGTAGTGGCTTTACACTCCAGATCGAGACATATGAAATATTCATCACGATATCTAGGCAGAAAGTGGAACTTTATACAAAAAAATAATTTTTTTTAAAAAAGGACAAACGGAACATTTTTTATAGAAGGCTTTTAAAAAACAGGACATAAGGGCAAAACAATCACTTCCACATGAAACAAAATCAAATAAGATCAGCATCAAACCACTAGAAAAATGTGCCAATCCCCCCACTCTCTGTTTTTAACACTCTATTAGATGTAACAGCCAAACTTGTCACTTCTCTTATTCTTTCACATCTGGACTATTGCAATTCTCTTTTGTCTGGTCTGCCAGCATCATCTATCCACTCCCTTCAACTTATACAAAACTCCGCAGCTCGACTAGTTCTCAGAAAGAAAAAATCGGAGCACATTACCCCCCTCTTGCGATCTCTCCACTGGCTGCCTGTGCCACAGAGAGTAGAATATAAGATCAGTACCCTCTGTTACAAATGTCTCCACAAAACTGCACCCCCCTACCTCTGTGAATGTCTTAACCTGTACACTCCTTCACGTTCCCTCCGCTCTGCTGCAGATACCTTGTGCCTACGAATACCTAGATTCAACCAATCTACTGTTGGCCGCCGCTCTTTATTTCGGGTCCATTGACCTGGAATGAGCTCCCTCTCTCTCTTCGCCAGAAGCCTAGCTATGACACTTTTAAATCAAGCCTCAAGACATATTTATTTCAACCTAAGATTTCCCCCCTCCTGTCTCATATCAGAACTATCCCACCCTTCACTAACCCATGTCCTATCACCCTGCTAAAGTATATGACCTGTGTGTGTGTGTGTGTGTGTGTGTGTGTGTGCGTGCTTTTGAAAAGCATTTGACTATTGCAATTTTATTTCATAGATTTGGTCTGCAGCGTACCATGTTTGTAATATCTGTTTGTACTATTGATTATTTGTCATTGGTTGTATGACTGTGTAAGATTAGGTTGAATGCATGCGCTTTGATTTGTCTTTGCAAAATATAGCGCTATATAAGTTCCTTTTATTATTATTATTATTATTAACACACACACACACACTCACACAGTTACCTTGGTAACAGCGGCGGTCTGTTCCTTTGTGGGCACATCCCCAGTGAGCAGCAGCCAGAACAGACCCTCTGGCAATGGCTCCTCCCCGCCTGGAGCCTTTGGCAGTATCTCCTGGCATTCAGGTATACTGTACCCACGGAAGCGGATTCCGTTATCAGGATCCAGAACAGATGTCTCTGTCACCAGGCCTCGAATTCCACGCATGCCACCATACATCTGTAAAAGTATATTGATACAGCTTGAACGTTTTTGTCTTATGCTAAAGAAACAACAGTGCTCCCTAAAATATAGCTTGAACGTTTTTGTCTTATGCTAAAGAAACAACAGTGCTCCCTAAAATATAGCTTGAACGTTTTTGTCTTATGCTAAAGAAACAACAGTGCTCCCTAAAATATAACTTGAACGTTCACGTCTTGTGTCAAACTAAATCAAGAACAGTGCTCTCTAAAATATAGCCTGAATGTTCATGCCTTATGTCAAACTAAAGAGACAACAGTGCTCCCTAAAGTTAAAAAAATTTGGGATCCTCTTAATCTCTCTCAAAACTTCAGGAAGTACTTCAGCAATTTTTGGGGGGGTCTTCTAAACTCCTTAATTACTGCACCATAATTTTTCTTTCAAAACGAGCCAGGCCTCGTTTCATTTTCATCTGCTTCATAACCGAATTAAAAACTAAACTGAATCAGGGAAAAGCTCAACAGGTCTAGGGTAGATCTAATGAACCAGCAGACAAAGCACAAACTGAAAGAAAACTTCCTGACCAGCACTTCCAATAAATGCTTACTGATAATGATATTTCTTTCTGTTTATTGGTTAGGCTGTGACTGCACCAATAGAGCTATTCAACCCTGACTCCTCTAATTCGAAGTCTGTTTTCCTTACAAGTTTCACTATACATTCAGCTAAGATGGCAGTCATGTTGGCATCTTTCTTCTACAATATACCGTTCTTTATGGAGAATTAACTTCAGCTGAATTAACTCAGACGGCTCTCTCTCTTCAAAGCGTCTTGATAAGAAGTAACCTACCACACACACACTCGCTTGACACACTTGACTTCACTTGACTTCACACACTCACATGCACATGCACACACACTCGCCCACACAAACTTTCCTGTCTAAAACCACTATCTAGTGGAAAGACAAACTGAAGAAATAACCAACCTACCATATATTCTGGATACATAAATGGGTCAGCCAATCAGCAATGGTTCAGCCATATTGTTGTGAGGGAGTGAGGGGTGGAGAGGGGGATCTCCAAAACAGGTTAAGCGCAACTGTACTTTTACTTCCAAGGACCTCCACCTTTCACTTTACCCCCAGACAACACAAGTCCAACCCTCACAACACTGTCACCCTTTTAACAATTTTCCACGCTAAACTGAGCCTGCAATGATGGAAGGCATGACTGAAAAAAACTAATTTGTTCCACATTTCTTCCGTCTTTCATACTGTACGTATGACAGATAACTTTCGGGGAGGATCCTTTTTACTGACATGGTTTTTAAATCCAATAGATTTTGGGCAAGAAAGTCACAAAACATTGAGAACAATTACAAAATGTCAATTTGACCAAACTAACAGGAACAGATTCTCTGCAACTTTTATTCATACAATTTTTGTATCCTGGCTAAAGAGAATCTGAAGAATTACTTTCTGGACTGAATTTGTACAACTCTTAACAAAGAATGAAAAGTTTCTTTTCTTCAGCACATCAATTACCACTGTTTTTCTTTTTTTTAACTTTCATAACAAAAATTAGCTCCCAAAAATGGTAAAACATACCTGTTAGCATTACTTCAATAAAATAACACCTACTTACCATATCCACAGTTACTTCACCAACTTTTGTTGACCCATGCTTCTTTCGAAACTCAATGATTTCCTTCTGTTTTTCTGGAATATGTTTCTCCAGGGCATCTTTGAGGTTCTGTAAAAGAAAAAGAAATGTATCCAAGTACTAGTGGGCTCATGCATGCACACATTATAAGTGCCCTTGTGCACACATTATAACACTGTGGAACAGAAAAGTTAAATTGTCAAGTGGAGGGAGAGAACACTCTTTCTGTACTTACTATCAGTACTCTCTCCCCCCACCCCCCTCTATTTTTAAAAATTCCTTTTGATCTTCCTTTACCATAAAGTTCCAATGTTAGTACAGGTTAAAAAAAATCTTCATTATTTGTCATTATTTAATAAATAACACAAGGAGGTGAAAAAAGGCATGTTTACAATGTGAATAAAAGCTAACAGACTACCAACTCAAGCATATGTCTCATAAGTTAAGACACATGCTCCCTTTTCATGACAGGATAAGCCTAAGGCACTTGTGTGAGACTCATATAGAGTGAAACACACATTTGCATTCAGTATGTCTCAAATATTTTTTCCAGACCCGTTCCTCTGATTCTGGGAACAAAATTCTTCTGATCTGTGTCATCAGAACTTTAGACCAAGTTGAAGTATAGAGGGGGGCTGAAAGCTCTATCAAATTATTGGCAACAAAATTAATGAATATTGCATGCCTTCTGTTCACACTAGTCTGTAGTCTTACAAGCTGGTATTATGTAGCAACTGAAATCCATAAACCACATCAATTATTACTTGGCTTGTTTCATTTGCTGGATATCCAACATCGTGCTCAAGGTCAAATCCATTTGGAACTAGTTCTAAGTTTGAAACTGTTCAATCTGCTAGCTTTTGTTGATTAAGCCATTTTGGTCTTTCTTTGTTGCAATACACCAAAAACAAAATGTACACTATACTACACTGCACAACACGCACACACACATATACACACAGGGACTGTATACACACAAAAACTGGATGTAAAAAAAGTGCTTGAGTGCTTATTCCATTATCTTCAAAATAAAAGAATAAAATAAAAAGTAAATAAAAAATACACACACATAAGTACACACACTGTCATATAGGTAAAGGTAAGGGTAATATGTCATATACACACAACAAAAAAGTCATACTGTTGAAGTTGATGCTGCTGCCACTTGTTTCAGCCCAACAGCATTCAACAGATTCTGCACACAAACAATGAAAAAGGAACAAAATCATATATTTTAAAGTTTAGAGTTCAATTGTTCAGGGCTGCTGCTAATTAGAATATGTAAGGTAAGAAAGATGTAATGCTGGATAAACATAATTTAACAGATTATAAACTGGTTTCAGACTCTCATTATGGTTTCAAATAAGAATTCTGCTACCTAGGAGAGATGATGAGCTGCGAAGCAAAATCTGAGTTAGGTGTCAGAACCAGGATTGCGGGTGCTTGGAAGAAATGGAAAGAATTGGCAAGTCTGCTTGGAAATAAGAAAATCCCACTGGAGAGACACTGTCTGATATACAAGGCCTGCATTAGACCTGTTCTCCTGTATGGTTCAGAGACGTGGGTTTTCACAAAACCGTCAAACGTTTGTTGAAGAGCTGTGAAAACCGAATGCTACGCTACATGACAAAGACCAAATGGGAAGACAGGATCACGAATGAAGAACTATGGAGAATGTGCAAAGTTGATGATCTGAAGTATGTAGCTAGTAGTAGTAGCAATAGACTGGGATGGTTTGGGCACGTTCAACAGAAAGCAGACCACCATATCATAAAATGAGCAATGAACTTCGTAGTGGATGGAAAGAGACCAAAGGGAAGACCTAGCAAAACCTGGGCTGCCTGTATTGCAGATGATCTTAGAGAAAGGGGCATAAATAAGGAGGAAGCTCAAAAGAGAGAGAGATGGAGAAGGCTCATCAATGTCAAACCTCCCCTGGGAAAAACATGACAAAAAAGGAAGAACAAGAAGAAGATTGCAACTTTATATACTGAAAACTAGTGAAACAAAGTTAATGATGAATAACATTTAATACAGCACCAAATCACATCATATCACTTTTTGAGAAATAGTTTACCTTGATTTGTCAAAAGCCTTTGAATTTGATTTGGTAAAGTTTTCTCATAAAGATCAGTCAGAACTAAAGAAATATCCTCATCATGGCACTCACCTAAGGCCACCTTAAAACTATGTAGCAGACTTTTATGGGGTTTACTTGAATTTACTGGTAGACATTAACAATCAAAACAGTAACCATTGGAGCTCCACAGGCACTGTTTTCAACACTGTATATGTTCAAGCATGCTTTTGATTATTATTGCTAAGCCTAATATACCACAACTGATATTAGGTGGTTGTTGTTTTTAAAAATTTCTTATCAACAGATCATACTAAGGGTGGGGCATGATTCCATAAATAACCAATAGATAAATACTTAAATAGCCAACAAAACAAGAATACTACTTCTGAGTCCTGTTTTTCCACTCATAGACTTAAAAATTAGACTGGATTTAACCACCTGACTGTCCCACCCCATTTTCTGGAGCTAAATGTGCACTCTATACGCCTACAACCCAGAAAATTTCCAGGGTTTCGAACCGAACAAGCCAGCTTCCTTGACTATCGTTAAAGGGAAAGAACTCCAAAATTAGTGGAGATCACTCTCCTGTTGCTTGGCAACATCCAACCGCAAAAACGATAGTTATTTAGCTTGTATTTTGTGTTATTATGCATGATTGCTTGGGCAGTTCTTGTTCAAAATGGCTGACACTTCTCGTTGAAGGTATCAATAACTTTACACAGCTGAAAAAGGCAAATAAAACTTTAGATAATCCTGAGAGTGATGAAAACGATCGTGTATGGTTCAGGAAATAGTGCATTTAAAAATTTAAAAAAGACAGTGCTTTTTTTTTTTTTAAAGACTGAAGATTTTGCCTGGACTTGTGATGTTTTTGAGAAGGGGGGTACTCAGAATGACGGTGGTGATGAAGAAAGTGTATTTTTTGTCAATTAAAATTGTTTAAAATATATTTTCGTAGTTAAATATCATGCTAACTAATTTGAGCTTGCCTCAAAGCAATCTACAATATATATATATATATATAATGTCATTGGGCAGACTATCAGGATTATTCATTTAGTAATTTCTGAGTAAGAGGGACATGAACATAGCAAGTAGTACATAAGAATTTTATTTCCCGGCATATAGGGTGCACTTGCACTCGACAGTTAAGAGGTTAATCAATAAAATCTATTTTATAATTATGGTTTCTATACAGTAATTTGCATGTTTAAACACTAAAAAATAGCCTAATATTGCTAAGATCTGGGTACCACCCTTTTGACTTTTCAAAATGCTTTAATAATTATATAATACACTTTTAGAAATCTTAAGATTTACTTTTACTATGGGCACTTTTACTAGTTTAGATTGTTATATAAGTTATAACTGAATATGTTTAATTTAAACTACCTTTAAAAAAAACAACAACCAGAAATATATATATTTAAGTCTGAAAGTAAAACAGATTGTTTCATTATATAAACACAAAAACCTTGTATAAAAAAAAGGAACAGTATGACTCCACCTGTATTTCTTTTAAATTTGATAAATAGGCCTCTGCTAATTACAATAATTACTCTAGTATTAGCCAAACTAAAAACATATGTATCAGTATGCATCTGCAGTCATGTGAATGACTTGCAATACTTTTTTTCTTTCAAATACCAGGGAAAAAGCCAGTGTGTGTGTGTGTGTGTGTGTATGCATCCCTGCACCTTGCTCATTCACAAGCAACCACACACTGACACAGTGTGTGTGTGTGTGTGTGTGTGTGTGTGTGCGCGCGCTTACACGTGCATGTGTGTTGTGTGTGCATCCCTGCACCTTGCTCATTCACAAGCAACCACAGACACATTGATACACACATGTTAAAAATGCTGGGCAAAATATAAATATTTTTCTTGCATAAATGTACCTTTGAATTATAAAACATTCACAATTCCAAAATTCCATGGTTCGATGTTTTGATGACTGCTTGGTCACCATTGTACTATTGACCTTTTATAAATTATATACTTTTCAGTAAGTACTATTTTGTTTCACTATTATTATTAATAAATAAGCCCTTATGATGGCTTATTAGTTACATGAATTATCAGTATTCCATCTACTTCGCCAAAAATGTACTGTTAAGAGATCAATTTACTGATTTTGTAAATAGTTATTTTACTTCTGGGCAAGATCATTTTTCTACTATCACCTTTTTTGGCCATCAATGGTTTTTATATGATTTTATTTACCGACAATTGAGACGCCCCTATGACCTTCACCACTCCAATGTACCTAAGATTTCTTTAATAAAACATATACTACTGGCATGTCAGACAGTATGAAAACTTAGTCATTCCTTTATCGAATGAATACAAAATGAACCAATCTGTGCACTCATGCGTTCAATTCCAAATTGACTTCCAGGTTTATTTAGAAGCAGACGCTTTTTCCCTGTCGACTTGGCAGCAGCCGGCAAGTCTTAACAGAGACTAAAAACCCAATTTAACTTTCTTTAACCGCAAGAAAACAAAACAGTTCTACATATGGATAAAAATCGTTATAGAATTGTGCCATAAATCGTAAAACTTACTTTGTTGCTCTTCAAGAGCTGCTGTGAAATTGTTCTGAACATTGCTGAATGAGACATTACCACTGGCCCTGCTACCGCGACCTCCACGAGCACTGATATATGTGACGTCACAATATCCGGGACATTTGGGAGTAGGCTACGTCACGAACGACTTGTATTATGCATGTGACCTCAAAAGAATCAAACTGAATAGCCTATGATTTTATAGTCCTTTTACCAGGTACGTTACTAGTCACGTGAACACGAAAGTAAGGAGAGAAGTGGATTTTCTTAGTTCAAACTGTTTTTTGATTGACCCCCTCCCCATGAAACTCTCTGGAAAACAATAGATGCAGATCTATAAACTTTGTTTGCATCACTGATTATGGGAGACATAATACAACAAAATATAATGTGCAAGAGGGAGGGTAGCATGATGGTCAAGACGTTCGCCTGCCAACAAGTAAACTGTGAGGTTCTGGGTTCGATTCCCTGCCTGTCTTTTCTTCGAAGTTTGACCAAAAAATGGAACTGGATGTCAAAAGTCCTTCGGATGAAACTATAAAACGAGACCCCATGTGCGAACGCACGCAGAACATCTTGCGCACGTGTTAAAAACCCGTTTCACCTCTCCGAAGAGTAGGCCATTGTGTGCCGGTAGGAACAAATGACAGACGACCAAAAAACAAAAAAAAACAAAAAAACCAGCATGCAAACAGGTGTCGTGTTTAGACACTATCTCCGAAGTCGGAATGCGGCTACCGAAATGGTGGGGGCTAAAACGATCGCATACACATAAATCTCACAATTGGTGAACCTCCTAGCTCTAGCCGAAGAACGACAACAACAACAACAAAAATACAATGTAGCGACTATTACAGCAAGGTAAGGAAACATACCGTAGTAACACAACATACTGCATACTGATAACTAGATCATACCATAACTGACAGCACAACAACACACACATAATTATGGTGACATAGCATAACACAACACATGTGGCTGTTAGATTTCCCAGCCTCATTGCCAGCAGAGGCGTAACAACAAGCAGCTGTAGACTTTCTATTTGAAATCACACTGCTCAGCCTAGGCTAATTCGAAGTTCAGTTTATTGCATGGCAATGTCAACTGAATGTTTTTTTTTAAATTAACATTGATCATTTATTGAAATTTTATCAAACTGGAAATTTTTAAGAAGAAAGAGCGACACAAAGAGCGGAGAGGATAACAACTGTATGGACGGGACAGTGCACAATAACAACCTGAGTAAAGGCATGAACGAGAGAATGGAGGAACCTGGTGTTCCCGAATGAGGAAGCCCCCGACTTAACATTTAAAAACAGTATCGATAGGATGAGAGGATTTTATAAACTGAATCCACAGTTCAGAAACACTTAGTCTACCAAGGCAGCAATGATGGCACTGATGGCTTAGAAGTTGAGGACTGAAATTGATAATGATAATGCCATCAACTGTGTTAACTTTGTGTGGCCCCGAAATCAAGGTCTACCAAAGTGAAAAACTATGCTCTACAGTCCCTAAATGGAAAAGCTCCTGGGAGATTATACAATCAATCAATAATCAAATTTCTAAAACCAGATCTCTCCACTGAACTGCATTATTGGTCAAACTTTGGAGTTTTAATGACATGTTCACTTCTTCATAATTGTGACCCGCAACACTGGATTTAATTTATTGGCAATATTTGCATCATTTGACAGATATGGAATTAAGCCACTATGCTCCCTTTGAAAACTCCACTCCGGGATATGGTATTGTAAATTAAGTCATTTTCCCAACCAAATGCCTATTCCATGACCGAAAACGAAGACTTTAAGGATCTGATTAACGTTCCAAGGGTTCTGCGTGCGTTGCAACCTGCCTGTTTAATATTATCTTCATTCAAGGATATAGAATCCACTTAGTGTTTTTACATTGCAGTCCTGGCTCCGACTTGAGGTTTTAATTGTCACTGTTTCCACCGACAAATGCCTATGGTTGCGAAAAGCGAAAGGATTTAACGTATGCGCAAAGATGTTCTGTGTGCGTTCGCACACGGGCCTTGGTTTATATTATAGTCTCATTCACAGGACTATCTAGAATCCATCTACAGTCAGTTGAACAGTTGTCACTGGCTCGGACTTGAATGGTCTCTACTTCAGTGCCAGCTTTTTCATCTGAAAATTTACTGGGGGTTGGAAAGAGAAGAATCATATAGTATGCACCTAAATAAATAGACCTACTGCTCTGTTTTAAGGAATGGTTGTAACTGGCAAAGATCAGACAGGACCGACCAAGTTCTGGCACACGTACATACATACGGATGCCTCAAACTTCTTTAGGCAGTGATCGTGATTAGTCACGTCAGTGCAACCTGTTGAAGGAGAGAATGTCTGCTTTTTCCTGATTGACAAAAACCCAACTTTGCTAACCAAGTGAGCGAGCTGTCTACTTAGCCGTCGCTGCTTATGCCTACTTTCTTTAGGTAAAAAAGTGTGATATTTTGACATGGGCAGGGGGAGGGCTTAATTGTAAGTGTCTTGTACCAACGCTACGGTGCATTTAAGTTGTCATGTGCAAACGTATAACAGCATAGCATGGACGCGGGAGGGATTTTACTCTTTATATCCCACCATCACTTCAGTGCATTCAATGTCTATGTGTGAATGTATAACATCACCTTGACAAGGGCACAGGGAAGGGTGGGACTTCTTCATTGATACTTGTACCACCACTTTATCATCTCATAGGACACAAATTCTGGCAGGCACAACACTACTGAGTTAGTAAAAAAAAATCAAACCATCTCAGTCTGGCACAACAACACAGTACAGAAGAGCCATAGGGGTGTGTGTGAGGAGGCGACTGGACAGGGGTCTAACCTAGATCTATAAGCAAATCTTCCATGGAATTGAAAGGAGCCAGATATATGTCAATGAGTCGAAATGAAATGAGTCAGATATGCATTGTTATTGGAGTCCTCTACTCCTTCTTGGGCCCCTTTCTCCGGCTCCTTAAAATCTGCACTGTGTAAAAAAAAATACAAGCTACACTTTTCAGTTGTATATCTATCATTTACCATAATATGAATGGGTGGTCTAGAGGTAATGCACCTGCCCAGAGGGCGAGAAGTTCAGGTTCAATCCCCATTAGTTTGTGCCCCAACTTTTCCCTTATCTCAGATCAGAGACCCCGGAATAAGCCAATGAGGGGGAAAAACAGGATGGAAGAATGATATGATTGTTTTGGTTTAGTGAACCTATACCTCTTTTCAATCAGTGTTAGCACAGCTACAGTTTGACAGGATGGATCATCATAAAAAAATTATGTCCTTAAGGAAATAACCACATTGCCTTTATTTTGATTGATGTATGTTTTTTTTGTGGTTATGTGCAGTAATGTTCATGGATGTGGTTGCTTTGAGAATTATTACTCTTAAAAGGGTTGTAAGATGGTAGGAGCCTGAGTGCATTATGAAGATTTGGTTTTAATTGTTGCAAACTCTAGTGTTTGCTGGTCAAGAAAGCGGGCATTACTATAATGCAGCAATAGAGGATTTTCGTTTTGTAGTGACTTTCCCTCCTAACCTTCTTCAGTAGTAGTTGAATTCACGAGGAGTTGAAGATTCGGAAGGACGGTGGCAGGATGGTTAAGACGTTTGCCTGCCAACAATTAAACCGTGAGGTTCTGGGTTCGATTCCCAGCCTCGCCCTTTCTTCCCAGTTTGACAAAAAAATCGAACTGAATGTCAAAGTCCTTCGGATGAGACTATAAACCGAGGCCCCGTGTGCGAACGCATGCAGAACATCTTGCGCACACGTTAAATCCTGTTCCGCTGTTCGAAAAGTAGGCCATTGTGTGCCGGTGGGAACAGATGACAAAATTTAAAAAACCGCATACACATGCATAAATTTAAAAAGCGCTTTGATTTGTAGCTTTACGAGATTCAGCGCTATATAAATTCCATACATTATTATATTATTATTATTATATGTGATGGTGGAGAGGCGTGTTGTGCTGACTTGACTGAAAATCAGACTTTGATCAGTCCAAGATGACACTGACATTGGAGACAAGATTTTGAGAGAGGCACAGTCACACTGTTTATCTCAGTTCAGAGCAGTGATTCACTGTAAACACTGTGTTGGTAATAAAGGTCAGGATATCTCAGCTTTGTCATTGTGTACCTGTCACATGGGCCAAGATTTAAGTTAATCTGCACTGAGTGTGAGTGTGTGTGTGTGTGTGTGTGTGTGTGTGTGTGTGTGTGTGTGTGTGTGTGTGTGAAAGTCAAAGTCAAACTTTTATTTTCAGATGGTACATTGAATAAGCGGTGCATTTGCTTTTTTTCATCAAGCCATCTATGTAAAGAAAAAAAAGCGAGAAAAAAAAGATAATGTATATGCAGACAGAATAAAAAACCTAATCTATGGTAAACTATACAAATCAAATAAGAAAAACAATAACATATGCATATGTGGAATTAAAAACAAAACAAAAAACCCAGAAAATATTAGACCATACAATTCAAATAATTCAAAAATCTTGAAAAAATATCCGTCATAACACAAACAAACAAGCAACAAAGAAAAACCAAACCAAAACAAACAAAGAAGACAAAACAGAATAAAAATAAAAACCCCACACCAACTGCTTCCCTCCCCCCCCCCCCCCCCCCCCCTCCCACACACACATAACCTTCAACCATACAAACAACTGAATAAAACAACAACAAAAAGATGAATCAACAAGAACAACCACAACAAGGATATAAACAATCAAACAAACACAAACATACGTACACAACAACAACACGACAATAACTAACATAGGACAAGAATAACAGCCAAGACAAATGAAGAACAATATAGAACTAACAAAAGACGAGAAAAAGAGTCCAAATATCCCCTCCCCGTCCTCAAGAAAACACCCTAAACCCAAAACAAACAAAAAGCAAAATAAACCAGAACCCAACCCCCACCACTACCAACAATAACAACAACAACAACCAAATGGATATAAACAGAGAAAACTGATGTATTATTTAAACACTTACATACACATACACATCCTCACCCATATCCCCTTCACCACATAATATACTCATATATAAGGAAAACAAGAATAACCAACAGCTATTGGATTCAGAGCAAAGAAGTATAAAAAAGACATCCATTCCCTCCCTTTCCCCTGGTCATATACACGCATGTACTTTTGATTTGAGGCAGAACAACGTTAATCCTTCGATCAAAGAATAAATTCAGGCAATGTAAACCCACCCAGCAGTGTGTGTGTGTGTGTGTGTGTGTGTGTGTGTGTGTGTGCGTGCGTGCGTGCGTGCGTGTGTGTGTGTGTGTGTGTGTGTGTGTGTGTGTGTACAAGCTATCAGATTAGGAATTTCTATAGCAACGAAAGTTGACTGATAGCCATGATGGGTTGGCCATTAGTCAGCAAAACTTTCTCAGTCTTGTTAGAGACCATTATGGTGAATCGCATAATGGATACGGAGTCTGCAAGACTGTAGACCTTTGTACGACATTTAATGGACGGTAAATGGAAACGCTGAACTTTGAACAGATTTATTCATAAGAAGTACTGGCCACACAGGAAGGGGGTTGCTGATCAAATCAATGATTTTATTTTATTTTAAAAACACGGTAAGTACAGCTTTGACAAAAAAATGCAAACAAATCCACAGTGGGAGAAAAACATATGACATCATAATATCTCTTAATCAAGGTATTACATAAATATATAGCTCATGGTTTCATGGGGGACGGGATAGCCTAGTGGTTAGAATATTGCGCTAGCAATCTGACGACCCGGGTTCGATTCCCGTTCAAGGGGATATTTTCCCCTTGGAGTTAACATCAGTGCAGACTCCACTCTCCCCATAAGTCCTTCGGGTGAGACTATAAACCGAGGCCGCGAATGCAAACGCACGCAGAACTCTTGCACACGTAAATCCTGTTCTGCTTCGAGAGAGCCATGTTACCGTGAGATGACAGATACAAACCGCATCACGAGACTGGATGAAAAGCACAGATGCTTTCCATTATCCCGATAAAAAAAATAAATAAATAAAGATACACATCATAGAGAAACAGTCTAAATGCATTAGCTAGCGTATATTGTTGCTGGCATTGTTTCGCCTAGCGTCATTAAAGCAGACAACACAAACCCAAAATTCTTCGCTCATACACAGAGAGGATGTTGTGTACAATTCACCATGAATTTGTGTACTAATTTGATAGTCCCTACTGACACATAGTCTGAATGTACTTTGTCTATAAATAAAGCCTATCATCTCACTTAAATAAAATGCTTGCTTGTTTGCTTGAGAGAGAGAGAGAGAGAGAAGGGGGTGGGGGCAAAGCCGTGCCCCTTGCTTTGACTTAGTGCTTGAGCTCACGCCTAGTAGACCTATAGCTTATTGTAAACAGCTTACAGATCAAGCAGCATGCCCTTCCCTCTCCCGGCTTTACAGCTGTACATGATTGTGTGAAAACGGCAAACTGACATTCTCACTGAAGTCCTTCGACCTGGATACGAGACAGACTTTACTTTTTTGTGTGGTATAGTGTACATAAATACTGAACAATCAGAGCATAACGAACTGCAATGAATCCATGAGCTTCAAGTTGTTGATCAAGTCCTGTTTGAAGCACACAGGGTATTCCCTTCAGTCAGCTTTCAGTTAATATATCAACACTGATCATTTATGATTGTGGAATTATATCTGAGACATGACGTTGAGGATGATGTGAGCTCCCCCGCACACACACACACACACACAAACGCGCGCGAGCGTGTGTGTGTATGTGTGTGTAAGGGGTAGGTAATTCAAGTTTTAGCACACTCATGCACAGAGTGCACACAATACTAATATGAAATGCACGCTTGCTTGCTTATACATTGATAAAGTGATTCACGCATATGAAGGTCTTTAGTACATAACTACACTACTTTTATCATAGTATGGATAGGCTTTTAACCCCATTCACTATCTAAATGAAGGCCAAGGCCGACAGCAAGATAATATAAAGCCAATACATATATGATATCAGCTCAAAGCTCGTGTAATCCTAATACTGACGATCACACACAACACACACACACACACACACACACACACACACACTGACACTTCTTGGGTTGTTCTGAACGAATGATCAACGTTGAAATATGATTCTGCAATTGAGCACTGGCAACTTTTTAATGAAAGAGAGAGAGAGGCGTCGAATGGAATGGAATCGATTCTGTAGCGTTTACATAAGCATTGCCATATGACCATCAATATTGAGCATGATGCTGTTACACCCACAGTAATGTCTTTGTGTAGACAGTAACAGGAATAGTTACTTTACTGATGACAACTATCACTGTGTGTCAATTTCTTTTTCTGTAGCAGGCACAGTCATCCGCGATAGGCCTAGCAGAGAAATCTTGTTCCACACAACGTTGAAGGCTGCAGCCTTACCCTTTCGTTGCAAATCACGCTACTTGCTTCATATTTTATAAATATGAGCATGTATTCTTCATTGGTGGTAAAGTGGCAAGAATATTCTAAAACAATGGCATCAGATTCGCATAGGCCAAGCAGCACGTTTGCATTTTCTGAACAATGTATGACAACCTTTCTGAACGATGAGTTTCTGTGGCTGTCTGTTAGCCTTCTCTGCACGGACCTGTCAAAGTAGGAAGATATTCCTTAACAAGGCATACCGACCTCTGTGTGTGTGTGTGTGTGTGTGTGTGTTTCAAAGCCTGCTAGACTATTGTGCCACCAAGGTTTCGAAGACAGCCTTTTAGGTATAGGCCTTGGCCTCAGAAAGCTGAAGAGACACTTGGCTTCGCATTTAGATTCATTTGGTAGATCCGTAACTGGCTGACAGTTTCATCTACTTTGACTCTTAGTAAACTTGTATGCAGATTCGCTAGTGTCTTACTTCTCTTCGTGTATGTCTTACAATCATCTAACAAGACCAACTGTACAATAATAGATTTGGAATGACTAGATGAAACCAGTCATCGTCATAACTGGAGTGATTGTGCAATGCTAACAACAATGATAATGATGATGGTAATAACAGCAAGATAAAGATGAATGATTGTTGTATAGGCTAACATAAACATTTTGGATTAACAGCTCATTACCCTTCTTTATCCCTTCATACTTTTTTCAGTAACACACGACAACACATACACTCAAATACGCACATGCACGCACGCATGCATGTATACTTGCTCTTTCTCTGTTTCTGGTCCATCCACCTGGAATGAACTCCCTCTTTCACTTCGCCAAAAACCTTCACTTGATACCTTCAAATCCAGCCTCAAAACGCAATTATTTCCGACCTGACACTTTCCCCTTATATCTGTTCCTACTTTTCAATGGCATCCTTCATCACCACCTAAGTGTTTGTGTGTGTGTGTGTGTGTGTGTGTGTGTGTGTGTGTGTGTGTGTGTGTGTGTGTGTGTGTGTGTGTGTGTGTGTGTGTGTGTGTGTGTGTGCATAAACTTGAAATATCTTATGTTATTTGAAGAAAGTTGCATGCGTGTAAATGATTTGAGTGCAAGCGCTTGATTTGTTTTACAAGATTCAGCGCTATATAAATTCCATTATTATTATTATTATTATTATACTGAAACACAGGCGCACACATCACAGGATACATTTAACCTGCTCTTTGATTCAAACATAATCTAAGCCTACAGGGAAATCTAAGGAAAAGAAAAGGTGCCTGCGCGCTGGCAACTGTTAAGATAGTAGGCTCGATGCATGAGCATCCTCACGTAGGTCCCAAACCTTGCTATAGGCCTAATGATCTCTGGTTTCAGAGAAGTGCCTTTGGTATCATAGGCTATAGTGTGACGATCACACTGAGCTTCAAAGTCACTTAAAAGGCATAAATTGTGATTGGGTTGGGGGAGGGGGCGTTGTTTGTTAGGTTGTTTTGTGTTTAAGTTGTGAATTTTTTGGGGGTATTTTTTCTGTCGTTTGTTCATTTGTTTTCTTTATATCTTTTTCAAAAATTTTGGTTTAAAGTAGCAGTTTCTTCTGGTTGTTGTTTTTTTAACACTAGCCACTAACCCCGACACGAGTCCAGCCCAAACTGTGCTCTCCTCAGTGCTGCCCATCCACTGACCCCAGGTCAAGTAAAGAAAAGTTACCTCAGTGGTCAGTACAGCCAGAGGTCACTGTCCCTGGCTCTGACTCACTGGACCGAGAAAACCAAACTGACATAACCCCTACCATCAACCTGCCTGTCTTTCTTTGCTGGGACTATTGCACTGCTCTGGTACTCAGCGGTGAACTATTCAGACGTGTTTTAGTAAGCGTGTGCTCGTATGATTGCAGGCTGGATACCTTCGTGTTATCCACACCACCAGCCATAAGTGGCCGTCTCTTTTATGAAAGACGGGTGGGTTTTTTTTTTATATAAATGTCTGTAATGTGTTTTGCGAATAGTAGCACACGGCACCCCGATTCATGGTCTTATTCGAAAAACCTGTAGGGAATGGAGTCAGCACCACTAGCCAGCGTTTACTCTTGGGACAAAACATTGTGAACCAGAGAGCTAAACGGAGAATCAAACCCGTACCCCCTGACTAAGAAGGTCGTCTATGGTGTCGTTCAGTGGGGCTTGTGGCTAGCTGGATCAAGACGTTCAGCTGCGCCAACCTGGTTCATTAAGTGACTGGAAATTACTTTTAAACTGTTCAGCACATCGTTTTATGTCAACACAGACGAAAACAAGCTTAAAATAAGGGCAAAAAGGATAATTAAATAAACTTTATCTGATTAATATCTTTACTTCATTAACATTTTTTTTTTTAAATTGCCGTTGTGTTGGGGTATGTTTTCATCTGTGTTGATATAAAACGATATGTAGTTGAACGTCTTGATCCAGTTAGCGACAAGAAAACCACTTAATGACACTACAGTCGTCTGTCCCAGTCAGTAGGTCCACACTCTAAACATGTGCACAATTATCATGTTTGGTGTCAGTCTATGCTGTAGGCTTAGGAATTCAACAACCACTTTGCATTTTAAAGCCTCTTCAAGTCGTAAACCTAGGTGCTTTCTTTTCGAGCTTTATCAACAACACCCCCCCCCCCCCCCCCAACAACAACAAAAACACACAAAAAACCAACAACAACAACCAAACAAAAAAGCAACCCAAAAAAACCCAACAACAAACCAGCAAAACAAAACAAACCCAACAACAACAAAACCCATCTCCAACTCCAAGCCAGTGGCCCGCTCAGTTGTCAGCTCCAGTGATATCAGTGTCCCCCGACTCAACTCAGTAGGCAAAGAAACACAGATTGCATAACCCTGACTGTAATCTTACAGGCAGTTTACCAAAACCGTACAGCACATTCCAGATTTATGCGTCACAGTCGAAGCACCCATTACATTTTAAGGAAGTTCCTTCTAAATTTGCTCTTGAAACGATGCATGGATATCTATTATGAAGCTAATGTTTATCAAGTCAATTTTGCCTCAACTGAAAACATTCACTCTCACTCTAGTTCTATTTTCTTTCCCCCCACCCCCCTTTCTTTTAAAGGCATCTTTTCTTTTCTCCCCCCCCCCCCCCCCCCCCCACTCTTCTTGTATACTGACTAGATCTACTTGTAAACAAGTTGGATGTGCAAACAATCCACAACCAAAACACTGATCCCTGGCTTGTGACTGACTGATCCTTCCCTGTTTATGAGCACTCTAGCCTATGCAGATATGTCATCGTGTTTACTGGAGGAAAAAAAAACCTCCACAAAAAACCCTGGAATGTACAGATTAAAAAAAAAATTCCTGCCAAACAATGACGATGATGATGTCTTTTACTTCAAGACGGATAGGCCTATTTAAGTAGACTACTGATCAACACGGAAGAAGGAGACAATAAAAAGAATGAGCGCCACAGGCCCCACACTGATGCAATCTATGTGCTGGCTAAAGTTGGACTTTGACACCGCAGCTCAAGGTAGACAGACATACATGTATAGGAGCTGAGGTCGAGGTCCACATTCCACCAAGTATCGTGCCTTGTCGTAAAGTGAAAGTGGGGAGGAAAAAAAAAAAAGAAACAGTCAAGCCACGTAAATTAAATAATATTACTTTATTTCATTGGATTTTAGACTTGCAACGATTTTAACCTTGTATTACATGTAATATAACCATAACTGCTGCTGTTTTCCTTAAACGGTCAAGCCACGCAAAATGAAAAATACGTTATTTCATTTTATTGATGTTCACAAATGTACCGAGTTCAATTTTGTATTCCATGCAATAGCCGTAACTGGTGTGCCTTTAAAGGATAGAAGATCCTGGTCAGATTTTCTCGTGTGAGCAAAATCCCCACTATCGACAAGACACTCTGTATGACCCACAAGGTGTCTGTACTATTCTTGCTTAATCAGTAAGTATTCTAAGTGTACACATAGACCATGGACGCTCAAGGACTTCCAAGCGTCCTTCAGTCTTCTCGGACGCTTTGACTAGCGGACACACGATGATAATACCACCCCCCCCCCCCCCCCAAAAAAAAAAAAAAACCCCAAAAAACCCAACCCAACCAACCCCCCCCCCCCAAAAAAAAAACCCCAAAAAACAACAACACCCATACAACAAAAAAACCCTGTGTTATCACGACCCCATCGCATAAAGCAATGTGTGTGTGTGTGCGTGTGTGTGCGCGCGCGCACGACGTGTGTGTGTGTATATGCACATATGTTTGCCTGCGTGTTTGTGTACATGTGCGTGAGTGCGTAAGTGCGTATGTGTGTCATTGAGAATATATACATGTGTGTTGGGAGGAGGAGGGGATGGGAGGATAGACGCAAGAGAGGGGAGTGGATACTAGTTGCCTGTATGCGCGCGCGCACACACACACATACATACATACACACACATAACCATACCTGATGATTATGTATATTTATGCAAACACAGACATTTTTTTTAAAATCTGAATCTTCCTCTCCGTCTCTAACCGATTTGACATGAAGCACTGAGACACTGACATACGATACTGCGGAGACACTGGGGAGGGGTATGTCATATGTATATTACAGTCAAGGTTACTTATTATCAGTGTAGGTTACATTTCCCCCCCACCACAATCCTCAGCCGTTTGTAGACTGTTAAAGTACAGGTTGTGCATTTAGCATTCTTTAACCTTTGTAGAGCCTAAACCTGTTGGAGAGAGACAGGGAATTGAATGAATGTTATTTAAAGAGGGTCATGGCATAAACACATGCTTTTTTTTAGAACCAGTCATCTGGACCAAAAGAACACACACAAAAAACCCGAACAGAAAAACCTCGCAACCAAACACAAATTTGTTCAAAGAAAAATGGAAAAAAAAAAAAATCATCCACAAATAAAGTGCAGTTATTGTAAGAGAGAGAGAGAGAGAGAGAGAGAGAGAGAGAGAGAGAGAGGAGAGAGAGAGAGAGAGAGAGAATACATTCAGTAGTAGTAGTAGAAGAAATAGTAGTAATAGTAGTCTTCATTGTTTTATGTCTTTCTACTTAATGGTACCAACATGTGTGTGTTTGCTCGCGGAATTGGCATGTCTCAATGCAGTGTTATTGTCGTGCATTAGCGTGTGTGTGTGTGTGTGTGTGTGTGTGTGTGCGCGCGCGCTGTGCATGCACGTGTATTTATAGTTGATTGTGTCAATCTAGACTGGGCACCAGCTCGCGAAATTGGCATAGAGCGTCTCAATGCAGTGTTATTGTAATGTATTATTGGTGTGTGTGTGTGTGTGTGTGTGTATGTGCCACCCTGTCATTGTTGCACTTCTGTTTTGGTCTGTCAGCTGTGTGGCATGGCATAGGCCTTAACACACACCCTCACACACATTTAACCCACACACATCATACTGACAGTGAAAACATAATTGATTTTTGTTTTTATGGATTCATGAATGGAGATACACAAGAAGACACAAACGCTGTGCTCCTGAATAGCTGTACAAGACTTTATTTCAATGAGGCCACCGGCTGTGCAGCAGGCAAAAATTATTATCGTTTCCGCCACATGTGGATTATATATACAAGTGTCGGTGTAAACCGACTGAACTCGGTGCAAGTAGTTCAGGATTGAGAGGGACTGATAGATAACATGAGCCAAATATTTGCATAGATAGGCCGACATGCAGCACTGAGGCCTTGAATGGTTTAGTATTGTATTTTATTATATAGCCTACTACATTTAGTCACGGCAGATTTCTCTGCGTGAAATTCGGGCCAGTTTCCTCGAAAACAGCTAGTCGCCACAAGAGCAGCACCAGCCTTCTTTTTTCTCCATGTTTCTCCTGTCTGCGTGTGGACTTGTTCCTGGTTTGTTTGTTTTTCCTACAGAAGTTCGCCAAGGACAATTCTCTTGTTGCCACCATCACTCAAGGTCTTGGAATGGAGGAAAAGCTAGGGCACAAACGGGAATCGAACCAGCACTTTGCTTTCTGGGTAGGTGCTTTTCCTATGGACCACCTATCCACAATTGTACGAAAGATCGCAAGACATGCACATTGTAGATCTATAACAGAAAAAAAAAGTTCCAAGATGAGATGATTTTGAAGTCTTAATAATTTAGAAGGGGAACACCAAAGAAAAAACCCACAAAGACTACCCAACAAGACACAGAAAGACAGAAGAGAGAGAGAGAGAGAGAGAGAGAGAGGAGAGAGAGAGAGAGAGAGAGTGAGTAATGCATGCTCAATTCATGTCCATCATATTAGCAATAGAAAAGCAAAGATTCCTCACTTCAGTACTCCTTAGTCTAGGAATGTGATCTCATCACTTCGTAGCTACACAATGGAAAAACTGATCTTAAAAAAAAGAAAGAAAGTCTTAATAATTTGACTGGATGCTAGCTGCTGACTGGATTCTAGCTGCCAACACGTCACCGCCAGGCTACATTAGCTGCGTGGATCGTGAATGCTGCACGTGTGGTTTTAAGTCATATTCTCCCAAGGGAATGCCGGAGGCCTGTCAGAGTAGATAGCATCCCCACCTTCTGTGCTAGACTACAGAACTGGAAAAGAAAATCCAAGCCATTGAAATGAACTCATTCAGAAAGTTCTTCACATTTCCTGGCATGACCAAAGAATCAACGAGCCAGTGTGGCAAGAGGTGATCATGAAAGCTGAGCTGCAAAAAACCCTTCTGGCTCTTGTAAAGAGGAGGAAGCTGGCGTGGTTTGACCACGTATCTCTCTTGCCAAGACTGTTCTACAGGGGACACTTGAGGGAGGAAGACACAGGGGCATTGTATTGTACAGCAGTCACAGCAGATTTCTTGGTGTGAATGTTGGGCTGCTCTCCCTTGGGAAAGCGCATTGCCACCCCATTATTTTTTTCTTCTTTTTCTGTCTGCAACTGTGTTTGTTTCCTGATCAGAGTGGCTTTTTTTAATACAGAATTTAGCCAGGAACAATTCTTGTTGCTGTGGGTTATTTCATGTGCTCTAAATGCATGTTTCACACAGGACCTCAGTTTATCACAAAACACAAGCACCCAAACCACCACTCATGGTCTAGTGGATTAGGGGAAAGTTTCGAGCACAAATAATAATAATAATAAATGGAATTTATAAAGCACTATATCTTGCAGAGACAAATCAAAGCGCTTGCACTCAACTCATTCTTACACAGTCATACAACCAGTAACGATTAATAGTTTCAAGTCCAAATGTGAACACATGCACGCACACACACAGGTCACACACCCTGGCAGGGCAATAGAATCTCGGCTGTTGAAGGCAGGGAAAAGCTATGAGATGAAGCAGGAGAGGAAAATCTTAGGTTTCAAATAAATGTCTTGAGAATGGATTTAAAAGTGTCATAAGAAGGCTTTTGTCCCGGTCATTCCAGATCGATGGACCAGAAATACAGAAAGAGCGATGGCCGACGGTGGATTGGTTGAATCTAGGTATGGAAATGGGAATGGACCACCAACCACTATACTTCAAACCCAGACTTTTCGCATTCTAGACAGGTGTGTTACCTTCAGACCACTCCATCTGGGATGAGATGAACTGGATGCAGGAAATTAAGATTGTATGGCTTGACATGGCGGTGTTGTGTGAAAGAGCAAGAAGCAACCGCTGGAGCAAAATTGTGGACTAATGCATCTTGTATGTCTCCTGATGGCACCTTGGTTAGGACTGTGATGGCCAATGATGATGTACTCATATCTGGCCATACTAAGGCGTGTTTTGAGTTCTGCGAAGTTTTCTGTCGAGGAATTCTTGTCTGAAGCTGATGTGGCACTGACATCACTCCTCAAAAGCCATTTGCATGAGACTATAAAGCAAGGTCCTTGTGCATATGGTGCGAACATTTGTGTACACCTTAAAATGCCATCACATACGCTACTTGGCCATGGAGCTGGGTTACAGGTGGAAGTTATATTAAGGATGGTGGTCCTAACAGCTGTAGGGAGCAGCGTCGACTCACTCTCAGGCCATTGAGAACTTCTCTAGTATTCCCTGGCAAAGGGCAGGACCATTTTGGTTGTACTGACCAAGCCGCAAACGGACTGGACACCTCGACACGGCTTATTGCTGGGGTAAAACAGTGCTCAGCGGATAGAGTCCCATAATCACAAGGATTTTTTTTGACTTGGGCCAACTCCTACCCAGCGTGTGTTTGCTATGGGCTCATTGAAGACTTGAGGCAGGCCACACAGTCCAGCTTCACCTACTTTAAAATGTACTTTTGAGAGTGTTGCTCAAATTACCCGACCAACTCTGCAGGTGTCTATCTCTTGGGCACAGTTGATGCCTGGATATATCACAATATGAAATATCCTTGTCAAGTAGTCTCAAAACAAACAAAAAACCCAAATTTGTTTTAAAAAGTAGTCTCAAAACACATACAAGTCCAAGCAACATCATAACAATTAACATCATCCTCATCACCAATGATCTAATATCACAGATTGTGAAGAAATGTCTCCTCAGTCCACTCAGTGACCTTTTTGATTTGTCCATTTCGTGTAGCAGTTTGTCCTTTTAACACCTGGCAGGTCAGAACAAACATCCTTGGACAGTCCGTCTCAAGTGCGACGTTGAGAACGACAAACAACAGGCCTATTCTCCTAGTGTCGATGTTATCACAATGGGTATTGTGTGATGGTGGTTTTCTGATAGTACAGTCCCTACATTGAATAGCTTCTTCCCCAAAGTCAGAATGCGGCTACCTTCATAGTAGGCAAAAACGATTGCATACGCAAAATCTCACCATTGGTAATCTCAGCACTCTAGCTGAGGAATGAAAAGAAAATTTAATAGCTCTAAACCAAACCAAACTAAGGAGTCATTGTGGCACTTTATCGGCTAAAATGAACGCACCCTTTTTTTTTGGCTTATGGTTGCACCATTGATAAAGACCTGTATAACTGTCAAAACTGTACACATTCTTTGTGTTTGAAGAAAAGTGTTGTTTTTTGGGGGGGACAGTTGAATTATGGAACTAATCACATTACACATCTCACTTCCTTGCTGTTGGTGTGTGTGGGGTTTTTTTCTGCCTGTATAGTTTTTTTTTGGTTGCCCCCCTTTTTTTTGGTGTGCTTTGTTGTTGGGTTATTTTTGGTTTTTGTTCTAGTTCCCCACCCCTTCTCTTGTTAGGAACGCGGATGTCTAAATTGTCCTATTTTTGGTTGTTTGTGTTTCTTCTATTGGGGATCTTATGTATAGTACAACATTGCCAAGTGTGAATAGACTATAAAGTAAACAACACACACACTTGGGTTTCTGATGTCAAGATCTGATTTATTGCTAATCCTCATGACATTCCCAATGGAGAACCAAGAGTGGCGAGTGACAATCTGTGAAGGTTGCAGAGGGTGGGGGTCCTACTGAAAGAAAGAACATTGTTTGCAAAATGTGGAAACAAAAGGGATGTCAGCATCACAATGTGACTTAAGACATTCCATTGTTTAGTTGTCAAATGGCTTCGTTTTATTTTATTCTTGTTACTTATTCTTTCATTTTGAGGATGAAAGACTAAGCATTCATGTGCTATACTTTAAACATTTTTTTGTTAACATCCAGTCATCATGCGCATGCGGTTTGTAAATTCTGTCATACATTCCTAAAGAAAACTTTAAAAGAGATAAGAACAAAGATCAAAAGAAACAATAGTCTATGGTTAGAAAATGAACGCTCTAAATACCAATTGCAAATGTTCTGAGAAAGACACAAGAGTGTTTCCAGCAAATCAAAACAAGTAAAAGGAAGTAACCTGTCATTTCAAAATCAAAGCCTAAATGACAAGGATGGGAAAACTCTCACTGAAATGAAGCAAATATTAGACAGGTGGCATGAACGTGGAAAAGAACGGTTTGACACCAACAACAGTACGACTGGTGAACTGTCGCGCAATGTAGATCCGCAAGAGCTAGAACCTTTGCCACTAAAGGAAGACATTACTGATGCTATCAAGCAACTTAAGGCAAATCCCCTGAAATGGACAAAGCACCAAGTGAACTTTTGAAGAACTCTGGCCCTTCCAGCTTTAAATCATCTTTGTAAAAGAATTTGGGAGACCTGCCTATCGCCCAGATAGTGGAAGCAACAAGAAATGGTCATACTCCACAAGGGTGGGATTACTAAAGACTGGCAGTTACAGAACAATTGCCTTGATAAGAACTCAGCAGAGACAGAGAAAGATGGCGAACCCTGGCGGCATTGCGTTGAGCTCCTACTGACAACAGCCGAGTTGACACACACATGTGTGAATGCAAGAGCTGTCTTGTGTTTGTATGCTTGTGTATGTGTATACATGAAATATGTAATTTTATTGCTGGTTTCATGTGTTGGATGAGATGATACAACCCAGGGCCTTTGGACAAACACAGTGCATACAACAGAACTCACAACAACAAATTATTGTTCCTGGGGTGAACCAACTGTATTGTGGGTGTGTCTGTGTTCATATGTTTTTATTTCTGTACATGCACCTGCATGCTCCTGTGTGTGTGTGTGTTGGGAGGGAGGGGGGGAGGGTGGAGGTGGGAGGTGTTAGAGAGATGTAAATATTTGGGAGAGATTGAATTTGTAGACTTCTTTCTTTATTGATGAAGTGTTAAATCATTTATCCATTTCTTGATTTTTAGCCTGTTTTTTATGCTGTTGTTTTTTTAAAAACCAGTAGCCCTATATAGCTATTTCTGAGAACTGGTTATTCATAATTTCACCTTATTCTTTCAGCATTTCTTTACTATATCATATATATATATATATTTTTTAAACAATCAAATTGGGTTTAAAAATTGGGGGTGGGGGTGGGGGGCATACATTTGTTTATGGATTATTTTTCTCATCTATGGAAACATACAAATATTATACCCATATTCACAAACCTGCAAATGTACAAATATACACAACTAGGCAACTGAAAGTGGCCTGAGTTAGGAATTTAAGGTTCGACCCACACTTTATATCTAAACGTAACCATGTGGATCAATGGTCAAGAGGTAAAGCACCCAACTACACAGTGAGAAGTCATGGGTCTGATCCCCATTTAAACCTGAACAAATCAGTGGTCTGTCTTTTGGACGAGATGATGATACAACCAAAGTCCTTTGGGCAAACACAGATAAAGCATATAACACAACTCACAACAAGTTATTGTTCCTGGGGGAAATTTTGCAGAAAAAAGCCACTATCCTATGGAAACAAACACACATGTATACAGGAGACACACAACCACAAACCAGCCCAAAAACCCCAACAACAAAGGGTGGCGATTGCTTTTGTGGCGACATGCTTTCTTCACAGAGAGAGAGCAGCCTGAATTCCACACACACAAAAATCTGCCATGATTGAAAGAGGTATACAGTATACTATAATACACCTCCTTAAGACACTGAAATCTCTAGCAGGAAGCCACACTTTTACACCAATCACACAATGATTAAAACAATGCTCAGATCTTCCTGTAACAGTTCCCTGATCTGTAAGCATTTGAATGGATGTACAAGATGTTGGAGGGTTCATTTTTCTGTTAATTTCTTGAAACGTTTCCGGATTGCCACAACGAAGGAGCGGAGGTTGTTTGTACTGTTCAGTTTTTCCACTAGGCTGTCCAGGTCAGCAATCGCTGGTTCACAGTCTGAAACTGAATCAAAAAGAAAGATGAATGGATAGCTTTTTTTATGATTGCTTTTTTAAATTCAACGCTTACATTTTTTGGGGGGGAGGGGGGGGTGGGGATGGAAGAGTAAAAGTTCTTATTAACTCTTTTATTTACAAATTAATTTACATTATAAAATGGAAAAAAAAGGGAAAAAGCCACACCATACAAAGACAACAAACAGATTGTTACAGCAGAAAATAAGCAAACAGACAGCACAGTAAAAAAGTATAAACAGAGAACATTTTTACTGATAGAAATGAGGTAACTAGCAATAACAGTGGTCTCTACTGCAAAGGTTCATTCAGTGCACTAGGGGTCATTTTTGCTAATATCAGGTGCCTGTCCTTTCAAAGTCATTCAGTTACCTATTCATTTTTTCCCCTCTTTCTGGCTAGAGCTCTCAGGTTCAACAATGATGAGATTTTGTGTATGTGATTGTTTGCCCATCATTAAGGTAGCCACATTCTGACTTTGAGGATGAAGTCTACACATGACACCAGTGTGCATGTGTTTTGTAAATTCTGTCATCTGTTCCTTCCGGCATGCAATGGCCCACCCTTACGAAAGGCAGAAGAGTAGACCATTGTGTGCCGGTGGGAACGGATGACAAAATTTACAAAACTGCATACACATGGGGACTGAATGTAAAAAAGCACATGAGTACTTATTTGATTATCCTTGAAATACAATTTTTAAAAAAAAAAGGGTTTTAAGTGTGTGCATGATGCTCTGCGCACATTTGTACATGGGATGTCAGTTTAGAGTCTTATACGAAGGACCTTCAGGGGAGTGGAGTCAGTACTTTTGTTAATTCCGGGGGGAAAAAATCTCGCCAAACAGGTGTCTTGGTGGTTTGAATCTGTGCTGTCAGATCACGAGCTCAAAGCTCTAATCACAAGGCTATCCCATCCCTGTTCAGTTATTTCAATTCAAAGCTTTGATGGTCCGTGCTTTTTACTCAATGGGATCATAAAGCATACTCCTTATTTTTCATTAGATTTCTTTGCCTAAATCGGTATTTACTGATCTACTGAAACAATCTGTAAATGACCATGCCCAACTGAATTTAGATTCTGCAATGAGATTTCAGTTAGAACTAACTATAGACTACCCCCGCCCTACTGCATTATAGGATAAAAAAATTATCTGAAGTCAGAGTATGACTGCCTATCTGGTAAAGTACTTGAAAAGAGTCATGCATGCAAAGTCATCCAGAGCGTACTGTCAATCTCACAGTGATTCCAAGGTGGGATAAGTGAGTCAGAGTGAATATTCTGGGTGACTCCAAGGGTGTTAAGCTGGGGAATGTGCAACAACAATAAGTCAACTCAAAATTCATTGTTCCCCAATAGGCTGCATCTACCTTCAGTAATCACATATCCTTACCATGCCAAACTATCATGCTACAAATCAAAGGAAGAAACTTGGAGGACTACTCACTGATGTACTTTCCATTATCCACTTTTAGGAAGAAGTAGAATGGGCAGTCAGGATCCTTGTGGTCAATGTTTGTGAACACCATCTGCAAACGGTTGCCTGCCAAAGAGAAATGAGCAAATTAGCTGAACCTGAATAAAATAAGGTAAAGCAAGGTAAAGGTGTCCTATAAACTATGCAGTTGTGGAGAGAGGTCAGAGATCTCAGGTTCTTAAGGGGCCAGCATTTTGACAGTGGCACCCATCTCCACTCCCACACTGCTTTTCCTTCCCTGTCCCTTAAAGAGGGTAGGTACCCATTCACAGCTGGGTGAACTGGAGGACTGTACAGTAACCAAGGCACATGAACAATCACCCATCCATAAGGAACCCCACTCAACACTGCCGTCAGCTTGGCGATAGCAAGTGTTCTGACCACTGAGCTATCCTGTTTCTTAAAATGAATAAGGTACCAAAGTGCAAATGGAGAATAAAGAAGGAAAATCTCTATAAAGCGATTAGAATAAAATGTCCATAAATGATTCCATCTGGGTGGGGGGGGGGGGGGGGGGGGGGATAGCCTATCTGTTAGAGTGTTGTACTTGTGATCTGACAACCTGGGTTCTAGCCACCAGGTGCCCATTTTGGGGAGATTTTGTCTGGACTTATGTTTGACGTTAATGAGATGGGGGGAGGGAGTGGTACTCAGAATGACAGTGGTGATGAAGAAAGTGTATTATTTGTCAATATTTTACAGTTTAAATATGTTTTCGTAGTGAAATATCATGCTAACTAATTTGAGCTTACCTCAAAGTAATCTACGATATATATACTGTCATTGACCAAACCATCAGGATTATTCATTTAGTAATTTCTGAGTAAGAGGGACATGAACATAAGAAGTGGTACATAGGACTTTATTCCCTGGCATATACGGTGCACCTGCACTTAATAATAATTATATGGAATTTATATAGCGCTGAATCTTGTAAAAAAACACAAAACAAATCGAAGCACTTGGCAGTTAAGAGGTTAAAAGACTAACCTGATTTTGAAAGAGAGTTTTACATTTTAAAAATTTAATTCTTTTATATCGAGGATAATGGAATAAGTCCCCGTCTGAATGCGGTTTTGTAAATTTGTCATCTGTTCCCACCGGCACACAATGGTCTACTCTTACGAACAGCGGAACAGGATTTAATGTGTGCACAAGATGTTCTGCGTATGTTCGCACACGGGGCCTCGGTTTATAGTCTCATCCAAAGGACTTTTGGGGAGAGTGGAGTCTGCGATGATGTTAAAGAGTGGCAGAAAGAGGAAGGGAGAGAAGTAGAGAGACATAAAGAGAGCAAGAGACAGAGAAAAGGTCATAAAGAAGAGTGGGGAAAAAGAGTAAATGAATGTGCATGTTCCCCTTAATGTCCATATGTATGTGTGTATAAGTACATTATAACCAGTTTAGTTTACTTTGTACATATAGAGATGTTCAGATAAGGACAAACACTTGTGAGCATTTAGACCTTTGCTCAACAAAAATACACAGGCACCATAATCACTTTGTACCTGATGTTTTCTTGAAGCTGAGGCCCAGTCTGTCCCTGAACAGTTCCACAGCTCGGTTCAGTTCTTTCAACTTCCCATCCACTGCCTTGTCCTGACCCACCATCACTGTAAAACATCATGCCAAAAGTAAATAAAACATAGCTGCCAACCTTTGACAATTAAAAAAAAAATTGAATTTTGGGAGGGGGGATTTACTCCTCTCCTGGAAAAGCCTACAGGTTGATAGCATCTCACTTGCTTTGTTTGTTGCTACTTCAGTAGAATCTAGTCTATGAACTGTGCTTTCTTCAGTTAGCTGTTATACGTCTTCATTCACAAAGGAAAAATACAAAGAAAGGACAGTGAAGACAGACACAGGCAAAAAGTACTGACATTCCTGTTCCTTCACAATGCTGTTCCGCGTTTGCTCCAGATCCTTGCTGACCAGTTCTTTTTCATGCAGCTGTGAATCCACTGTGTTCATCAGAGCTCTCATCTCGTGATTTAGTGCCTGCAGTCGGCCAGCTTTTTCCTGCAAATCTAACCACAATAACATCACAATTTGTTATATGAAATAATGACAGTAATTCTCGACAGTATAAACATCAAAATATCAATAAAATAAGCACTTTTCCCCTACAGAAACACCACTGTGTAATTGGTTTCATGCTGAAGTTGGATGCGCTGGACCTGACTTATCTGATGCTTAATAGCAGCACAATGCATTTTCTCTCATATGACACTTTGACATGACAGCAATAGTTGCTGTCTGAGCATTCAAAGAAGAAAAATGTATTGCTTTTTGACTTGTCTTGATGTCCCTTAATTCCATAAATTCTTGAGGCACTGCACTGAATATTCTAGGCAGAGTGTCATGGGCAATTTGAAGGCAACAGAGCCCATCCCTCTCATAGACCCTATTTTCCACACACACAAAAGGAAGCTTGCAACTAAAGATTCCTTTACAGTAACTACATCAGACACACACATGAAACCCTCTCCCCTAACATTTTTTTATACAAAAGCTATCCAAGAAAAAAACAGAGAAAAATATTGCCTCAAAATGA
The DNA here is from genome assembly GCA_028751875.1 of Rapana venosa. NCBI lineage: Eukaryota > Metazoa > Mollusca > Gastropoda > Neogastropoda > Muricidae > Rapana > Rapana venosa. Next base: position 27,354,467 of record CM054139.1, read on the forward strand.
AATCCATAACCAGCTGTATTTTGCTGACTACTGTCACAGTGAAAGCCTGCTTTCTACTGCATTACAACAAAATATCAAAACTACGACAAAAGGTACATCTGAGTACATCTAAAACAATACTACTTTTACTAATTACAAGGAGTGGGATAGCCTAAAGGTCAGAGCACTGCACTTGTGGTTTGACGGTCTGGGATCAAGCTACCACGAGACATGTTAGTTTTTCCATCTGGAGTTAACATCAGTACTGACTCCACTTCCCTGGAAGTCCTTTAGACGAGACTACAAACAGAGGACCCGCGTGTGAAAGCTCACAGAACATCTTGCGCACAAGTTTTGGAAGAGTACTAGGCCATTCATGCCAGTAAGAATTGATGACACCCACTCTCTCCCCAAACCATGCATGAACACTATTGTGTTTAAATGTCATCCCAAAAGTAGGAGTGCGGCTATCTAATCAGTTAATGGTGGGCAAAAACTGTCATATGCACAAGAATCTTATCATCAGTGAACCTCAGAGCTATAGACAAGGAACAAACAAAAACTCTACCCCAAAACAACCTCCACCCCCTCCAAGTTCTGTGTGTGTGTGTGTGTGTGTGTGTGTGTGTGTGTGAGAAACAGTGATGAACTATATATATTTTCAATATAAAATATTTTACATTCACAAACTAGTAATGAAACCTTCATGGAAAACTTAATAGGAACTTACATTTGATAAAGCAGACTGTGACAAATCTAACAGCTGGAATGAAACTCATGGTGAAAGGGCTCACTATTTTTCAAAACATGGCATCTTTATCATACCTTTCATCTGATCCTCAATACTTTGGCCTTGAACCATGGTGTCACGAATAATACTCTGTTTCTCTTCCCCTGTCCACCGGTCGATCTTGGACCTTGTCATGGCCAGCATGGACCTTAATTTGGGCAGTTCCTCTGTTATGTCCATAGCCCCTGTACAGCTAAACAAACTTGGCTGAAAAAAAAGAAGATATTTCAAATGAACATCAATCTGCTGCATAAAGCATGCAAAAAACAAAACAAAAATCCCCCACACTGATATTAAAGCTTTTAAATTAAAAAAAAGCCCCTTTGCACAAATTCTCATGATGTCTGTAGTAAGACTATGTTAAACAGGACATTTTTTTTTAATTTGGGGGTGGGGGTTTGTACTTAAACAGGACATTTTTTTTAAATTTGGGGGTGGGGGTTTGTACTTAAACTATTTTAGTACAACTACAAGCTCTGAGCTCTTCAGGAACTCTAATTGGTTCTCTGCAAAACTTTCTGTTTCAAAGTTTTACATTTCTGCTTTTCATCTGTATTCTATTTGACATAACCTGGCTTCTCTTACAAAGTAACAACTCCTTTTCCTCCCATAAAATAGGTATGCTGCTTTTCTAACATTAGCCTGATTAGCCTCATTAGGGCTATTTCTGCATTCTGTGTGTGTGTGTGGGTGTGCTCTGCATTCTGTGTGTGTGTGTACACTGTGCGTGTGACTTTACTGCGCATATTCACGATTCATATAGCTCAAGAGACGCTTGTTTCACACTGTTTACAAACATTTAGAATAGTAGTTTTTAGTACTTATGCAATAGACCATGCACATATTTATATAGCTCATTCCTCTGCAATACTTGACTGTATTTAAAACGACTTTGACTTTGTTGTATTTATTTTCCTCGGCTTCAACATTAGTTTCACTTTTGGGCCTAGAAGTAGTTTATTAACCCAGTAATTATGCCTAATTAAATTATTCTTGTCTTATTGAGACAGTCTGGACACTCAGACTCAGACTGTCGGGCATCACACTTGAGTCAACACTGTTGTGAGTTACTCAACCTGGAAAGGCCTTTCATTTTAATACATCTGTAAATAAATGCAGTTTATTGATCGCTACTTACCAAAATTAAATAGAAATTTAGTTGAATCGTTCCAGAAGTTGAATATAACCGCGAATCCTGAGGAAGGTTTGGTCCGTTTCCGAAAAGACACGAACCAATCAAATACTTCTCTTAAAAATAGAAACACATTCAGTGATGACGAGTGCACAATGTGTGTGTATGTTTACGCCATTTTCTCTGATCAGAGAAAGTGCAATCGCAGTAATCTCTAAAGTAGACAAGCATCACAATCTGCACGTCAGCTGTGTGTTGATTTTTGTCTTTCGGGAATAAAGAATCACCAATGGAGGAACAAGAAGTACTAACTACTCTCAAGATTCTTATTATAGGAGAGAGTGGAGTTGGGAAGTCCAGGTAGGCCCAAAGAGTGTGTGTGTGGCTGTTGTGCTGAGGCTGTTGTATCCCTGACTCACTCAGTCACTGTGGCAGTTCAGCATTGTTGAACTTGAAGTGCTCATCTAGGCTATTGAACTGTGGCATGATCATCACCATGACTGTTAACATTGTATTATGAGGGCTGCTTTCAGAACAGCGCCTGGACCATATTTTATGTTAAGATTTTTAAAAAACCTGTTCACTCAGTTTTCTATCACAGTATCAGTATACTGATACTATCAGGCCTATCACTATCACCACCAATTATCAGTTATCACGGTCAGAGTATGATTCACTTAAATGAATAGGTTCTGGTCCCTTTCACAACCAAGTCAAGACTCAAAAGTCCCTTGCTGTTATTTGTCCCTTTTAGTTTTACTACTCACTATTACTAGTTTTAGTATATCAGTTTAGTCCCTTCTGACTTCAACAAAATAACTGTGTCAGTGTGTGAGTGAGGGGATAATTAAAAAACAACCACCAAAATGAGAAAAAAAAAAAGCAGTAGCAATATCATGTAGTAGTACTTTACATCAGTACACGGATTTAAAAACATGAACCTATTAAAAAGGAGAATGTTCCTTAAGGCATTAGGCATGCCTGAAGCTATCCCTGTATCAGTCCACAACTTTGGCCCATCTCAAAAGCTTTGTTTGATGGTCTAGTGCCAAGCCAAGGCCAGGCTATTGTTAAATGCTATGTGCAATTGGAGTATTGTAATAGTATTGTGTTGAAATGGTCTTTGAACATTAATGACTGGCTCTTAAAGTGTTCCCATTATCCATGCGATTGTTGGAGACCTCAGCTTATCTAAGGGGGCCAGTATTTTGAGGGTGATGCCCATCTCCTTTCCTTAGCTACTTTACCTTCCCTGCCCCTAAAGAGGGCAGGCGCTTATTTAGTACAGCTGGGTGAACTGGGGGACTGTACAGTGATTGAACTTGAAGTCAAGGCACACAGTGGCCCATCCATTATGTAACAAGGCTCAACTAAGCTTAAGCATAGCTTGGGGAGAGAAGTGCTCTGACTGGTAAGGGTAAAGGTAAAGGAGTCCCATAACCTATAAGGTCGTAGGGGAGTGAGGCATCAGAGACCTCACTTCTCTAGGGCCAGCATATTGAGGGCGCGCCCATCTCCTCTCCCTCGCTGCTTTACCTTCCCTGACCCTAAAGAGGGCAGGTACCCATTTACAGCTGGGTGAACTGGGGGAACTGTACTGAAGCCAAGGCACGCAAACAGTCACCCATCCAACTGGTAACCATGCTCGACGCTGTTTAACTTGGCTGGGGGAAAGCAAGTGCTCCGACCACTGAGCTATCCCGTGCAGTGGTAGTGGTTATAAATACTGAGGTATCCCATCCCCATATATTACCTGTACAAATCCCCTTTAGCTTGGGTATGGTTGCCTTTATTGCATAATGTAATGAGGTACTTGAAAACAGCCATACAGTGAATAGTATTAGTATTAATACATCAAAATCTTTTCATCCAGTGTGTACTAATACTGTAATACTAATAGTCTCAGTAATTCTCACATGCCTGTGCTATGAGTAAGACAGATTTACATTTCTGGGTGACCTGCTCTAGTGATGTGACTTATTGAGTTGTTTCTGTTTGTGTTACATTTTGACCATTTTCATGCCAGGGGGAAAAATGTCCAGTTATCATATGGCTCAATATTGAGTCAAAAGTGCTTAAAATCTAGGTAGATTTACTCATTAGAACATGAGTCCAGTATCTTTTTAATTGTTTTCTTTGTCTTGATTCTTTAATTTTAGGTTCACAACATTATCTTTAACTTTCAAAAGATTTTAGAGCTTGAGACAAATGTAGTCTAACATTTCATAATTGATAATGTTTGTAACGTTACGTAAATTTGTGCCAAGTTTTGACTTATTTTACATTTTTATTACATTTCAAATTTTTATCTGTGAGATTGAAGTGAAGCTCCCTTTTAAATTTTGGTGATTGTGTCAAATGTTTTTAGTACTACTACTACTACCGTACTAGTCGATTGTTTTATTGTAAAGTGCCCAGTCACTTATGATTATAAAGTCTCATATTTATAATTGTAAAGTTGGTGATGCAGGACTTACAGTTACACTTACAGTAACTTGAGTAAGATGTTGAGCAGAATCTGCTATGTAGTAAATAATTAATATCATCTTTGATTTATTTCAGTTTACTTCTTCGATTTACTGATGATACATTTGATCCAGAACAAGCTGCAACAATAGGTATGTGTTAAGTAATATTACTATTTGAAGTATTTCAGTTTATTGTTGACTATTGCCTGCTGCAGGGGGGAAGTGGTATTGAAATGCGAAAAACTTTCAAAAAGGGAAATAAAGAAGTGTGTGTGTGTGTTTCTGTGTGTGTGTGTGTGTGTGTGTGTGTGTGTGTGTGTGTGTGTGACTGTGTGTGTGTTTGTGTGTGGATTGTTCAAAATAAATTTGCACGTGTGTGTGTGTGTGACTGTGTCAGTGTGTGTGTGTGTGGATTGTTCAAAATAAATTTGCAAGAATTGAAGAAGGGCTGGGTTTTTTTTTTAATCAGTTATCAAAATTATATTAATCAAATGATTGCTTTTTTGTGTGTTGTAATTAATAATAGATAATTTAGTGATTTGCTATGAATTTATTTGTGACAGTGTTGGGTCTATAATTATGGCCCATCAGCCATGTGATCAGTCCTATGAGCAGTGAACAGTATTACTTAATGACACTGAATGGTCCCAAAACTTCTGATGGAATAAAGAGGCACCTTGGTGATAGAATAAAAAGGCACCTTGATTTGATGTCAGTCTTTTTTTTTTAAATAAATACTAAAATAGTGTTTACCAGACAGTTCCACTTTTTGCACTGTTGCAGTTTTGTGCCAGTGCTTGGTTCTGTGTTTAGTACAGATGTTTTGCATACATGTGTAGTCACAATTTGATTACTGCATGACTGTGTGTATAACTCATGATTATACACATGCTGTTAGTGTTAATCTAAAATGACACCTTCTGTGGTCATTTGCTAGGGTAGAATTGGGTGAGAGAGTTAAAATAATGAAACTTGCAAATGTTAAAGTTGAAATAAATAGGAAATGATCAAAGTCCTATGTATGCTGATGATTATATATTTTGATATTTGATTATATAATTTTATATATATATATATATATATATATATATATATATATATATATATATATATATATATATATATAATATTCTTTCAGGTGTGGACTTCAAAGTGAAGACTCTTCAGGTTGATGGCAACAAAGCTAAGCTGGCTATTTGGGTAAGACATTTACCAGTATATTTTTCTTCAAATTTTTGCCCTAGTTAGAAAATGCTAAGTGGAAGAGTACGTGTGCTGTACTTTTACTAACACAGAACTTTGCCAAGAAGTTAAAGATGGTCATGAAAACCATTGTGTAATATTAAAACACAAGTTACAAATTTGTACTAGTTTTGTTTTGCCTGTTTTGTGTCAAAAATTTTGATGACCTATCTGTTTATAAAATTCTAAATGGGAAAGTATCACAGACAAGTTATTCAACATTCTCTGCAGGTACATTTACTTTTAGTTTTAAACATTTTTGTTTAAAATGCTATTGTTTTATCAGTCATCAAACACACGTTTGTGTTGTTTGTATTGCAAATATTTTTGTTGTTGTTGTTTTCTTTTTTAGTTAATATGTTTCATTCCACTCTGTAGATGAACAATTTTTTTTAATATTGAACAAGCTTCCCCAATTTTCAGTAATCCATTAAAAAAAAAAATTCATTCCGTTTTTAGAGACTGGTAAAATGTCATTAAGGATTTCTTTTTTTCTATTTAGGATTTCTTTCAGTCTCTCTCTTTTGATTATCTTTTTTTTTTTAAAGGAAAAAAGAAAAGATGATTTCTGTCTTTTGAGGGTGTATGATTTGTTAATGACTGGCCAATAGTCATGTGATTAATTCAGTTAGAGCTCTTATCCATATGGACTTCCCTAGTTTTTCTGGCTGCTTCTTGTTTTCAGTGTATAAAACACCTACTCTATTATAAAAGAATGTAAATGTTTCCCCTCTTCTGGTCTTATGCTTTTTGGGAGAAACAGTTCTGAACATTCACTTACTCGGGCATAATGGTGTTGTTGGACTTGCCAGCTAAACCAAATAATTTTGTGTTCATTTTTTTCTTCTTCTTTTGTAAGTTATATCATTATCTGATTATGTTAAACTAGTATGCCACAGTAGGTTCCCCCTGACTTCATTGGTTTCCTTTCCTTTCTGAAAATTAATAATTTATGCTGTGTGTGTGGTGTGGTGTGGTGTGGGTGTGTGTGGTGTGTGTGTGTAGTGTGTGTGTGTGTGTGTTGGTGTGGTGTGTGGTGTGGTGGTGTGGTGTGTGTGTGGTGTGTGTGTGTGTGGGTGGGTGTGTGTGTTTAAGAGGAGCCCCAAGAGAGGAAAAGGAATGGTGTATGCTTTCCACATCTTTGTAACATCGACCTGTTCATATGAAACAATTTGTTGTAGAAAACACAACTATGGGACATGTCAGAGGGTCACTGATACACATTGAATGTTTTCAGGACACTGCAGGGCAGGAGCGGTTTCGCACACTGACACCAAGCTACTACAGAGGAGCACAGGGTGTAATTCTGGGTGAGTGCATGACTGGAAATTGACCCATCACATTTTATGGGTATTAAGGAAATAATTTTGGATATCCTGAACAACCCTGTACATTCTGACATATCTGCAATATTGGAATTTTGTTGACATAAAAAAAAACCAACAGAATCTGTAGTTTTGCCACGTTAAATTTTTTTGCTGTCTTGGTTCATTCTTCTTCATAGGAATAAACAAAAATGCTGCTGCATGTTTGTTGCCTGAAAAATTCGAATTATTACTTGATTTTTTTAAAAATTTGCTGCATCTGAAGGTTTTTATCCTGTCTGTGGCCATATCAGTTTGGATTGCTATCACAGACATGTTCCTTTTGAGGAATTTTTAAAGCAATGAATAGAATGTGTTATGGTTTCACGAGTAAGATTGGAACTCCACTGTCAGGTTTCCACTGTGTGGAAAGGAATTTTTGAGTGTTGTTCAGATAACTTTATCAACATTGAAGGTAATTGTGCATGGCAGTCTGGTTGATAACAGGAATGATATTAGAGTAACTGTACTGCACAGCCTCAAATATATCAGGATTCCCATAGCATCATTCATCAATCATCATACAATAAAGGAAAATATAAAGATGTTTCAGTTTCTGTGCCTTCCAAGTCCTGGTCTCAAGGTATCTTGTGATGAGATTAAGTCTTAATTTGTATTGTATTTCATACATTTACATTTTTTAGGGCCTACATATTCATGGAAGAATGTCATTGGAGGTATATGGTGGCAATCATTTTTCTGAGGAGTTTAGCAGAGCTGCATTGTGACTTAATAGTTAATTTTGACTTTGATGAAAGTGCCCCAGTTCTGTAGTTTTTGAAAACTTTAATGATTATATTTATTTATGTGCTTTTCCAGTGTATGATGTGAGCAGCAAGCAGTCTTTCACAAAGCTAGATGCCTGGTTGAATGAGTTGGAGACATTTGCCACCAAGCATGATATGATCAAGATGCTGGTGGGAAACAAAATCGATAAGGTAAGTGAGTTTGGCAACTGTTGTAAATGTTTGTCATTTTGCATTTTTCACAGATTGTTGGCTTGTAGAATAATATTGTGGTTACATTTCAATCAAGAATAATTTGTGGCCAGACAATTTATCAAAATGGTAATCAGCTTGGGTTAACAACTGAACCTCATTAAAAGTGTTGTCTACATTATGAAACTGTTTTTATTCTGGAGAATGTCATGTTCAGTATTGAATAAAAGAATATGCTGTTGTCTTATAGGAAAAGTTTGAACCAGATGGATTTTCCCCCTCCATTTGACATATAGCTAGGTTCATATTTGCTGTTTTGCAGGAAAAGCGTGATGTGTCGAAAGAAGAAGGACTGAAGTTTGCCCGCAAACACCACATGCTGTTCATTGAGGCCAGTGCCAAGACCAAAGAAGGAGTGCAGTGTGCCTTTGAGGAGTTAGTGGAAAAGGTGGGCATTGTCTCTGTTTTTCCCTTCGTGAAATATTTAGTTTGCCTGTGTTGAGTTATCTCTGTATTGTCATTTACAACCTGTGCATATTTTCTCTGCTTTTAGGTAGATTTTGACACTGTGTGTGTGTGTTTGTGTGTGTGTTTGTTGATCATGTCTGTGCATGGCAAAGAGAGAAGCCCTTCTCCCACTGAACACGATCACCTTGTTTATCATAAAATCTTTGTTCTGTTGTCGCAGATCATCCAGACGCCAGGGTTGTGGGAAACGAGTGGACGCAGCCTTCGCCTGGATGCCACCAGCGGTGCCGGGGCCTCCAACTGCTACTGTGTAGTGTGATGGATGGCATGCCAGAGCTGTCTGAATTGTGCATCATGTGGGCAGAGTATGTGTGTGTGGGTACTGTGTGTGTGGGGCATAGAGGAGGGGAGGCGGGCGTGTTGGGCAGTACAGGTGGAAGCTGAGGGTCAAAACCAGAACAGCATGGAGAGAGAGAGAGCCACTCTGCCAACCCATCGTGTCTTTCTCACTCCCTTCCTTCGCTGATTTTAGAGCATGACTGTGTATACACGTGTGTGTGTGTGTGTGTGTGGGTGGATGGCTTTTGTGTGACTGTCAAGTGAGTGGGGATGGGTATAAATTTGTGTGAGTGTGAATAGGGATGGTATGTACGTCTGTTGAGTGTGCTGGTGGAGGGAATAGGGGAGGAGTTATCTGTGTGTGACGTCTGTGTGTGAAAGCTGTGGTAATGGGGGAGGGAGGAAGCAGAGGAGTATAAAACTCACCCTGAAAATTACTTTGACTGCTATTATAGTACCCTGTTTTCTGAGGGTTTTTCAGAAGTATAAAAAAAATTTTTTTTTTTAGGTCGACTAGGTAGGGAAGGGAGAATGAATAAACATTGTAACGTGTTTGTATGAAACTGAGTTTGTGCTTTCCCTGAACTGACAGGAGAAGTATGTGGAGAGGTAAAAATTAATAGGTGATATATGTAAGCCACCCCAAGTATGATTTTGTTTATATCAAGTGTGTTCAGCAGATAGAAATGGCAGATATAAAAACGTCAGATTAAACATTCGGGGGGAGAACATAAGATCTGCACTGTCTCCTAAGTTGTGTCTGAAGAGCGCAGGGTCCTGTGTAAATCTTGCTTGCTAAACAAAGCTTTGCCTGTTTTTAATGGTTGTGTCTGGATGTGTATTATAACTGTGAAGTTTGTTTTGACGACAAAGTAATTGTAAAGTCAAATAGGTCTGGAAATACTTGTGTATTCCTGCAATTTTTTTTTCCATTTCTCTTGTGGAATTCATGTTTTAGTCTAGGTTTGATTTGCATTATGTTGCAGTTATCCATGTACGGATCCCATTGTTTCATGTACCTAGGTTTGATTGCCATTGTTTGCCATTATACGTTTGTATCTCTTTGTTGTTTACCGGTTTATCTTTGTTTATTCATAGGATGGATGGATAAAATGTAAAATTTTGAACTGCCATAAAGTTGTGCTGTTAGTTATTTTCCCAAACACCAACATTTTGACACTTGGTGGAAACACCAAAGTGTTTTTCATAGAATAGATCGCAGGTTATGAACAAAACAGAAATTTGGATAATCTTCACAAAATAAGAAGAAATTCTAGCCATTCACTATAATGGAAAAGTAAGGAACTAACTCAAAATATAATTTGATCTAAAGAGTTTCTGCTGAGATCCTTTGAGTTTGTTGGTCTATTTCATTTCTTTTTATGTTTTCTTTTGTTGCTTTTTTTTTTTTCTTTTTTTTTAAAAAGTTGGAATCTAAGAACAACTAAACAAACAAATGTGTACTGTTGTCAAGGGATCAGGAAGTAGGACTTTTTTTTTTTAAAAGGTTTTGTGATAGAGTGGATTCTCCTTTCACCTTTCCCAGAAAGGTCGGATAGCTGAAATCAAAGGAAGAAACAAAAACTTGGTTCCTAAGATTTCTTATTGTGCCTTAAAAGGGATAAGCACCTACTTGAAAATAGGCAAAATTTTAGGCATGAAGAACATTTCCATTCCCTCAGAATGAAATAAACGATAGAACTCATTTTCACAACAGTAAAACCAGTATTGGATACATTTTTGTAATTAAAACAGACCAAAAAAATATTTTAGTTTGAGTAAACATCCAGTATGAAGATTTTACTGTGACATACTTTCCAGAATTGGATACTTTTTTGTACAAACAAAAAATCTTTCAGTTATAGTAAACTTCCAGTTTTAAGACTTTACTGTGACCTATTTTACCCTTCTTGCTTTCATCTCTAAAAATGGTTTATATCAGTGATAAGGAAATGTTGAGTATAGATGCCTAAAGATTCCTCTTGCTGCACTTTTCATGTTTTCCACTGGCATTACCCATCACATCTAGTCTGGTGTGGTCTCAGATGACGCTGTACACAGCGAACTTCTCTCATGCAGACCATTGTCATTTCTCAAAAAAGGCTGGTTCTAAAACAGCTGATGTAATTCATCTTGTAAATGAGTGACTAAAACAAGGTTTGGCTTCACTAGATCTTCCAGAAGTGTGGTTTGCTTTATACTGTAGACTTTTGCAGTGGACATGGGATACTCAAACACCAGTAAATAAACAGGTTTATCTTGTAACATTATCAGTGCATTTGTTTTCATACCCCAGTTTGTACAAAATGTCACCCTTGTATCCGTCATGTACAGTTTATTACACATATGATAAAACCATTTATCTTGAAAAGAACACCACCTGCAACACTGGTGTAGTCATAACAATTGGTATTGATAGGTGTATTTTTACTATTTTGTATACTTTAACACGACTGTGTAATAAAATAAGCTTGGTTAAATAGGTATTAAGCGAAAATGTATTTCGATAAATATAATTATTGGTACATTTGAATACAAGGATTCTCTTCTCTCTTCTTGACTTTTTAGCACCATATAAATCATGTTGCATTCTGATGACAGTGTTTCTGTTACATTGCAGTTGTTGATAAAACAAAAAAAAGCAAAGGATGCTATTTTGAATGGTGGAACTTTAATGTAATTATGGGTTTGTTTTTCAAGATGTGCTTTGTCATGTAATTGTACATTGTCTTTGTTTTATTGTACATTTTCTTTTGTTTTACAGTTTCAAATATTTCATGAGTTTTGAACAGCAAATGTCATGGATGGCTGACTTAAATAAATAAAGGGGTGGGGTGGGGGGGGATAGTACTTGTTCATTGATAAAAACCAGGGTGTAGGTGGTATACATTAAAAAATAAGTGTGAAAAGAATAAGACAGTCTACCATTATATGTCAGTGTACTGTAAGTGCTTGGCCACACTCGCTTTGACATTTGAATCGGTAAAGGTTTTTTTAATAGTTTTTTTTATCATTGATGCTTACTCGATACCCAAAACGATGTTTTATTATTAGAGAGAGGATGGATGTGGAGATTGGTTTTTTCACTGGGTAGTGTCTCACTCCAGCCATCTCTAACATATGTGTACACCCTCTTACCCATAAGATAGTATCATTTTCATTTTGAGAGGTAGTTGCTGTTGAATGAAATGGTGCTTGAAGTAATATGGGTTGTGTTTGAGTATGAGTTTTTGTGGGAAAGGTTGTTTTCATTTGTGAATGCATGTGTCAAAAGGAAAGAGTCCAAAACACTAAATAGCAAAAGTGCACTTTGATTGTGTATGACTTCTAAACCATCTTGGCCATAACATCGATCTGGTCTGTATATGGGGGATATGATTTCACTCTTGTTTCAGATTTGTAATCACTTCTTCTCTTCAGATGATTTTTAAACCACTCTTGAACTGTTTTTCTTCTTCTCGCATATATTGTGTTTCATCCAGTATGGTAAAGTCATCAGTGATGATAAAATGTAGTTCGCTGTACAGTCTGCTTTCATTATGGTTAAAGAACAGTGACCTGATTTGTACAGAGTTCTGTAGAAAGTACATGTATTATATGTATGTGAGAAATCTGAAGTAAAGTGCAATGGGAATAGGTTTTCAGGTGTTTGACAAAAGACAGAGAGAGAGAGTATCTGGGAGCATGTGTACATATATGTGTTTCACATGTGCAGAGACGAGCATGCATTGTATCCACTGGTTTCACAAAATTTTCCCCAATCTGAGAGTAATAAACTGCATAAAATGTAAAACAGCTGGCAGTTAAACCTAAAACATCACAGCATTTTCTCAGACTCGCACAGTTTACCAGTTAAAATCACAGAAACTGATTTGATTTTATTGAAATATATTTCAACAATCAACTTAAGACCTGAACAAATGCAAGATCAAATATAAACTAAAAGCACACTGATGAAACTGTAATGTACACACACACACATTAGAGTGGGGACGGGATAGCCTAGTGGTTAGAACATTGCACTCGCAATCTGATGACCCGGGTTCGATTCCCTTTCAAGGGGGATATTTCCCTCTGGAGTTAACATCAGTGCAGACTCCACTCTCCCCCAAAGTCCTTCGGATGAGACTATAAACCGAGGCCCCGTGTGCAAACGCACGCGGGACATCTTGCGCACACATTAAATCATGTTCCGCTTTTCGTAAGAGTAGGCCATTGTGTGCCGGTGTGAACAGATGACAGAATTTACAAAACCGCATACACACGGGGACTGGATGTAAAAAAGCACACAAGTGCTTATTCTATTATCCTCGATATAAAAGAATAAAATAAAAAACACAGAGCAAAATATCAAATAAAGGATGCGTTTTATTTACAAATTATAAACGAATCATCTTGATCGCTACAGTTCATAGAATACACTGTACTTTTCCTGAAAATTTACACACAGGGCATCAACATCATTGCCCCTATCATAATCATAAGCAAGGTAAGATAATCTGATTCTGTATAATTTTACTGAGGCCTGACCATGAACAGCTAAAATTCCCTAAACCAGTTCATGGCAACAACTGCAACAAGGGAGCCATTATGGTTCTACCCGGTAAAGATGTTTAAAAGATACGATATCGATAGTAATGTTAAATATCTCAGGGTGTTTTTTTCCCACTGATACACAGGTGTCCATCCAGACAGAGAAGCTGGCAGCCACAAGAAATGTTGTACTGTGTATACCACTTAAGTCACGGCAGAGTTCTCTCTGCGTGAAATTCGGGCTGCTCTACCCGGAGAGAGGGTGTCACTACAAGTACAAGAGCGGTGCCACTCATTATATATCATTTCCATTTCCTGTGTGCATGAGTATTTGTTTCCCTAGTGGAGTTACTTTTTTGTACAGAATTTTATCGGGGCAACTCTCTTGTTGCCATGGGTTTTTTTCTGTTTGTTTTTGTTGTAATGCACTAAATGTGAATTACACACAGGACCTTGGTTTATCTTCTCACCCAAAAGACTAGCACCCAGAACACCACACACGGTCTAGTGGATGGGATAAAAGTTTCAGGCAAAAATGGGGGATGTAAACGCCCCACACACTTCAAACCTGTATTCTTCACTTTCTAGGCAGGTGCATTACCTCTAGACCACTGACCCAGTAAATAAGAGAGAGGGTTCACAAGTAATTCAAGTATAATCCTTTCTCAGCTGTGTACCCAAGGAGACAACACTCATGAAAATATATGCATATTTTTTGTTTGGTATGAAATTCAGTTTAACCATGGAAGGGACCACAGAAAACTTTATACTTGGGAACAAAAGTCAAGTTTTAAAATGTTATCTGCATAAACTGATAAAATAACTTGTAGTCTATAAAACGAATCGTCGAATGTATGCAATATACATGAATGATGTACACATTCCGCACAATACAGAAAATGTTAGAATCAATAGGATTCCTTTGTGTCAATGTACATGTATACTTCACAACAATTGTAGCAGCTTTAGCTTGATCAATGCAATTTTGCAAAATCAATTCAGCAAAGCTTCTCTCAATTCACATAATAATTTCTCCTGGCAGAAAGATAAGTTCAAGCAAAGGCACTTGCTTGAAAAAAAAAAAGACAAAGACTGACAGAAACACATCTTACAGATAGAGAAAGACAGAGAGAAGGGGAGGGGGTGTTAAGACTGGTTTACAATCTTTTGACTCGAGACAAAACAAATAAACATACCAAAAAACAAAACAAAACAAGCAAAAAACCCAAACAACCCCCACAAACAAAACAAAAATAAGAACCCCCTTTTCCCCCAACCAAATAAAGCAAAAACAATAACTAAAAGCTTAAAAACATTTTTTTTTAAAAATCCCCTTAAAAACTAAGATAATCCATGATCATTATAAAAACCGAAAAAATGGGGGTGAGTGACAGTTCTGATAAAATGATACTGTTGTTCATAAAATTCTCTCTTTGAGCAAGACTGGTGTGAGAGCATATGATGCCGATAGTGGGGATGGGAGAGTATGCTGAGGCCTTGTAATATTATGTGATAAACACTAGTTCAGTCAGGTGATACACTATTAGTAATAAAGGCATCTATCCCCAAAGTCAGAATGCAGCCATCTTTAACGGGAGAAAAAAATGTGTTGCATACCTAAAAATCTCGCCATTGGTGAATCCCAGAGGTCTAACTGAAGAACAAAAAAATATTGATCTATTTATCTCTAGCTTTTTTTTAAATAGAAAAAAAAGAGGTCTACATGATATAAAATACAACTTAAATTTTTTTTTTACAATCCCCCCTCTCTCACACATACTTTCTAGAAAAAAGAACTATAATACAAACAATTTTCAAAGTATCACATAAAACTTGTCGCAGCTTTTCACTCGCTCACACCCACTCTCTCTCCTTTCTGTCTGGGAGTTTAGAACAATAAACAACCCCCCCAAAAAAACAACAACAACAAACCAACAACAAAAACCAGTTATGGACGTAAGCTACATGCATCTCAACTAAAAAGAAAAACATACAAAAATACCAACAATAAATATGAATACCCAAAACAAACAAATAAAAACCTCTACTTTAAACTCAGTTGAGTTATACACACACACACACACTTTATCAGCCACTTTATTTTTTTTAAAGGAAAGACTTACCCTGCTCTGGCAATGTATTATTTCCAGCACAGTATTGCATTCATTCTCATTACATAACTTTTGTAGTTTACTCTTTGATTGTGGGCCAAGCCAGAGCTGTCATTAGTCAGTTATTGATATTAAAATGCAATTATGCTTGTAAATATCATGTTGAGTTTGTCTTCAGCTATAACATTAACAAGCTCTTAGCTTAACAACCAGCACTTTCCTTTACAGCAGAAAAAAATCCTCTGAAGTCGGAGTGTGGCTGCCTATATAATGGTGAAGTACTTGAAAACAGTCCACATGCAAAAATTCTTATGTAATGATTGTGTACATAGGGTCTGGGTGACCTCCAGGATGTTCAGTTGGGGAATGCACACCACCACCACTACTTTGATGCAAGATGGCTAAAAATAACTCCATGACAGTAAAGTGTAGTAAAAATATCCTTAACAGTAACACTTAACACTCTGCAGGACGCTCTTCAGTTATTTACTATGGTGAGTTTGGAACTGCTTACTGCTTCCACTTCCAGGCATAATACCTGCTCCCCCACAAATAACCATTCGTATCATAATACATTAATAGTGATCACAAAATATGTTGATGAAATTCATGCATACTAGCAATAATATGTACAGCAATTTACTCTATTCCAGGGTAAGTCAGTCACAGGCTGGGATGCAGTAATCAAATCACACATTACTAGTAATTAGTAATGCTTGTTTACTACTTGTAGAACTTTATAGGGAAGAAAGTGAAATATTAAATATCACTATTTTTTCCTAATTATATAAAATTACTATTATGCAACCCATTACGGCATTAGTGATAATTATGACTAGTGAATCTACAACATTCTTGCCACACACCAAAATATGGCAGATTTTTTTCTGGCTTAAAAAAGTTAAAATATCTTGTGATGAAGGCACTGATGACTGATGACCAGTCTATAACCTGTCCAGGAACTCAGAAATGAATAGTGGCCTATCATCACCAACATGAATAATCTAAACAACAATGATAAAGTTCAATCTACAGTAACCCTCCCAAAAAAGTGTTCCATGTCGTGCAACTGAAAGTACTAACTTAGTCTTTCTCAGATGCAGCAGAAAATATGTAGGTGCTGTTGCTATTATTGGTGGTTGAGTGTGTGTGTGTTAGTTAAACAGTCTGCACACCAGACTCGGGAGTCTTGTTGCCAATGACCTGTACCTGAGACTCAGGTGAGCGAAGCCTGAACACAACTGGGATGTGCTCCAATGTAGGATTTGTTTCTTGTAAACACCTGATCCAGGTGACCAGCGAGTCTTTAGTGCCAGTGCCTGTGATGGCCATGGCTAACACAGTACCATCATCTTGCTCGTGTATGGAACGCTGCGGGACCAAATGTCCCCCTTCCTCATCATCCCAAAAGTTAGTCCATTCAAATAGATTTGAGTCATTTTTCACATCATCTTCTGCTTGCTTCACTCTCTGAAGAAATTCTAGATTAGGATCAGCCCGCAGAATGAAGTACATTGTCGACTTGTAGCGGAGCCAGCAGGTGAAGCCCCCTTCTACAAAGAGAGGTGTTTTGGGGTTGTGGTTTTTGATCAGTTCTTGTTGAGAAGCACTCTGTGCACTTGCAATAAAAGTGTCCTCTTGTGCTTCCGTTTCATCCTTTGTATGTTCCAAACTGTGATCTTGTTCTGCTTATCCACTGCCATTCGCTTTAATGCTAAAAGTGCCAGAGTAAGAGCATCATCTGGCAGCTCTTTGGGAACAGGGTATGGGTTGGCATGCTTGAACTTGGGCAACCAATACATCATACGTCGATATTTCCTGAAAGCATGGGCTTCAGTTCCAAAAACTTGTTGAAGGCGAACACCAAAGTTATGATCAGGGATTACTCCAAAATCTTCCATCTGGTCCATGAGGTCAATGGCACACTGCTGCTGTTTGGGAAAGTGCATAAATTCAACCTGCCATGTGCTCCGGGGCACCATCTTTTCCTTTGGAAATATTTCCAGCAAAGCTTTATACACTGACAAGTCACGATGCACTCCAAACTTTTCCATGTTCTGCATGGCTGCATAGATAAACTCTACATGTCCTCTCCGGTACACTTTCTCTTTCGTTATGTACATCTCAAGGGCTGAACAAAATGTCAGTTTGTCTGCAGTTCGTTTCATGGCTAACTCCTCAAAAACTCCTGCAGACTTTGCCACTAAATGTTTTGTTGTTTCGATAGATCTGTCATCTCTACCGCACAGCGGCTGAGAACTGTGTACAAAACGCATTCCACTTGCAGCAATCATTGACGTTCTGCTCTGGTACCGAGTCTGTCCACGTAAAACTTGGCTGCAACTTCGAGGAATATTCCAGCATATTCGATACATCAATGCCATTTTGTACTGTACTATGGTTCTGATCAATAAAGAGGTAATCGAACAAGGAGCTATTTGAAGCCACTATCACAAATACGAAACAAGAACCTATGTCACCTTGTCTTCTGTCTGCATCAACAATGTTTTGGAGTGACCTCCCTTCCAGTCATACGAAGGGAGTTCTCGTTGCATAGGTCTAGCTAGGCTAGGCCTAAAGTTTCTACTGTCAAAAAATAGTAGTTGCGTCTCAGTGTGTGTGTGCGTGCGTGCGTGCGTGTGTGTGTGACTTTGTAAGAAACGAATTGATTACTCGCATAATATATGGATTTAAAACACTTCTCGACCCCCTCCCTCCCTGTGGAGACAAGAGGAAAAGAAAATTTGGAAGGAATTAATGTCTCAGAGACATCCAGGGGAAAAGGAAAGACAATTACCTTCTTGAGATGTTGCTTAAAACGTATTCTACTCTCTCTCTCTCTCTGTGTGTGTGTGTAAGGAGTGCTACATGCATGTACATAGACATTATACTGAATTATGCTATGATGAATGTACATGTACATTTGTGTGTGTGATGAGAGAGAGAGAGAGAAGAAGAGAGAGAGAGAGAAGAAGAGAGAAGAAGAGAGAGAGATATTGATTTTCTGTGCTCTCTGAATGGAGCTTTTTTGCATCACTCATTCCAAATACCCCCTCAACACAATACTTTGCTTAGTTCCACCTTACCCTGAAGCCAGCAATTCACCAGGAACTGAGAGGCTGCCACAAGCCACAGATCTGAGGTGAATGTAGAGTAATGTATGCGTATGAATATAGATTTAAGCAATTTGAGTGTGCATACAGGCAGTAGATGGTTTACCACCAAAAAAAACCCACATTCATCTAGAAAGTGAGGAGTTGTGGGTTTGATCCCATTTGAAGCTGGATTCTTCCCCAACCTGCTAGATCATGAGAGATGGTCTGGTGCAAGTCTTTTGAATGAGATGACTGACAAAGGAGCTGTCTGCATCTGAAGACACAGCCCTTTGAAAAGAACCCACAGCAGCTTTGAGTGATGTCCCTGGCAAGATTCTTAAGCCCCCCCCCCCCCCCTCCCCCCTGCCATAATACTCCCGTAAGTAAACAGATATACAGGCAGACAAGGGGGAAAAAGGGATAGTGCTGTACTCAGTGTACCGTAGCAATGTAGTTTTTTTTCCAGGATGAGCTGCCTGTATTTTACAAAGGAAAGTCTGTCACCACAGTATGGGGTGTACAATGTAATGCAATACAATGTACAAGGAAATACAACATGAACAACTATAAAGTATGTGTTTAAAGACACAAGACAACACAAACACAATACAGCGCAATACAACAATATGGACATCTACAAAATCTTTAAAATTCCTTTCTCACTCATTCATACATTGGTGTCAGTACATTCTTTCCTCAAAAAAATCACCCCAAAATTCCATGCTCATTTTCTGTATTTTTACTGCCTCGATTAATATGAAACATACTTACAAAAAACAAAAAAAATGTCTAAGGCCATTATACTCTAGTACTAAACAAAAATATAAAGGACACTAAATCAATAGCAAAGTAAAAAAAATAAAACAACAAAAAACCCCCAGCAAGGTGTACAGAGGTATATATGTCATGCAAAAGATTGTTGCCACAACGCATCACTAATCACTCATCTGTCTTATACTGAAAGCCCGTCCTCTTTGTCATCACATGAACTTCCATCTTTCTCCTTCACAAAAATACACAATAAATGCAAAAATACACAATCTATAGCCTTCCATCTCACACAAATAACAGAAGAACCATAATAATTATGATAATAGTAATGATAGAGGGTTGCTTTTTTTTCCAAATACAAGATTGATCAAAGCAAAATGAAATACAAGACAACCACTTTTCTATTGTACAGTTGAAAAGACAGACATTTACAAGTATCATTAAAAAGAACAAGAAGTTCAAGCAGATATAAAAAGGGCAGATTAAAAATTTCTTAAAATTCTTTTATATCGAGGATAATGGAATAAGCACTTATGCGCTTTTATACATCCAGTCCCCTTGTGTATGCGGTTTTGTTAATTCTGTCATCTATTCCCACCGGCACACAATGGCCTACTCTTACGAAAAGTGGAACAGGATTTAACGTGTGCGCAAGATGTTCTGTGTGCGTTTGCACACGGGGCCTCAGTTTATAGTCTCATCCGAAAGACTTATGGGGAGAGTGGAGTCTGCACTGATGTTAACTCCAGGGGAAAATATCCCCTTGAATGGGAATCGAACCCGGGTCGTCAGATTGCTAGCGCAATTTTCTAACCACTAGGCTATCCCGTCCCCCTGAGAGGGAGGGAGAGAGAGAGAGAGAGAGAGAGAGAGAGAGAACACAACCGACGAACACTTACAGAGATGGAGAGAGACAGATAAATGCACCAAGATAAAGAGACTTAGAAAGAGACAGAGACAGTGTCAGACATTGACAAAGACCACCACACATTTGACCTAGTCAGGGGAAAGAAGTTTTGACTCTTGCATCATATCTGGTGGTTATACGTTATACCTGTTAAGTTCTTTCAAATATACAACGGTTACTCATCTATTCCCCATTGGTGCAGTAAATTCTCAGCTTTCAGTCAGTCAAATTACCACAGAGATTTGTTTCTCACAAGTTTATCAAAAAGGCCATCATACAGTGTAACTATCCACCCCCCCCCCCCCCCCCCCCCCCCCCCGTTTGAAAAAAGAAGAATTATGTGGGAGAGGTAGAATTTAGTCGGTCAGAAAATGAAACTGTTAAGGGCCATTTGTTTGAAGAAAAGGATGTGGTGAGAGTAGACCTGGAATATTTTCCTGAAAATTTTCTCAAATTACTGCCTACAGCAATCTGCAGTTTAAAAAGTAACAAACCAAATTTGCTTGTTTATACAAAATGCACCTCTGGTATTAACTTGTTCTAAATGATTTGGTGAAGCAGACATAACTCAGCTTTTTTTGTTATTGAAAATTTTCACAAATCTCTCTTCGCCCCTCGAATAATAATTATGAGCACCAACACCTATTCTTTTGGCTTAGCTCCCCACTGAATAAATGAACATAAAATACATCAATACAACAACAAAATCAAGTGAAGACAAATAAGACTCTGCTTACATACGAAAAGTACTTTCTAGCAAAGCACTGCACACATTAACTAAGCCAGCTATCAACTTCATCTTTGATGGCTCACTGAGAATGACCACAGTGCTCTTCTGTAAAGTACTGCAACACTCATCACCATTCAGCTCTGTAAAGCCAAACATTAACAGAAAAGATGTCACTTTCTGGCACATAATTCCTAATACTGCTTACACAGAAACAACTGCCACCTTACCTGAAAGGATGATTGACAAAAGAGCCAAGAGAAAATACCTGATTGAAAACTCGGCATGCTTGTTGAGTCATCTTCTCCTCGATATAAAAGAATAAATAAATAAATAACTACATAAATAAATCTTCGCTCACAGCTCAAACAACAAAACTTTCTCTTTTGGCTTTTCGTTATATCCTATAAATCAAATTCTAAGAGGCACTGTGCAGTGACTATAAAGTTTGATGCTTCTTGAGTGGTTGCAAAGAAAACAAGAAAAGGTTAAATTCAGAACCTAAAAAATCATTATCAACATAAAGAGAAAAGTTGTTTTTATCTCACAGTCTAAACAAACCTACCAATTTTTCATAAAAAAAGATTGCCAGGTTTATAAAGTAGACCTTTGCTAAAAAAAGAAAAGAAATTAACTTATCTTTATCATGTAATGTATATAAAAGAACATAAATTTCATTGAAAATTCCATATTTCCATGCTTTGTATGCATGGATTCAAATTGAGAAATCATTCATTTATAAAATAAACAATGTAAAACTTTTTCTGATGATCCTTGGCACACATACTCACAACCATTGATAAAAAATCTGAAATAAAAAGGACAATCAATCAAGTTTTATTATACAAAAAATTAAATTGTATAATAAAAATGACTTCACATTTTTCCAGCTCACATGTGCTTAAGAGGGGGCTCAAAAACTAATACTTTTTAAAGCACTATCTACACACTTGTAGTAAGAGGTATCAATGGAAGTTTACATAAAAAATTCTCAAACATGTATATGAGGTATGCAGTACAAATAAAGTTTCACTAAAGAAATAAATATGTTTAAATGAGGTAAGCAATGAGGAAATTAACCGCTACAGAAATTATGCGATATATATCATGAAAGATATGGGTACAGAAGAAAAGTGTGTAAAGCTTAATTAAATCATGCAAATTTACACTTCATGCACATGAGGTACATACTCTAATATCAACACACATTTTGGATTTACATACTTTTTTCATAAGCTTTTGACAATCCCAACATCTTTAAGAGTGATGGCAAAACAGAATGTACATAATCTAGTATCACCTGAATGACTGATTTAAAACAGCAGATATGATCTAGAATCACCTAAATGACCGATTTATTCATCACATTCAATCACAATTGAGACAATCACGTTCACTTTTCCATTCTTTGTGCCACCATCCTTGTAGAGAAGAACAGCTGACAAAATCAAAAACCTGAATTATCAAACACAGAGGTATTTCCAGGGAGGTAACCCCCTCCCCCTCCAAACTCACATGGGGTATTAAAAAAAAATCAATACTTTCAGTTTAAAAAAGAAATCAATACTTCCCAAATTATCTTTAATCAAGCTTGCAGAACAGTGCCATCCCATCCCATAGTAAAGTGTCCCCCCCCCCCCCCCCCCCCCCCCCCTCCCCCGCCCACTTCTCTCTCTCTGCCTCTGTTATTTGAGAATAAAAGTGGTATTTTTTGCTATAAGGTTTTTTCAGTTACAACCCTTGGTTGCCCTACTTTTCACTATACTAAACCAGGGGACCATTTCACATATAAAAGCAGTATTTTATCACGACAGCCAACATAACACCAAGAATTTTCTTTTCTTATTTTGATTCTTTGTTTTTGGTCTTAGTGTTATGGGCATTTTTTGTCTGTACTATGTAGGAAGCACTGACAGAATCACAGCAGTGCTCACAGACTTGCTGTCTAGCACATTATTAATCCATATCACACACATCAAAACTAAAAGGCCTATAGACATTTGCTGTCATAGCTAAGCTACATTCACAAACGTGTTTAGAATTTCATTTAATTACATGTTGTTTATAGCCCTACTGACCACAAAAGCCATATCAGGGCTGTCACCTGAATGGTTAGAATACAGAGTCTTCAGCTATAAGATAAAGTGTTGCGCAAGCCACACAAAAAAAGGCCTTTACTGATTCTGTGATTTTGAGATAAACCATCTGAAAACCACAGTCATAAAACAAATTGCAGGAAAACCCACAAAGAAGGTCTCCATCAAAACAGAGCTTGTAACAGAAGAAAAAATGAAGCAAGGCAAGAAGTACCCCAAAAAAATAGTCGCCATAAGTTTGCCATCATCGCAAATATGTATGCATTTGCTTTCAAAGAAGTTAAGGGGATTATAATTGTCATAAGACTCTTTATCTAATGCAAAACAGAGGACACAGCACCAATGAAAAACTGTCCTGTTGACTGTGGATACTCTAGCTGACACTTTTTATCTTTTAGGACAAACAACAACAAAGCTGATGTTGTTACATTATCATCAACACAACCAATAATCACAAATGGTTCCAGCACCAGTGGCTGGCAAAGGATAAGCGCTAAAAAGAACAACAAAAAACCAACAACCCCAGAACAAAAAAACTGAAAACAATACAAGCCTCATAAAAGCACCCTCCTCTTCCCCCTATCAAGCAAATATACCCACAATTACTCCTCTCAATACGAGGGAGGTTATCAATGACACTACCTATACAGCTGTTTTTTTTAAAAGATATATATCATCAATGACAGGATTATGTACAGGTTTTTTTTGTTGATAGTTCACAAATTATTTTAATTTGTATACGTTTATAATATTTAGTCACTTCCATACAATGACTCACATGTTTGTACGCATTAACTTAAAGATGCAGCCTTCATATGGAAACCTTATCCAGTGCAAGAAATTTGTTAGGTTTGTGTTGTAACCACATTATTCTATTCTATGTACGCTTAAACTATGAATAAAAATTTATTCTGAGATTTAAGATTTTACGAGGTGACAGCCCCAGTATGGCTTCTGTGGTCGATGGGGCTATAAACAGCAAGACTGGATTGGATTGAACTGTTTGGAGGGATATGATGCTAACCGCCCAAGTAAGAGTGTTTCACTCTTTTCGCAACTGAGTTGTTAAAAGTCATCAGTAAGTGACTTTGTACATGGTGACCTGTGTATGTTGGATCAGATCAGACACCACTGAAATGACTCGGCCACAGTGCAGGGCCCTTCTGGGTGGTAGCCACACAGCAGCCTAACACTGACAGTTTCCTTGTGGACTCCTGACTCTGACAGCACAACAGAATGAGAATGGGTTTGACTGTGGTGGTAAGACTGAGAAAAGTAGTATGGGAATAAAATATCATCAGTCATCTGAAATGAGGCAGCAAAAATATAAATATGTATAAATAAAATGAAACATGTAATAAAATCCAATTAATTACAAAATAACAACTAACAATGAAGTCATACCTTTAAAAAAAAAAATGCACCACAAAAAACCCCTACCTCAAAATGCCCATTTCCCCTCTGCCAAAACAGGAAGAGGGTTTTAAAAAAAAAGAGGAAGAAAAATTGAATGCAAAACAATATAACACATTGGATGGTAATTGTAAATAAACATCTGCAGCAGAATCTGAGAGAGATATAGACAAGGCTTGCCAAAAGGAGAAGGGGAGAAAGAAGGTGGGGGCTGCTAACACAATTAGCCAGAACAAAAAGTTTGATAACAATCTTGTATAAAAATCAAAACAATATCATTTACATCAATCACCTTGTGCTTAATACAAAAGAATAACAAATCCAACACATTGATTATATCATTATACATTCATATATATCTGTCTATATACATATATATAAATTCTACGATAATAGTCATGAATACACTCAAGAAGATAAAACCCAAGAGATGCTTATAGAGATTGGAGCCCCTCCCCACAAAAAAACAACAACCAAACACCCCACTACAACAAACCAAAAAACAACCCCAACCCCAAAACATACACACACACCAAAGCACACAGTGACACACACACACACACACACCACCGCATTATAAAAAAATCAGTCTAATATCACAACTGTGAAAAGACGTTAAATGAATTTGAACACACACACCAAAACACACATGCATGCACGCACACACCCCATCAACAACAAACCCAACAACAAAACAAACAAAAACAAAAACCAACAAAACAATGCAAACATAAACAAAATAAAACAAAATCACCACCCTCCCTCCTCACAACAACAAAATAAAAGATCTTGGTAAAACTCAAAATATTTAATATAGTATCTAATTTTTAAAAAAAAGACTTTCACAGGTTTTTTGTTTTTTTACATATGTATACATGTCGACAAGCATAACTGGAAACGCTTTAGCTCTGTCATTGTTATCAGCCAATATCACACATGAAGAAGCAACAGACAGCATGGCCTACACATTGCTGGTTTCCTTGCTGGTCAACGCATCAAACTGCATTCACTATCACACCTTCAAAAGTGAGGTAAAAGGTGTCTGAATCAAACTTCTGCTACCCCCCACCCCCCAAATATTTCACAGTAATTATGACACCAGATTTGTCATAAAAATCCCATGGAAGCAATTTGTTGAAAAGGTAAAAAAAAATTTCAAAAAAGAAAATAAATGGCAACAGCAACAACAACCATAATGAAGGTTTGATTTTTACTTTATGAATGGTTCAGACAAATTTCTTAGTCACTGTGTGTGTGTGTGTGTGTGTGTTTGTGCATGCATGCATGTGAGCGCGTGCGCATGCGTGCGTGTGTGTGTGTGTGTGTGTGTCCAAAACAAAAGGAGTGGTTGGCTAGCATACATGTGTGTGTGAATGTGTAGGATGGCACAAGCACATTTTTCATTCTGAATAAAAAGTCTTTGTCCTAAAATCCAAACACACAGAAAATGTATATATATACATATAGATATATATAAACACATACAATCCAACTCTCCAAGCCCCACTGCAAACAAGACAGAGTCTGTTTTCTATCACAATATCACTGGGGATGATTATTACACTAGATTCTTAAAGTTACTGCTTTATTTCTATTTGTACTCTATCAACAGGACAAGTTCATAAAAAGTTTATGTTGACTAATTTGTCATAACTGGACAGTATGTCACTGGGTGTTCCGCGAAGTGTTTCACAAGCTTCACTGAAGTAAAAATAATAGTTTTTGCAATGTTTCACTATTTCTTATGTTTTAGTGCTAAATAAAGTCAAACAAGACTTGGTTCATGTTCTGAACTCATTAAACTTCAGAAATATGTGTACATATGTGACATTTTATCACAAAACTATGTGAAACATAATCTCTCTAATCCATGGTTTATTTTACTTAGTCAGAAACTCATGGAACAGGACTTCACATGTAACCGGTTCTTAAACTATGTAAATATCAGTGTTTATACTTGGATGATATTTGATTCATGTACTGAGCTTAAAATGATGTCTCAAACTTAAGCAGTTTTGTATTATGATGCAATAGGCTTTACCAAATTGCTTTTCTGCTAAACATTCTAAAATTAATAATGCACCTCTTCCTTGTCTTTACTCAGACTGTGTTGTACTTCTCAATGTGTTAAACTTTCAGCTTAAACCTTTTGACTGAATAAAAATAAGTTGTTAAGTCCTGCAAAAATTGTGCTGTAAATTGCTTTGTCATATGAAAAAAAAAGAAAGACATGAAGATGGACAACACAAAAACAAAACATCACCCACCAAACAAACACAGCTTTTTTTTTTAAAAAGACCCCCCCCCCCCCCCCCCCCCCCCCAAACCCATCAAATAAACAAACAGACCCCTAACCACCCCCTGCCCCCCCCTCCCCCAACAAATTGTACCACCCTCCAACCCCCTACCCCCAAAAAAAACAACAACAACCCCAAAACCAAATCACATAATCATATATCTTTACAGCTTATCAGTCTAGCAAACACAACAACATTTTGATATATTTGCATTGGCTCACAAGTAACACAGCATCAGGCCTGCTTGAAATAATCAAGTGTATACATCTAAAAGTCCTTAACACTTGCACTGCAAGCATGTACATCAATAATCAGCTAGCTGACTAGACTCAAACATGATCTCATCAACTGTCATCAGCTTGGCTTCTTTGAAGTTCAACGGCACCACAGTCTCTTTTCTTCCTTGTTAACAGCAACAACAAACTTTATTCACGTGATTTAGATCACAACAACATGCATCAGTTTGTTTCTCAAGAAGCAACAGTTTTGATACTGGGAAAAAAATGCATAACAGATCCAGACTATGAGGTTACGAGCATAACTTATGATAACTACATGTATGAGGTTAAGGTAAAAACAAACGGGTATGCTATCATCAATAATGGTACTACTTGTAAACTTGTACATATATACATATATATATCAGTAGCATAAAATCTCTCGGAACAGTGTGTGTGTGTGTGTGTGTTGTGTATAATTCAGTTTGTATGTCAGTGTAGGTTTCTGAGTACACATTCACTTTCTGTGCATATGTTCACTAAAAGTAAGTGAGTAGAGACAGAATCGCAGGGAGACATTTTCTTCAATTAAGCAGCACCAAGATTAAGCCTTCTCCTCTGCCAACAATAAACTGTAAATATGATTGTGCTTTTTCCTTTACACCTTCTCTGCCAAGTCTTTCATGTTCGCATCTCCGAAATTACCTAGCCTTGCTTTTTTATGACAAAGCTTTTACCCCCCACCAAAAAAGAAAGAAAAAAGACTGTAGTGTACTTTTGTTTCTTCTCATCTAAAGATATTTGAAAGTCCCATTCCTTGTCAAAGGCTCTGACATCTTGCACACACGTTAAAACCCGTTCTGCTTTTCAGAAGAGTAGGCCATTGTGTGCCAGTGGGAACGGATGACAAAACTGACAAAAACTGTGTACACACAGGGACTAGATGAAAAAAAGTACATTAGTGCTTATTCCATTAACCTTGAAATAAAAGAATAAATAATTTTAAAAAATAAAAAATAAGGCAATTTTTTGCATTTCACTGAAACAATAAATCATTTATCAACAGACTAAAGTTTACAGACTGCAGAAACCCATGGTATCTTGGCAATGCAAGGACCACCTTGAAGAAAATCATATGCAGCCTAGTGTTGTGCACTAGCTATCCTTGTATTTTGCTTCAACAATTTAACACAAATTAACAGACTGCAGCTCAAAGACTTCAGAAATCAGTAAACAATTGTCTTGCACTGCAAGAAAGAACATGAACAAAAAAATCATATACTGCTTGATGTCCACCAACTATCAATTCCATCCCAGACCCTTTCCCATCAAAGAATGCAGATTTCTGTGCTTTTACAGGAGTCTTCTTTATTGCATAAAAGGGTAACTGCCAATGATGGAAATCAGTTCTTCTACATTTGGCTTCATAAAGGCTAAGTCCTTCGAACAACAGCCCTGTGTCAAACTCATTCCTTCCCCCAAGAGTTTTGATTTTCATTCCTTACTTTGTACGGACTTGTAATACAGAAGTTTGAACTGGAATAGATAGCTAACAGAATTTATAACAGATTACCATATGTTGGTTGTTTTTTTAATGTTACTACTGGTACTTCTATGCAATAACTTATATAATTTAAATATAATAAGATGTAAAATAATTACTTCCATATAGAGGCTGGTATGATAATTTTTTTTTCAATATGATGTAAAACAATTACATCTAGCTATACAAAATAATTTTATTTCATACTGAAATTTCCCTCATGAAAAAAAAACTATGATGAATTTTAAAACCTTTTGAATATTTCAAATGTATTTTTAAAAAATTTTTGTCGTCTCTTATTTTGGACTGGTCCGTGTATAAAAACTCCGCATTTTTCATTTGGGGGTGACTTTTTAAATAAAGGACAACACTTCATCTCTTGTCATTTTTTCCCAGGGGAATTTGACGGGGCTGCGCTTTTTGCCCATGCGCGTTCCCCCTTTCCAAAAAAAGGGCAGGCAAACACTCTGTTGGGCGATGCACGTGGGGAAAAAATGTTTGGGGACAGATCTCCTCGTTTGGGAAAGAAAGCACTTCCACACCCCGGGCAGGAAAAGTTTCTTCTAGAGATGGGGGCTGGGGCCTTGTGTGCCTGCACTGGGGACAAAGAGTAGAACCCCTTTTGTTGAAAGATGCCGCGGGTTTGGAAGGCCAAACTGCCCCCGCGGGTCGGAGCCGTTTTTGGGGAATCGTAGTGCGTTTTGAGCTCA
Source organism: Rapana venosa (assembly GCA_028751875.1). NCBI lineage: Eukaryota > Metazoa > Mollusca > Gastropoda > Neogastropoda > Muricidae > Rapana > Rapana venosa. Next base: position 27,383,608 of record CM054139.1, read on the forward strand.
GGGGAAAAAGGGGATGAACCCCTTTTTTGCATGGGTCACGAATTTGGGGGCCCCCTTTCCAGCCCCAGGTAGTGGGCGTGGGGGTTTTTTCCACTTGGGGAAAAGGCCCCTGTGGCCCACGGAGAGGAGCCCTGGCTGACAACGGTTGGGGGTTGTTTCCCAGCATGCAGTGCTGCGTAAAGGCCCTGTCTGTGACCCTAAAACCCCCATGCTCCCGGTCAAAACAGGAAAAGTTGCTGGAGCCCCCCCATCAGAATCTGTCGCTGTCAAACTCAGGTCGTCCCCCCATGTCCTCCCCCCCTTTTGGCCGACCGGGGAGGAGGCGCCCCGGGGCATCGGGGCCGGTGGGGCGACAGGGTTGTTTGGGAGGTGCAGAGCATCGGGAAAGCGGCCGGGGCACAGACCCCTGTAGGTAAAAAACTTTTTCCACCCGGGGAAGGCATCCCAAGGCGGGGCCCCCCTGCCGGGAAAAGGGCCCGCAGAGCTGGGCCCCGCCGGGACGGGCCCCATGGAAAACGGGGGAGGCGAGGGGCCGGGAACTTGGGACGGGGGGGGTTGGGGGCAAGGTCGGAAACCAGAGCCTGGGGTCAGCAGGGAGTTTTGGGGTCATGGCGGGGGAATGGGCAGGGGGCCGGGGGGTTTTGCACTGTGCTGAGGGGGCAGGAAAAAGGGCACCCAAAGGGTCAGGGTGTTGGCGCGACACCCCGAGCACGACACGCGCAGGACAGGGGGGTGCGCTTTCAAGTGGTTGCTGAGTTCTCTGCTTTGTGGGAGCATTTCCCCCCGCACATCGGGAAATCGTTACGTTCCAGCAGCTTGAATCTGATGGGGGTTTAAAAAGTGTCCAAAAAAATTCCCACATATAAAAATCACTTAAATTATATTTTTTGGATACCTTCCAAAAGAAAGCATGGAAAACAAAGGCTGAAAACAACAAAAAAAAAATTTAAAAACAACAGAAACCATCACCAAACAAATTCAAAAAAACAAAGATTTTAAAACCCCCAAAGAAAAAAAAAACAAATAAAATACAAAAAAAAACTGAATTAAAATCTGTACCCAAGTCAAATGCCTCTTTCTGAAAAGGAAATTACAATCTCAAAAATGATAAAATCTGATCCCTGATATAATTTACCCCCACCCACCAAACCCCCAAAATGAAAAAAATTTTTAAAAGATTTTTTCATGCCCATTGCCTTTACATAAAGGTATTCTCCCGAAGTAAAAATGTGGCTAGAGTTACAGAATGTGGTTTCCTTTACAAAAATGGGCTACCTTTAAACAGAATGTGGTACATTTACACACGCAAATCTCCCCACTGATATACCTCAAAAGCTCTACCCAAAGGAAAAAAAAAAAAAACAATAATAAAGAGATTTTTTCCCCATCAGATGTTCATTTTATACTTTTTTTCAAAGCATCCACCCCTGAAAGTGAGCCCTTTGTCGAAAAGTTCTGATAAAGGGGTGCTAGCATCCGTGGTTTTTAAGGGACTGGGTTTTTTGCCCTTTGCCTCAACGAAAACCCAAAACATTTTGTCTGGGTAGTTTCCCTGGCACCCCCAACACGGGAAGTAAACATAATGCAGGGGAATACAAAATTTTTAAAAAACCCCACCGAAAATAAAAACCCATAAACTACACACTGAGAGACTGAAAAAAAATCTCCTGATGATCCAGAAAGCTTGCAGAACAAAGCAACAAATAACATTTCAGATGAATAACTTTAATTTTTTTCTTAAAAAATAAAATCAAAAAAAAGGAAAAATGGGAAACGAAAAACAAAAAAAAGCTGAAAATCCTGCCCTAAATGTCAGAACCCCAAACGGGCCAATAAAAAATTTTATTTTACTCCCAAACGTGTGGGTTGGGGTATTTTTCCCATCAGGCTATTTTCCCCCTGTTTGCAAAATTGATGATATAGCTATGATGTTTCCCGGGGGCACCGGGGTTTTTGTGCCACGGGAGTGAACGGGGGATGCTTGCTGCAGTTTCCCCCCCGTTCTGTCTTGAGGTCTTCAACTTTGTCGTAAACACGCATCGTTTTAAAAGATGGATTCCACAGCGGGTTTTCTGAAAAACCCAATCCCGATTGTTCAAAAAGAAACTGTAAATTGCTACTTAGTCGGGTTTTGAGTTTTTCATTTTTTTAATTCCAAATATTAAAAAGATACTCTACTTTCTTTTTTTTTAATTTTTTTTAACTTTCAAAAATTTACAGATATTTTTTACCATAAAATTTTTAAAAAACCCTTTTAGTTTTATTATTGGGGGGTGTTTTCTGTATGTTTTAGCATACAAAATTTGTTACTGACATCTTCTATTTTTAAAATAGGATTTAATATCATTTTAAATCAATGATTGCTAGGGTTTAAATTTGCATGTACAGTATCTGACCAGAGGGATAGAAAGTTAAAGCTCAAACAACTTGCCTTTTAGTTTTAAACCCTCATCTATAAATTTCCAAAAAAATAAATTTTCATGGGGCCCATATGTATTTTTTTTACTTGGCTGTTTTTTTGGTTGCTTTTCAGCTTTTTTTGAAAGGAAAAAAAAAAAATGACAGTTCCCATGATTTGTTTTTTAAAAAAAATTTAAAGTTAATTTCAATGAAAATGAACATCATAAAGCATTGTGCTAAACTGAAGTTTTTTTTAATTTGAAACAAACACACAATGAAAAAATTCAATAAGTTTACGTTTATATCTAACTAAATTTGAAATTTTCAGTTAATGAACTGATCACTTTATGGGTTTAAAAAAAAACCACCCCAACAACAACAAAAAAAAGTCTGAGATTTACAGTACTAGCAGTTTAACAGTAATGATCCTCCCCAAATCTTTTTTTTTTTTTAAAATGGAAAATAGTGTAAACCAAATTTAATTTTTGTTTTAAAAAACAATAAATAAAAGAGAATAGACTGCTTTTGATTTGTCAATATTTGCAGAGAATCAAATTTTTCACTTGATTTCAATTTAATGCAATGAATTAAAAAAAATTGCCCCGTTTTATTTATTTACAATTCTACAGATAAGAATAAAACCCACTCAACACATTTAAAAAAAAAAATCACTACACTGAGGGGAATCAAAAAGCTTTTTTACCTTTCTTCACCTGAACAGGAAAGGGGCAGGTCAAATTTCCCCTTTCACTCTACATTCTAAAATGTCCTCAAAGGGGCCCGTTTTTGTTTTTCTATCTCTGGTCCCCCTCAAGTGCGGTACTTTCAGTGGTTTGAAACAAGGGAAAGGCCAGGTTTAAAATCTTGTTTTTTTGACTGCAGGCTTGTCTTGTGGGTCCCTTTTTTGATGTTTAACAATCAGACTACAGCTTTCTGATTTTTTCTGTTTTGGGGTTCGTTTAATTTACTTGTTTCTGTAAACTTTTTTTCCCCAGTTAAATGGTGCCCCACATCCAAAAACTTTTTTTTGGTTTCAAATGGGGTTCAATGAAGGATAAAAGGGAATTTTGCTTCTCTTTTGTTTCTTTGGCCCAAAATTTTAGATTTCAGATTCTTCTTTTATTTTTCTTTTTTTATCTGTATATTCCCCTTTTTTTTCTTCTCCCGCAGGCTTTTTTATCTTTTTCTTGCGCACTTTTATGGCCTGCTCCTGAGCTGCCAAAGCAAATCTTTTTGCCCAAGGGGGGAAATTCCCTGCCCGCTGAGCAACCCCGTTCAGGGGGATGAAAGCGTTTTTTTGCCGTTGATGGTGAGTGTCAGGGTTTCCCTCCAAGGAGACCGCTGTCATGTCTCAGGACTGCCATGGCCTTCATACATTTCAAAACACCTCCGTCTTTTTTGCTCCCCCGCAAGGAACGCTCCACCAAAACTTTGCAGCTTTGGAAAAAGGCCCCAGGATTTTTTTTCCCAAACCTGTCAAAAATGAAAAAGAAAAAAATCAATGATCTAAGAATAAAAACTGAAAAATGAAACAGTGTTTTATAGATAAAGCTGGTAATTTTTTCACTTTTCCTTTTTAAAATGTTAATCATTTGTCTGTGCAAAAATACAGCGCTATATAAATTTTTTAATTTTTTATTATTATTAATTAAATTTTCAAAACATTGGTTCCAAAAACTTATCAACTAAAAATTTAAAACCAAAAACCCAAAATGTGCAAAATGAGTAAACTGATGAAAATTAAAACAACTTGTCATTTTTTTTAAAAAGTTTTTTTTGACATTTGAAGAAAAATCCAAAATTTAAATTTTTGGGTTGTGTGTGTGTTTTGTGTTTGTGTGTGTTGTTGTTGTGTGTGGTTTATGTGTGTGTGTGGGGGGTGTGTGTGTGTGTGTGTGTGGTGTGAATTAAATTCAAAGGTAAGTTTTGTAAAATTTATTTTTGTACTTTTTACCCCCGTTTAAAAAAATAAAAGCTAATCAATCTTGTCATGTGACATTCAAAAAGATCAAAAACTTTTGGGTTTAAATTTAACTTTTTAAATTTGTTAAAAAAATTTCACCCTTCCTTTTCTGAAAAAACAAGCCAGGGAAATTTCAACTGCATCCCCCCCCTTTTTCCTAAAAAAAAAATTTTCTCGGGTACTTGATAACAAATACACATAACTACGTCATAAAATCAAAAGTTGTTAAATTAAATTTAAAATTGTTTCGCATTTTTAAAAAAAAAAAGGCCCCCCCCCTTTGACCCGCAAAGTTTCTTTTTCAATTTCAACTGACATCAGACACTTTGCATTTACTTTCAGTAAGGTTCATATTTACCAAATGGTTAGTATTTTGCACAAAAATTAAAAAATCTCTCCTGCCACTGGTACTGGTCAGTTTTTTACTCCTAAATCTCTCTCTCTCCTCCAAGGGCCCACAGGCGCCCCCGTCTTTGGCCAACCCCCCAAAAACCCAAACGGTTAAGTTACAAACCACACCTCCTTAAAAACAAACAAAACAGGGCACCAATTTAAAAAAGTAAAAACGTTTTCCCCCAAAAACCCCCGACCCCCAAAAACAGAGGGCGTGGCCCAAATTTCGGAAAAAGGGAAATTTTTTTGTGGAGTGTTACAAACCCCAAATCTCCTTGAAGGGGAAAGAAAAAAGGGCGCCCGGGGGATGTTTCTCCGACAGGGCCCCAAAAAAAAGGGGGGCCTCCCAAAAGGGGGAAAAAAAATTTTTAAGGGGGGCCCTTCCCCCAAATAAACCCCCTTTCCGGAAGTCATAAAAATCCCTTAAAAATGTTTAAAAGGAATTCCCCCCGGGTTGGAAAAAAAATGGGTCAATAAGCCTCCTTTATTGGGGTGTTTTCCCCAAAAATAAAGGTTTAATTCCCAAGGGGAAAAACTGGATAAACCCCAGGGTCCCCCAAGGTTTTGTTGGGGGTTTTTTGGGGAGGGTGCCCTCCAAAAAAAGAGCATTTTTTGTTAAAAAAATGAAAGATGGCATTTCTGATGATAGCAATTTTCCCGGGGTTTTTTAGTTTTCTTTAATATAAATAGTGATAAATGTCATTTAGATGATGTAGGGGCCATTGAATCAAAAGCAATTTAAAAAAGAAAAAAAATTTAAAAAGTTTTTTTTTTTTTTTTTTAAAATCTTGGAACGTAAATGGGTTGCCCTTTTTAAACTCACTGACAGGGATTTTTATCTTATGTTTGGGAGCTTTTGATTTTATATTCTGACAGAACCTTCCCGGGAAAAAAACCACCAATTTTTTAGGGCTAATTTAAAGGCCTTTTTTAAATCTGCAATTAAAAATAAGTCCCTCAAGGGAGACGATCGGGGTTTGGTTAAAATCTGTTTAATAAAGTATGAGTTAAACTACCCTGGGGAAAGGTTTTGGGTTTTTCTTATTCAACATTTTTTTGTTTTTTCTTTTGACAAATCTTTGTTGTGTACTTCAAGGAATGTATTATTGGTATGTGTGTATATACCACCTGAAGGTTCACCATTTTATAACATGTTTGACAATGATAATGGAATTGCTATGCTGGAAGAATGTTTAGTCAATTGTGTGGTGTCATTAGATGAAGTAGATATAATACTGTGTGGAGACTTAAACAGCAGGACATCAAACTTTTCTTCTTATCATGTAGCTAATGACTTTAATTCAGATTCCCATAGTAAAAGCATGTCTCTCAGTAGTAATTGCAATTCTGAAGATTCTGGTATCAATAATTATGGATAATTATTATTGAATATGTGCACTGCTCTTGGGTTACAAATTATAAATGGTGTATGCAATGGTGACCAGCTAGGACGCTATACATTCATTTCTGATGGAGGATGCAGTGTTAATGATTATTTTTTAGTGTCAGATGATTTGTTCTCTCAGATTTTTTACTCATGTCATTTGTTTGTTGCTGAGCGTTCTGATTCTGATCACCTTCCTATTCAATTACATATTAATCCAGTATATGATACATGTACCATTGAGGAGCCAGCAGTTGTGGAAAAGTTCGTGTGGGATGAAAACAAACTCTCAGTTTAATGTTTATAAAGAAAATCTCTGTGAAGAGAACATGTGTGAACAATTTCTAAATGCCTTCCAGATGATTGATGAGAATATTGATAAAGCTCTAGATTTATTTAATGATCTCATAAAAACCAGTGCTGTTTGTATGAAGAAACAGGTTCATATCAATAAAAGTCTATCAAATGATACATGGTTTGATATTGAATGTAAAAGAATGAAATGTAGGGTCAGAAAACTTTTGAAGTCTTACCGTAAAACGTTAAAGAATGAAGACAAAAACTTGTACTGTATCACAAGAAGGGAATATAAATACATGCTTGTAAGGAAAAAGAAAGAGTATAACAAGACATTACTTGCAGATATGATGTCTTCCATCACTTCTCAAGTTCAGTTCTGGAAGAATATTAAGAAGGCTTCATTTAAGAAAGAGTGAGCCAAAGAATAAAATATCTGTCGACAGAGGGTTGCAGCACTTCAAAACCCTGCTAGAGAAAGACTCAGTAGACAACTCCATGAACTCTGATGGCGACTATGAAGAAACTGAGGAAGATTTTGATCGTCCCATATCTAAAGATGAATTATTGGCACTTAGAAAACTTAAACATGATAAAGCAGCTGGTCCTGATCAAGTCATTGGAGAATTACAAAAAAAATGGTGGTGAAAATGTTGTACTTTTTCTGCTAAAATTATTCAACAAATCTTTGATAATGGTCTTTTTCCAGATAACTGGACTAAATCTATCATTCTAACATTACACAAAAAAGGTGATGTTGACAACCCTAATAACTACAGGGGGAATCTCTCTTAGTGATATAAGTAGTAAGCTGTACAGTACCATTATTAATAATAGGTTACAGGAATGGGTTTAGAAATACAACATTACAGGTGAACACCAAGCTGGTTTTTAAAGAGGGGGGTATTCCACTATAACCCAAATGTTTATTTTATTTGCATTTATCCAAAACTTTTTGCTCAAAAAACCGGGTAAGCCCCAATTGCATTTATTTGATTTTTAAAAAGGAAATTTAAATTCTTTTAATAGAAAATTTGTTTTTGGCCTATCCCCTAAAAATGGTGTGAAGGGTAAATTTTTTCCCCATTTTTTTGAGAGCAAAGTATCAAAAATGTCAAAACAAAAAAAATGTGGATCAAAAGGCTAAAGGGACAAAATAAACGCACCAAACCGGAGCCCCAAAAACGGGGTGATGTATGTAGCCCCTTTTGTTTTCTTTTTTTCAAAAAAGATTTAGCCATAAAAGTCTTTAAAAGGGTAAACTTTTGGTGCCCCCTTTCCCCCAAGATTTAAACAAAATTTGGGTTTTTTTCTTCTGCTTGCTGATGATGTATCCTGCAAATTCTGAAACTTTTTAGGTTTTACAACGCAGCTGAATAGCTTAAGCAAAGGGTGCCCAAAAGCACTTGATCTTAAGGTAATCTGAATAAGATAAATTGTTTGTATTCCAAAAAGGGGGTTATTTAAACCCGCTCACAAAAAAAGGCTGTACAATGGAAAAGTCATGCCTGTGATTAAAGTAAATTTTAAAAAATATCTAGGGAAATTTTTTTTTTCCCACCAAAACTTAAATTTCCCCCAAACCCCTGAAAGATTTGGGAAGTCGAGGGAAAAAAAGCTGTTAATTGTTTCAAAAAAAAAAATTTCAATTAAATTTAATAATAATGGGTTTTGACTTGTTTAAATTTAAAATTTTTTATGCACAAATAAACCCACTGTGTTAAAATTGGGGCAAAAATTTGGGGAACCCCCGGGGTGCGCTGTAACACATTGTGAATCAGTACACCCTTTGCTTTTAAAGCAGTTTTTTTGGCTTTTAAAAGACATACACCAATGATCCCTTTTTTTATAGTGAAAAACCCAAAAATATCCATCTTTTATTTAAAAATGCTTTTAAAATGCCTTAGAAAATTGGGTTAAGTTTTTGGGATATGGGGGCCCAAACAAGGTGTCAAAATTGTAAGAGTTTTTCAAAGGGTTTTTCCCGGGAAAAAAGTGAAAGACTTTATTGATGCCGTTGGCAGCAGTGGAGTGGTCATAAACAAAACATGAAAGAAATTTTAAATGTAACCCGACCAATTTTTAAGGGGTTCCAAAACGATTCAAACCTTTTTCTGAAGCTTTATTTGGCATACATTTGAAAAGAATTATTTTAAAAATTTTGACTTTTTTGTATCAGACATAAATGTTCTAATTTTTGAAAATATATATAAAACATGATGATGAGACCTCAAAAGGTGCTAGCCCATTTTGTAAGCAAAAAGTGGAAAAATGAAGGTTTAATTTTATGCTGTGCGTCCATATTTGAAATGGTTTAGACAGAAAATTTCATTCCGGGTTAATTTTAAAAGCCTAAATTTTTTTAAATTCTTCGACTCAAAGGGATCTAGCACCCTAGAATTTTGGGCACCTTTTTCTTTACCATTGGTAAAGCCTTTAAAATAAAGATACTTGGGTTCTTAAGTCATATTTTTTTTTAACTGATTTTTTATTGTGGTAGGGTTTTTTTTTGGGATCATTAATTTTCACTTTGGGTTTTTTTGTGTTTTGGGGTGTGTGTGGTGTGTGTGTGTGTTGTGTGGTGTGTTTGTGTTTTCTTATTTTTCTCACTAAAATACAAAAACGGTTTTGGGGAACCCCCCTTTATGTATGGGCCAAAGGGCCCTTTTTGGAAAAAAAAACTTTTTTAGTTTGAGTTTCCCCTCTTCTTCTCCCCTTTTTCATTTAATCTCCTAAAGTCTCTTAACAACATATGTTTTTGTGTAGTCCACTATTGCTGTTGCTTTCCCTATATAAAATTTTAAAAAAGTACAATGAATTTGTTGACATTTATGGTTTATTTTCCTTTATATTGTGGATTTTTTTTTTTTTTTTTTTTTGGGGGGGGGGAATTGTTTTGTTGTTCCCCCCTTGTTGTTTTTATCCTGTTTTTCTTTCTTTGATGTTTGTTTGTTTTTGGTCTTGTGTGTGTTTTTTTGTTTTGATTGTTTAGTTTTGTTTTGCTTTTTGTTGAACATTGTTTTTTCTTTCCTTTGATTTTTTGGTGGGGTTTTTGGGGTGGCTTTTTCTTTTTTCTTTCTATACTGTGTGAGTGTATGGGTATTGGGTTTACTTTATTATCATATGATGTATTCCTAAGGGTGGGGACTGTATGTAAAAAAAGCACAAGGGTGCTTCTTCATTATCCTAAAAAAATAAAAGAATTTGTCATTGTCAATTTGTCTTCTCTCATCTGTAATTTACTCTTGAAAACTAAAGACCATACATTCATTCATTCATTTGTTCTCCCCCCCCCCCCCTGTCTGGTATATATGAAACTTAGAAGACGTGGTGGGTCGTTCCACTGTCGTGTTGGACTAAAGTACTTAAAGTTTGCAAAGATGCAGGACTTTGCATCAGATTATCAATAATATTTACTATCAGTGATCACAATGTGTTTACGCATCGATACTACTCAACTGGCTTAGCAACTATATCCATATCCTGCGGGCAGACAAGAGAGCACCAGTTGCATTCGCACAGTCCAAATAGCCACAATAAAACACTATTAAGTGAAAAATGAAACATTAACAAGGTCAGATTATTTACCTCAACGAGTTACCATTCTTATGGCACGGCTGAACACAAAGTCAATCACAAAATGTTTGTGTTGTTTCTGGTTTTACTCGGGCCACTTCAGTATCAGCCACCATTTTGCATAAATTTTTTAGTCCTTAACAGTTATCTCCCTTCCCCAATCCTCTAGGCCTACCTAAGATTGAGTGCTGTTTTGGTTGAAGTTTCATTATTTATGGTACAGTCTGTCGTATACAATTCATTAGATCAGTTTGCTAACTTAAATCCGTATCATACAGCTTGCTGTGATGAACTACTGGTAAACGCTCGATCAATCAAATCCTGCTGAGTGAAGATAATTGGAGACCCCTAATCAATGAGGTCTCCAGATCAGCAGCTAGATCCAGTTGTGGGAACAGGCACCCTACAATATTAACTGTGTTCTAAAGGGAAGGCTTGTCAATGCCTGACTTACCACTTGATTTGACTTGACTTTCCTGTAACTCCTGGGAGAGTGCTTTGGGCATTAAATTGAATTTTTCGACAGTGTGTTTAGGCAAGATGAAATGGTCTAGCCGAGCCCTGATCCCTGGCTAAATTATGAGAACAAAAAAGCATCTCTCATAGGGGGAACACACACACACACACACAACACACACACATACACTCATACACACACACACACAACACACACACACACACACGTAAATGGGAAAATAACATAGAAATAGGGGAGGGAAGATTAAGATATGGGTGGCACTGCTCTCATGGCGATGGGCTATTCCGTGGAGAGTAGCCCAACAGAGAAATTTGCCGTGACTGACAGCGTATTCAATTCAAATTCCAGAACCCCCCCCCCCCCCCCCCCCACACACACACACACACAACTGCACATATGATGATATTGGTGAGCATGTTTATTACCTAATTTTATCCCTTCTTCAACTGTAAATAGTTTCAATTAAAAAAAAAGTACCCCCAAAACAACAACACAACTATAATCTATTCCTAGAAATACAACACACCCACCGACCCCCCCCCCCCCACTCCCCCAAAAGCAGCCCTTTCAAATATGAACATCTTTCTTCACAAAAGCATGGATGATTATGCAAAATGGTAAGCAATTCATTAATACATGTAGGTCCTGTTAGGCAAATTTTAGAAACAACATTGAAAAGCGTGTCCAAAGATAGTCTAAAACAGGAATCCTAAAGGACATTAACCAGGCCTACTTTTTCTGTAATAGGTTTAAAATAGTGTGACTGAACTTTGCATGCCAGTTTAATCTATTTAGTTATGATCTTTCTTGTGTGTTGTTGCTTGCATGATATTTTGTTAAGTCTTCCACATCCCTTAAGGGATGATCGGAATTTTTTTTAAAAAGTCAACTTTGGCCTCAAGTTTTCGGTTACGCCAGTGAGGTGTTTATTGGGGGAAAGCATGTGCCCTGACCACTAAGCTGTTTAAAAAAAAATATACAAGTAAAAAAAAAAAAAGCCAGTCAAGTTTTTTTTCCCCCACTCACTTGACCAGGACCTCATTGTATAAGCTAAGACAGATGACCACTTTAGGCCATAATCTGAAGGAAAACTTGGTTTAATGCACATAGTTGAAACTGTTGTCGAAACGAAAAAAAACAAAGCAGTTAAAAGTTTTATTCACTTGGACAGGGGGCCTTATTGCTGGCATATGATGAGGTAGCTTCCAAAAATCGGGTTTGTTTAGTTTTTAGATATACAATCGTGTTATAAATTTCCTCAGATTCAACCTACTTCCAAAGCTCTAAACTTCTATTATTAACAATGACAAAATCATGATCAATCATTATATCATAACACAAAAGTCACTAGCCTAACAGTAACAATTACAAACGATTTGCAGAGGAACTTGGAGATGGAGCCAAAGAGAGTCACTGACGCTGCTCCAGGTTACAAAAAAAGCATACACCACCAAACAAAAGAACTTTACCAAACCGAAACAATGATCGAACACCCTCCCCCCTTAAAAGAAAACACCAACAAAAACAACAACCCCCCCCCCCCCCCAAACAAAACAAAAAAAAAGAACACTCCTCAACCCCCCAAAAAAAAACAACAACAACAACAAAACCCCAAACAAATGACACTGCCCCCCCCCCCCCCCCCCCCCCCACACACACACACACGCACACACTCTCTCTATCTGAGCCAACATACACAGGACGACATCTACTTATCTCTTTACTGACGACAATAAAAGCTCAGTCGTAGAGCCAGACTGAATGAGACACCCACCTTTCTTTCTTTCTTCTTTTATATCGAGGATAATGGAATAAGAACTCGTGTGCTTTTTTTTTTACAGCCAGTCACCGTGTGCATGCGGTTTTGTAAATTTTATCATCTGTTCCCACCGGCACTCAATGGCCTACCTGAGGTGGTGACCACCATAACGTCCCTCCAGTGACTTTCTCCCTTGAACCTCTCATCCAGAAGCCTTTGACACCAACTCAGCACAGGCACAGAAATGTATGAGAAACTGAAACTGAGGTCACCCACCATAAGGCAAGAGCAACAACGACCACCGAATCAGAGACATGTTCCTTTGTTCCATTATGATCAATGGCGGTGAGGTTGATAAAATGACGCTGTTACTGAAGTGCATATCCTTTGACACTATTTTGACAGAGTTTCATATTATAAAATATCCCGACGTCAACATGGTCTTATAGTTACAGACACCAGCAGTGTTGGTCAGGAATTTAACCAACAGTCAAAATCGTATCCATAAAGTGGATGAAGCTCGACAGCTGGTTGCAGTCTTCCCAATGAGTATATAGAAAACTCGGTTTGGTTTTAAACTAGCCAGAATCCGAAAAATCCCTGTGAAGATTATGGAATTTGAACCCGCAGTCCTCCATCCCGTAACCCAAGGTGGCAACCACTGCAGCATGGGAGCTGGTTGATGTCTGTATTTCTGTTGTGTGACACGTTATCAACGTATTTTAGTTTATTTGAGTATTGTGCTTTTCCCCCCTCCCAAGCATTTTAAAAATGTTTCTATCTCCCCTCCTCTTTTTCAAGATCAGGGAAAATGTACTATCTTTTCTTATGTAGGCATATTCATACATGTACACACACACACCTGTCCCGATGGTGTATCACCTTGTCGTGGTGGGATGGCTTGCATGCTTCAATGACCCCCAGAGCTATGTGGGCGGGGGCTTCGGCCTCTGGCAGGTTCAACCATGCTCAACAGGTCTGGGGGGGAGGAGCCAGACTAAACGATGCACCCTGGTCCGCCAGGTTGGGGGTTGTGCATTGGGCTAACTTAAAAACCACTCTGTTACTGAAACTGCAACAATACCTCTTACAAGCGACATGGTTGGGGAAGAGTCCTCTCTGGTAGAGCCTATGACGCGTGCTGGTGAAAGCCTTCGGGAAGCCAGTGCGCCGACAGCTCTTTTAACAACCAAGTCAACAACCAGGATAGGGACCTGGAACATCAGAACCCTGTATGAAACCGGTAAAACAGCACAGGTGAGTAGAGAAATGCACAGGTACAACCTAAAGATCCTTGGCCTGTGCGAGACCAGATGGGAAAGGAACCGGGCAGACAAAGCTTGCGAGTGGAGACACTATCATCTACTCTGGACAGGAAGAAGGCCAGCCCCACACACATTGGATAGCGCTGCTGATGAGACCTGAAGCAACGCAAGCACTGCTGTCCTGGGAACCAGTGTCACCACGGGTCCCACAGACGTTTCAACTCAAAAGGCAGAAAAGGGTTTCCCTCGTTCAGTGCTACGCTCCAACAAATACAGCAGAGTTAGAGATAAAGAAAACTTCTTCGAACAAGTCCAGACCATCATGGACAAAGCACCAAAGAAGGATCTAAAAAATACTAATGGGAGACATGAATGCCAAAGTGGGGACAGACAACCAAACAGAGAACTGATCATGGGCAGACATGGCACTGGAGAACAAAATGAAAATGGAGAACTTTTAACAGAATTTTGGGATGTTTAACGACCTGGGCATTGGAGGCACCATCTTTCCTCACAAAAAGTCCCCAAGACCACATGGACTTCCCCCGATGGCAAAACAGAAAAACCAGATTGACCACAAACACCCTCGGGCGAAAGTGGGGGAAGGAGCCTGCATGATGTCAGGGTGAAAACGCGGAGCAGATGCAGCATCAGACCTCATCTTGTTGTTGCCATCCTCAAGACCAAGCTCAAAGCCTACATCAACCGGGCAGGAAGACCATCACACAAGTTCAATGTGCAAAACTGAAAAGGAAAGAGAAAAATAGAAGAATTCAGGCTCGAATGAGGAACAACTTCAGTGTGCTTTCCCAGCTGCCAGAGGAAACAGTCGAAGAGCAATGGCAGAGTCTACGTGAGACCGGAAGACAACATGCCAAACAGTACTGGGAAAGAAAACAAGAAAATACAAGGAGTGGCTGACAACAGAAACATGGGCACTGATCACTGAGGGGAAAACAGCTGAAAGTTTCAGATCAACCAAACACAAAATCAAGAAAAGGGAAACAGAACTGCAAGCATGCTACTGGGACAAAAACCGGGCAGTAAGAGAAATGCAAGAAGAGACAAGAGAAAATTCATTGAGGAACTGCTCAGGAAGCAGAGACTGCAGCGGCAAAGAAATATGAAGAGACTGTACGAGATCACGAGAACTCTCTCAGGAAAAAACAACAAACCTAGCTGCCCGTCAAAGATAAGAATGGCAATACCTTTTCCAGGTGAGGAGGACCGAGAGCAAGAGGGGGCAAAAGCACTTAAAAGAACGCTCAAAGACCTGCACCCACCCATGCCGCCTGACATCCCCCCACCTACTGAAATCCTTGGCATCAACACCAGCCCCCCTCCCAAGAATGAGATCACCAAAGCCATAAAGTCACTCAAATCAGGCAAAGCAGCAGGCCCAGAGGGTTTAAAACCCACCTGAAGCATGAAGGGGACATTCAAACTTCCACTGAGATGTTATACCCACTCCTATACAAGATCTGGGAGCAAGAGAGTGTACCAGAAGACTGGAAGAAAGGCCATCTCTTTAAAGCTGCCAAAGAAAGGGGACCTGTCCTCCTGCAAAACGGGGAGAGGAATCATGCTACTGTCCATCCAGGGAAAGTTGACAAGGGATCATGCTAGACAGACTGAAGACAGCACGGGACAAGACACTTCGGGATGAACAGGCGGGCCCTTTAGGCAAGACAGATCATGCACAAAATCAAATCGCCACAATGCGCATCATCATTGAGCAGTCCCTGGAGTGGCAGACCCCCCTATATTCAGTCTTTTTTCGACTTCCAGAAGGCATTTGACAGCGTCGACAGAGATGTCATTTGGAAACTGATGCATCACTATGGCTTTCCACCAAAGTTCATCACCATCATCCGCAGCTATATGAAGATGCCACCGGGTCAAGTCATCCATGAAGGGAAACTGACGGAGCCTTCTCCGTACAGCCCGGTGTTCGTCGGGCTGTCTGTTGTCGCCAACCATCTTCCTGTTGGTGGTTGACTGGATAATGCAGCAGCCACAGCAGGCAGGAAAACCGGCATACAGTGGACCCTCATGAAGCAGCTGGAAGACCTGGACTTCGCAGATGACATCAGCCTTCTCTCCCACAGGCAACAAGACGCACAAGAGAAGCTTTGTCGTGTGCTGACGAAGCTGAAAAGGACTGGCCTCCAAATCACATCGTGAAGACGGAGATCATGAGGGTGAACAACAAAACACATGACCCAGTGCGACTGCAGCAAGAAACCATCAAAGAAGTCAGCAAGTTTATTTACGGGGCAGTGTCGTCAGTAAAGATGGGGAACAGATGAAGACATCAAGTGCCGAATCAACAAAGCCCGTCATGCCTTCACACCCTTCGGCCAATTTGGAGGTCAACAGCCCTCTCATTTCAAATAAGCTTTCGGATCTACAACACCAATGTCAAATCGGTCCTACTTTATGGCTCAGAAACCGGCGGGTAACAAAAAACCAACACCCACAAACTCCAGTCTTTTACCAACAAATGCCTCAGGTACATCCTCAAACATCAGGTGGCCGGAAGTCATATCCAACAAACAACTGTGGGACAGGACCAGACAAACCCCAATTGAGTCCATCTTTTAAACAAAGGAAGTGGGGATGGATCGGCCATACACTCCGCAAGCCTGCGTCAAAGTCACCAGACGGCCCCTTGACTGGAATCCAAAAGGGAAGCGGAAATTTTGGTCGACCAAAGCAGACCTGGCGCAGAAGTGTTGACGAAGAAACGAAGGCAGCCGGAATGACATGGGCCGAGCTGAAGAGGATCTCCCAAAACCGAGTTCGTTGGAGGGGTGTTGTTGCAGCCCTATGTTCCCCAAGGAACTAAGAGGCATAAGTCAAGTAAGTCAAGTCACCACACACACACACACACACTGTGACGTTCCTCAGGTAGAGCTCTGAGGTTCAAGCAGTGGTGAGATTTTTGCGTATTCAACCGTTTTTCTCCCCCACTACCATTAAGGTAGACGCATTCCGACTTCGGGGATACAGCTGGGAATTGCAGCTACCTATTCTGCCAGGACAGTTAGGAGGTAAATCCCTGCTCTTTCCGATTTTCAAGTAGTGTTCTAGGTTCTTTTAACGTGCACAAAGCCATAAGCACTCGGTTCTGGTTTAGAGTCTCTTTCGAAAGACTTGACATTCAGTTCGATTTTCCCCGTCAAACTGGAAAGAAAGGGCAAGGCTGGCAATCGAACCCAGAACCTTACGGTTTACTTGCTAGGCAGGTAAAGGCAGGTGTGCCGGTGGGAACAGATGATAGAATTCACAAAACCGCATACACACGGGGACTGGATGTAAAAAAGCACATAAGTGCTTATTCCATTATCCTCGATGTAAAAGAATACAAGGAAAGAAAAGAAAAAGAAAGACCTGTATTTAAAAACCTTTAAATTTTGTAAAAGGAACTCTATTGTTCGAGATTTCTCAAGCGTTTTCACAGTCATTGTCGTTGCACTTTTGTTTTGTTGGCGTCAGGCAAACTTTTTTTTTCTTTTGCCCGCTGAATTCATCCCGTAAAATCCTGTATCAGATTTGACAACACTAACGTTTGCCCCCTCCCCCCCACCCCTTCAAAAATCTCCCCTCTGGCATGGCAGAGGGTGTGATATTCTTCTTATAGCAATAGACAGCAAGAAGTAGTTTGGATAGTCTTTTATGTTGAGTAATTAAAATATGAGTGTTAGAACTTTGATGAACTGATAATCTATTCTTTCAGTGTAAAATTAGTATTTAGTTTGATGTTTTTGTTGGGGTTTTTTTGTTTTTTTTTAGAGAGAGTATATTTCCTGAGGGTAATAGATTAAATACAATTGTTTTTTTCGCATCCGACCCCCGAGGAGAGAGATAGGAAAGAGAGAGAGAGAGGAGAAAGAGAGAGAGAGGAGAGGATGAGAGGGGGAGAGAGAAGGGGAGAGAGAGGAGAGAGAGATGAGAGAGAGAGAGAGAGAGAGAAGAAGAAAAAAGAAGAAGAAGAAAAAGAAGAAGAAACAATAACGCCATAGAGCATTTAGCTTTTATTTCTCGAATATAAGTAGTTCCACAATAAAATAATTGATAATTCAATGAACAACTGCTAGATGACATGATTATCAAACATGAATTTATAAAATCAAATCATCGATAACACAGATCTGCCGGACCAATGAAAAACAAGGAGTAGGATCAGAGTACCAGTAACATGGAGGCAGAGCAATATAAAGTTCCCCCTCCCCTCCCCCAGCCAGCTGTAAAGTTCATGTTATATACACAAACAAAATACAATAAAATTATATATATATATATATATATATATATATATATATTATATTTTTGATGTTTTTTGTGTGTGTGTGTGGTTTGTGTGTGTGTGGTGTGGTGTGTGTGTGTGAGGAGAGAGAGGGGAGAGAACTGTTTAGATATTTTGTCAATAACCAATTTCATCACAGTTTGCTAAAAAAAAAAAAAAATTAAAAAGAGAAGAACAACAAAAAAAAGCAAAGCAAACTGTCATTACACTCGTGACGTATCCGCATAATTACACGTCATTTTATATCATATGTTGAAGGTGATACTACCCTCAGTTGTCACCAAACCTGTAAATATTTTCACTCACGTTCACACTATGATATTAACCGAAAGCGAAGGTATCTTGGAAAGACATAGTCACACCGTATTTCTGAAGTTTGGCAACGGCACACTAAAACAGTAACCTTACTTGTCAGCATACAAGGATACCTGACCCAGCTTTCGCTCAGTCATTTCTGCTAATGAGCCTCCAGACACGTAGCTAGGGTCGTTCGTAGGGACTTCCTCAAATTCAGATTGAAATTCGGGGACGGGGTAGCCTGGTGATCGGAACGGGGTGGTCAGGGATGGGTAGCTTGGTGGTCTGAAGACCTGGGTTCAAGCCACCTTCGAGGCGTCCATTAGAGGGGATTTTTCCCCTAGAGTTATCAGTGCCGACTCCGCTCCCTCCAGAGTCTTTCGGATGAGCCTATAAATTGAAGTTCGGCGTGCAAACGCACGCAGGAAATTTTACACACATGTTAAAACTCGTCCCACCTTTCGGAAGAGTAAGCCATTTCGTGCCTGTGGGAGTGGATAACAAAACTGACGAAAAACCGCATGCACAGTAGTGTTGTGTTTAGAGTCGCCCCCTAAGATGGAATGTGGGTGCCTTAATGATGGATAAACGACTGCATACGGAAAATCTCCCCATTGGTGAACCTCGGAACTCTAGCCGAGGAACGGAAAACAGATCTTTCATTTCTGTCATCCCTTTAGGGACACGGAAGATCTTTTTTTTTAATAAAAAATGGAAAAGCAAAAAGCATAACTGAACAAGTCAAACTGACATGCAACCTTCCGTCACCATATGTCAACACAACATTATTTATGGAGTCTCATCTTTTCAACCTATTTTAGTCTTTTTCGGTATGTTGTATCTTTTACTGGTGGTGTTTTTTTTCCCCTTTTCAAATAGCTTCAATAAAACGAAAAAAAAACCATTCCACAAAGGTACATTTAATTGCTGAAGAAAAAAAAATTGTTTGTGTACCGAGTATTTGGACATTTTATTAAACAGTTTGACAACAGTTCTTGTTTTTAACGAGAATGGGCAAGGAAAATATTATCAAGTTCATCACCAAGATCATCACTACTATCACATTTGTGCAACATGTCTGAATTCCTTGAAAATGTAACAAGGTCATTTGTGAAAATACGTCTCTCTCATGGATATCATAAGGTCATACACTGCTACAATAAGGTGACGAAGACTTCCAATAGGTTTTCAGAAAATATGCTCTTCTTTGCATACCAATTTGCATTTAGTATCTACAATGATTACAATGATGCCTACGTCTAGACTTAACCCCCCCCCCCCCTTCCACTTAATCAGTCTCATCCTTAATGTAGCCATATCCTGCCTTATGGGGGGTAGGGGGTGGGGGTGTTGTCTAAAAACGTCACCAGCTTGAGTTTGTATTTTTACGTCATCATCCACTCCTACCCTTGTCGTAGTCCTTTCTGAAAAGTTGAATGAGGTTGAATGAGTTTTAACGTGCATGAAATATAATATTTTTACGGCCGCATTCTCACTCCAGACCTGGGTTTAAAACATCGTTCAAAAACCTGACAGGGGCTGAAGCGCACAGCATAGCAGCTCTGCAGAAAATGTCTCCTCCACTCCGGATGCCGCGAGAGGGACTGGACCCCGCGACCCAATATGGGATCAAACATTCTATCTACCCAAGCAGCTCCCATCCACCCTTCCCACGGAGGTACCCGAATCATAACAAATTCTACACCCTGACCTCGCTTATCATCATCATCATCATTTTCCAGTTAGAATCATCATCATCATGCAGTTAGAATCATCATCATCATCATCCAGTTAGAATCATCATCATCATCCAGTCAGAATCCTCATCATCCAGTTAGAAGAATCATCCTCGTCATCCAGTTAGAATCCTCATCATCCAGTTAGAATCCCTTCCTCATCCAGTTAGAATCATCATCATCATCCAGTTAGAGGAGTCATGACTGCAGGCAGCCATTTTGTATTCGCTCTTTTTTTCTCTCTTCTACTTCTTCAGCAGTACAGAGCTACGGGGTCAGCATGAATCTCATTAATTAAGGCGTAAAGGGGTCACCGTATCAGCAGCCTAGGTAAGCTTGTATCACACTGACCAGGTGATCTCGGCTTGTGTACACACGCTTCTTCATGAATATAACTATACCATGCATGTGGCATTTGTCCGTCAAAATACACAGCCATGACAATGCACAGAAAAACAACAACATATAAGGCGGGGTAAGGTGGGTGTGAGGGTGGGTATGGTGCGGGGATGGGTGTGTGTGTGTGTGAAAATGCTTAGAGATGAAGCTGAGTTTACGGCCTCTGTGTGTGTTCTTTTTTCTTCTTCTTTAATGTAACGTCTTTTCACATTAAGTGACATTAGACAAAATGTGTGTGTGTGTGTGTGTGTGTGTGTGTGTGTGTGCGCGCGCGCGCGTGTGTATGTGTGTGCGTACCTGTGTTCAATGACATTGTTAAAAAAAAACACCATAAGCTATCACCCAAGGAATGAATTACTGCAATAAAAACAACAAAAAGTTGTTTTTTTTAAAAACCCAACGATAAAAATGATATGTACGAATGAGGTTCAGCCGAGGTTAAAACAGAACGCTACCATGAAACGTTATAAACAAAATAATATCAGTGATCAACCAAGCCAGTCAACAAAACCAGACAACGGCTTCGTTGACTTACTTGTTGTGTGTCAACTACCCTACTATCCAGCATAAACATAAGATAATATCCAAATTAGACGACAAAACCACAAATTATACACTATCGGACCAAAACACAAAAAAATGGGGAGAAAAATGATAACCAACAGAAAGGAAGGAAAAAAAATCTATACATTTAAGCAGTCTCTGCATAATGATTATCTTGAAAGTGACATCGGTTTACGTGTGCAAACGATCAAAGACAAAATCTGGAAGCTCTGGTTAAAGGTAACGGTCATGTGCAGCATCATGATTAGGATAACAGCTTCGAAGACAACTTCTTCAAGTCAATTGTGTGTATGGCAACACACGCGCGTCAAGCCTTCAAATGTCGCGTGCGCTGTACAAGCGCCAGCGAAAACTTGCACATGCATGTGCATAATATTTATTATACACACGAATTTTGCATCAACAGACACACTTTTTTGAAACATATTTTATTGTCGTGCAACGCACGCACACACACGCGCACGCATGCACACACACACGCACGCGCGCGCGCGCAGACACACACACGCGCGCGCGCAGACACACACACACACACACACGCGCGCAGACACACACATGCACGCACGCACGGCAGTTATCACCGAATGCATCGATTGCATACCAAAAAAAGGGTGGACAAAAGAGTTATATATATATATATATATATATATATATATATATATATATATATATATATATATATATATATAAAGCAACATCTCCCTGGCATATTACTTGCAAATAATATACAACTCCACCAAGGATTGAAAATAATCATCAAAGCAGAAACTAAGTGCAAGCGTACCCCCAAGCCCGCACTCTTGACAAACAGCTACGTTTTGTGGTCAGGCTTTTTCGTGCTTACAAAACAAACAGCCCCCCCCCCCCCCCCCCCCCCCCCCCCCCCACCTTCGCCACCTCCCAGCCTTTTTAGAAAATCAACAAGAAAAGTAATATGAACAAACCAAAAAATAAAAAAAATAAACAAACGGAAAAGAAATATGCCGGCACATCTCATCAGTTGCTGCTCTTCTGTCTCTGTGTCGCAGTGTTTGAAAGAGAAACTGGAACTTCATTCCATTCAGAACGCCATTTTCTTAGTGTTTTTTTTGTTTTGTTTCCTTTCCTTTTTGTTGATGTTGTTGTTGCTGTCCTGTTTTATCTTTACAACGACTGTTTGAAAATTCAACACCCCCGTCTCCCCCCTAACACCCCTCCGAAACGGATTCCACAACTCAGGAGGTTTATGAGCTGAAGAAGATAAGCCACTTGTCGGTCTGGTTTTTAAAAATTTTGATTCCACGCCCAGAAAACTTTCGTAAACGGTTTCTGTTGTCTGTCTGGGACAGTTTCTGCTGTTGCTGCTGCTGCTGCTGCTGCTGCGTCCCTTAGACAGGTCATGGTCACAGTTTGGTGTTGTCGAAGCCGTTGTTGACGAAGGCTTGGTTGCTGGAAGAGCGGGTGGGGGTGGTGGTGTCGTTGTTTTCATCGTTGATGAAGAAAGAGGCTTTCCCGTTCCGCCCGTTCTCCAGGGAGCGTGGGCTGTTGGGACCGCTGTCCATAGTCTGCGTCAGACAGACAGACAGACAGACAGACACGCACGCACGCACACACGCACGCACACACACACACCATGGCGTTGTTATATTTAGTTCATGTATTCTATCTATTGTTATATTTATTTCATTGACTCTATCTATTGTTATATTTATTTTATTTATTCTAGCTACTGTTATATTTATTTTATTTATTCCATCTACTGTTACGTTTATTTCATTTATTCTATCTATTTTATATATTTTGTCTATCTAGTCATTTATTTCGAGGACAATGGAATAAGAACTAACGTGGTGTTTTTTATTTATTTATTTATTTTTTATGTCTAGCCCCCGTGTGCATGCGGCTTTTGTGTGTGTAAAGTTTTGTCATCCATTCCCACCGGCACAAACGGCCTATTCTTCCGAAATGCGGAACAGGTTTTAACGTGTGAGCAAGATATTCTCCGTGCGCACACACACGGAACCTCGGTTTATTATAGTCTCACCCGAAGGACTTTTTGGGGGGACTGGAGTCGGCACTGATGTTAACCTCTGGGGAAACATTCTGGCAGTGAGGATGTGCCATAGTATAGTATAGTATAGTGTAGTATAGTATAGTATAGTATAGTAT
Organism: Rapana venosa; assembly: GCA_028751875.1. NCBI lineage: Eukaryota > Metazoa > Mollusca > Gastropoda > Neogastropoda > Muricidae > Rapana > Rapana venosa. Next base: position 27,406,576 of record CM054139.1, read on the forward strand.
AGCATAGCATAGCATAGCACAGTATAGTATAGTATAGCATAGCATAGTATAGTATAGTATAGAATAGTATAGTATTGTATAGTATTGTATAGTATAGTATTGTATAGTATAGTGTAGTATAGTATAGTGTAGTATAGTATAGTATAGTATTGTATAGTATAGTATTGTATAGTATAAAAAAGTATAGTATTGTATAGTATAGTATTGTATAGTGTAGTATAGTATAGTATATTGTAGTATAGTATAGTATAGTATAGTGTAGTGTAGTATAGTATAGTATAGCATAGCATAGTACAGTATAGTATAGTAGAGTAGAGTAGTATAGTATGGTATTGTATGGTATAATACAGTACAGTACAGTACAGCGCAGTATAGTATAGTATAGTATAGTATAGTATGGTATGGTATGGCATAGTGTCGTGTCGTATTGTGTCGAATCGTATCGTACAGTATAGTAGTGTAGCGTGGCGTAGCGTAGCATAGCATAGCATAGCATAGCATAGCATAGCACAGCATAGCATAGCATAGCATAGCAAAGCATAGCATAGCATAGCATAGCATAGCATAGCAAAGCATAGCATAGCATAGCATAGCATAGCATAGCATAGCATAGCATAGCATAGCATAGTACTGTATTGTACTGTATTGCTTACTACTTAAGTCGCGGCAGATTTTCTCTGCGTGAAATTTGGGGACACTGGGAAGAGCACGTCGCCACAAGAGCAGCGCCACCCATTATCTTCTTAAACCCTCAAAAATTCCTGTCTGAAGGTGTATTTGTTTCCCTATGAGAGTAGTTTTTTTTTTCTACAGAATTTTACCAAGGACACCTCTCTCATTGCTGTGGGTTCTTTTACGAGCAATGTATATGTGTTGCACACGGAAGCTCGATTTATCGTCTCATCCGAAAGACTAGCACCCAGACTACCCCTTCCCTTCCCTCCATCATCGCTTGAAACTCTCTTATAAAGCTCCTCCATTAACTCTGGAAACAAAACAAACAAAACATAAATGAAGGTTCCCCCCGTGGGGATGCCGGGGGCCTGTCAGATTAAACAGCATCCCTACCTTCTGGAAATTCTTTGCTAGGAATTCCCTCTTTTCTATCCCTCTCTTTGTTTCTGCCTCGTTCTTTTCTTCCTGTCACCTCCTCCTTCTTGCCTATTTTCTGCCCTCTTGGTCCATTCCCCTGTCTTTTCTTTTTTTTCCTTTTCTCCAGAAAGACTTGAAAGATAACAACTCTCTCTCTCTCTCTCACACTGAATTCGGATACGCTGGGTCTGACTTGTCAGACGCATTTTCGCTCATATGATAGACAACAAAAGTTGATGTCTGAGCGTTCTACGAAGAAGACGAATAGCCCCCCTCCCTCCCCGCCCACCCCCGCACCCTCCCCTACCCCCATCCCCCCTTCCCCGCGAAAAAATAAAAAAAGCCAATCACCTCGTCGTCAGTTTTCTTATGGTGGTCAGCCGATTTTCTGGAGGGCAGAAGGTTGTCGATGTACATGAGCTCCTTCTGCGTGAAGATGCACTCGATGATCTTCCGTACCACACCCGTGAACACCACCTGAAGGTCACATAGGAAAACACACACACACACATATATATACAAATATATATATATATATATATATATATATATATATATTTATTATTATTATTATTATTATTATAGAGACGACGAAGTGCTGCAACTGACAGACAGGTGTGAAGAGAAGGTAATAATAATAATAATAATAATAATAATAGGTAGAGAGGTTGGTGGTGGGGGGGTGGGCGGTGAGGGGAGGGACGGAGGGAGACAGAGGAGGGAGGGAAGGAGGCAGAGGAGGGAGGGAGGCACAGAAAGAGAGAGAGAGAGAGAGAGAGAGAGAGAGAGAGAGAGAGAGAGAGAGAGAGAGAGAGAGAGAGACAGACAGACAGACAGAGGGAGGGAGAGAGAGAGAGAGAGAGAGAGAGAGAGAGAGAGAGAGAGAGAGAGCGAGAGAGAGAGAGAGAGAGAGAAGAGAGCGCGAGAGAGAGCGAGAGAGGGAGAGAGAGAGAGAGAGAGAGAGAGAGAGAGAGAGAGAGAGAGAGAGAGAGAGGGAGAGAGCGCGAGAGAGAGGGAGAAGCGAGAGAGAGCGCGAGAGAGAGCGAAGAGAGAGAGAGAGAGAGAGAGAGAGAGAGAGAGAGAAGAGAGAGATGGGAGAAAGAGAGAGAGAGAGAGAGAGAGAGAGAGAGAGAGAGAGAGAGAGAGAGAGAGAGAGAGAGAGAGGGACAGACATAATAATAAGTGTAGACATTGGTACTGCTATATCATCATGTTACGAACGAAAGATAAAGAAATGATAATGATAACAAATATAAACAATGACATTTCTTTACTGTTATGTTAAGAACGAAAGAAGATGGAAGTTATTCAATATTAATAATGATGATGGTTATGGTATAATACTTAATACTGATAAGTGATGATGATGATACCGATAAAAATAAGCACAACAGCAATAATGACGACAAAAATAACAATAGTGATAATGATACTCCTCCTCCTATAACTCTACTTGGAATTTGTCAACAACAACTTCCCCCCCCCCCCCTCCTGTCCACGCTGTCGTGAAAATGTCAAAGGTGGAATAATCATTAAAAACCTGTCGTGAAGCAGGGTGGTCAGACGTTACATGTGTGTCACGTCACACCGGAAGCACGACGATGACGGAGACAAAACGTCACAGAACTCGCAGGATGAGTGATGACGATATTGAGGGTATAGAAGATGACTCAGATTTGGGAAGAGGGTGGATGGCGGAAGGCTAAGTTGGGGATGGAACGTCATATGATTTACAGGAAACATGGTGATGACGAGATGATTATGCAGCACGACTGGCAATGACGAAGATCTGACGTAATAATATGCTAAAATAAAAGATATGAGCTACAGCAACGAGTGGCCACCCAAGACTGTCATAAAAAAAGAAAATTACTCCGCGTGCGTGGATGATGGAAGAAAATGCAAGGAGAACTCCTGCTTGATATATTTTATCTCCTTTCCCCTTTCCTCTAGATCCGCCAAAAGCCTTCTTATGACACTTTTAAATCCAGTCTCAAGACATATTTATTTCAAACGTAAGATTTTCCTCTCCTGCCTCATCTAATAGTTTTTCCCTGCCTTCAACAGCCAAGATTCTATTGCCCTGCCAGGGTGTGTGACCTGTGTGTGTGTGTGTGTGTGTGTGTGTGTGTGTGTGTGTGTGTGTGTGTGTGCGCGCGTGTGTGCACATTAGGACTTGATGGAACTATTACTTGTCACTGGTTGTATGACTGTGTAAGAATGAGTTGAGTGCAAGCGCTTTGATTTATCTCTGCAAGATATAGCGCTATATAAATTCCATTTGTTATTATTATTATTATTATTATTAACAGTGACTCTTTCCCCGGGAACAAAAAGTTTCCTGTGAGCGCGTAGTCTTTACTGTTTCTCCATGAAAGAAGCTTTAAAAAAAATTCTACAAAAATTAGCAAGGAACAGCTCTCTTGTCGCCGTGGGTTCTTGAAGCTGCACCGAATGCGTGTAGCACATAGGACTTCAATTTATCGTCTCGACCAAAAGATTAGAACGCAGACAGACTATATCAGGCAAAGTCTAGGGGTGGTGAGGGTGGGGGTGAGGGGTGGGGGGAAGTTCAGGCACAAACGGAGGATCAAACCCGCGCTTCTCGCTGCCTAGGTCAGTTTCGTTACCTCTAGACCACGGGTCCTTTGTTTTGGCCCAGGTCAAAAGCGTTGTCAGTTATTGTAAAAGGTAAAGGAGTCCCATAACCTATAAGGTCGTAGGGGAGCGAGGCGTCAGAGACCTCACTTCTCTAGGGCCAGCATATTGAGGGCGGCGCCCATCTCCTCTCCCTCGCTGCTTTACCTTCCCTGACCCTAAAGAGGGCAGGTACCCATTTACAGCTGGGTGAACTGGGGGAACTGTACTGAAGCCAAGGCGCGCAAACGGTCACCCATCCAACTGGTAACCACGCTCGACGCTGCTTAACTTGGCTGGGGGAAAGCGAGTGCTCCGACCACTGAGCTATCCCGTCCCCGTCAGTTATTGATGTCAGCTAATTGCCAAGGCCTACACTAACATGTTGTTATGTTGTAAACTGTTATGCTGAGATTGCCTTCAGCCGTGACAAAGCTCTTAACGTAACAACCTGCATTCTCCTTTGTTAAAGGAGAGAAAAAAAATCCTCTGAAGTCGGAGTACGGCCCCCCCTATATGGCGAGGTACTTAAAAACTGTCATACGCACAAACGGTTTCGTTTAGTGTGCGATTTCACTCTCATTGTGATTCCCTGGTGGGATGAGTGAGTCAGAGTGCACATTCTGAGTGACCCCCACCCAGAGTGTTAAACTGGGCCATGGGGAACGCACAACAACAACAACAGTGATTCCCAGGTGGGATGAGTGAGTCGGAGAGCACATTCTGGGTTTTTATATATTTTTTATATTTTATTCTTTTATATCGAGGATAATGGAATAAACACTCATGTGCTTTATTACATCCAGTCCCCGAGTACATGCAGTTTTGAGAATTCTGTCATCCGTTCCCACTGGCACACAATGGCCTACTCTTACGAAAAGCGGAACAGGATTTAACGTGTGCGCAAGATGTTTTGCATGCGTTCGCATACGGGGCCTCGGTTTATAGTCTCACCCGAAGGACTTTGGGGGAGAGTGTGGAGTCTGCACTGATGTTAACTCCAGAGGAAAATATCCCCCTTGAACGAGAACCGAACCCGGGTCGTCAGATTGCGAGCGCAATGTTCTGACCACTAGGCTTTCCCGTTCCCATCCCTGGGTGACCCCCAGAGTGCTAAGCTGGGAAACGCACAACAACAACAGCAACAACAAAAACAGGAGGAGGATGCTCTGACAGGGACCAGCCCTACTAAAAAAAAACAACTCACCAGGAGCGGGAAGACGATGGAGATGGACTTGATGGACTTGACTGCCCACAGCGCGGCCAGACACATCACCTGGATGAAGGTGTTGAGGTGCACGCGCCAAAGGGGCACGTGGCGCAGGAAGATGTAGTCAGGCTGGTACTTGACAGGCATCAGGATCAGCAGCAGCCGGTCTATCAGCTGAAACGGGCCAGCATCACTCGGTTAGGGCTTTGGTTTCCTTCCGTAACAGCCCACTTCACGTTTCTCTCTTCTTCTACTACTACTATACATTACTAACTACTATACTACACTTACTAACAAATATAGACTACTATCTACTAACTACAAATACTACTACTAACTACTACTACTACTACTAAACTACTACTACTACTACTACTACTACTACTCTACTACTACTACTTACTACTGTACTACAATCAAACTACTACAAATACTACTCTACTACACATACTACTAAATACTACTAACTTATACATACTACTATACTACTATATAATACTACTTACTATGTGACTACTCCACTCACTCTACTTACACTACGTACTAATACTGACAATGCCTCGCTGCTGCAGCAACTGTCCTAACAATGCACTGCTGCTACTACTAACTACAACACTAACAACAACTACAACACTAACTACTACACTTCTACTTCTACTAGACTACTACATACTACTACTACTTTATCTCCACTCCTCCAATCATCTTCTCGTCAAACTCTCAGATTCCAACTATTGTTGTCTGTCCCATGAGCGAAAATAACGTTGGGCTGCCGTTAAGCGCCTGCCAAGTCAGGCCCAGCGCGTCCGACTTCATTTTGATTTGGTTGTATTATAGTCCCAGCGGAGATAATAATAATAATAATAATAATAATAATGTATGGAATTTATATAGCGCTGAATCTTGTAAAGCAACAAATCAAAGCGCTCAGATATTTTTTGTTATCGAGGATAATGGAATAAGCACTCATGTGCTTTTTTACATCCAGTCCACGTGTGTATGCGTTGTGTTAATTTTGTCACTTTTCCACCGGACTGATTCCAAAAAGCGGAACAGGATTTATGTCAGCAAGATGTTCTATAAATTCCAATATTCGTTATGTCTATGAAGGTTTTTACTTCCCTTTCCCTTTCTTTGGGTTCACTGAAATTGTCTGTCTTGATTTCATCCCTACCTCACGGTTTACTTGTTGCAGGCTACGTTCTTTACCTTCTTCCCCGTCCATCTCATCAATCGACTTGTCACGTAAGTCACATCCACATCTTCCTTTGCTTCCTTTCCCTCCTAAATCCTATTCTAAATCGGTTTCTCACTTGACAGTCTTCCTGCTTTCTTGTTTCTTTTTCTTTTTTTTTATTTTCTCTTTTCTTCTTCCTTCCTTCTTCTATTTTCTTATCAAACTCTCAACAAACTTTGTTGTCTGTCCCATGAGCGAAAATAACGTTGCGCTGCCGTTAAGCGCCTGACAGGTCAAGCCCAGGGCGTCCGACTTCATTTTGTTTTGGGTTGTATTAAAGTCCCAGTGGGGATAGGACTGTGGCAACCGCAAGTCATTCCACATTGGCGCCGCGGGCCACCCTACAAAAAAGTACAATTCTGCAACGGTTTGCTCACCTTTGAGACAGGTGCATTCTGGCTTCAGGGGATTTTTTTTAAAGCTTTTAAATGTTAGATGCACACATCTCCTAGGTTTACAAGCCTCCTCCTCCTCCTTTCCCCGATTTGATCATTCGTACGCTTTTAAAAAATCACTTTCAGTTTAAATATATTTGATTATCTGAAATGGATATGCTTCGCAAAATCCATGCAATCGTTTTTGTTTGTATATCTATCTATGCATCTATTTATGCATCTATCTGTCTGTCTGTCTATCTATCTATCTATGTGTCTGTCTGTCTGTCTGTCTGTCTGTCTGTCTATCTATCCGAAGGAAACAACAGTAAGCAGCCTTACCTGCATGCCCCCGAGGGCAGACCAGCCCATGTAGAAGAAGACTCCGTACAGCACCGGCATTGGAATCACCTGCAGACAGACAGAGGAGACAGGTAGCGTGTACCTTCATGTCTTGGACAATGCTTACAGAATCACGGCGTTTTCATCATACTGTAAGGCCTACTTTCATATTCATATATGGACACACACATACACGCATGTATGCTTGCACACACGCGCGCACACACATTTAAAACACACACATGTATGTATGTATGTATGTATGTAAGTATGTATGTATGTATGTATGTATGTAAGTATGTATTATGTATGTATGTATGTATGTATGTATGTATGTATATATGTATG
>CM054139.1:27418815-27426315 GCA_028751875.1 Rapana venosa
TAGTACAACAACAACAACAACAACAACAATACTACTACTACCACTACTACTACTACTACTACTACGACTACTACTACTAGTCTACTACTACTACTACTATATGCTACTACAACTACTAGTCTACTACTACTACTACTACTACTACTACTACTACTACTATATGTAGAATTTATATAGCGCCGAATCCTGTAAACCCAAACACAAATCAAAAGCGCTTATGTATGACACAAACAACACGGGTTTTTTTTTGTTTTTGTTTTAACAAAGGGAGGTTATCATAACAAAAAAAAGGGGACGCTACTCACAAAACTGGGGAAGCAGGGCCAGTTTCTGAAGCGGACGAGGAACATGGCGATGCCGAAGCAGAGGATGAAGAGGATGAGCGACATGAGGAAGACGTCGGGCACGTAGGAAGAGCTGCACACCCACTGCCCGCCCAGCACACTGCCGCACGTCGCGTTGGTGGCGTTGGCGAAACTGACGCCGTTGATAACCAGTGGGGTGGTGGTGGTGGCGACGGTTGTGGTGGTGGTGGCTGCTGCTGTTGTTATTGCTGCTGTGATGGTGGTGGTGGTGCTGGTGTTATCGTTGGTGTCGGGCTGACAGCTGCAGTGTGGAAAGTAGACCTGGATGGGGGGAGGGGGGGGGGAGGGGGTTGTGATATGAGATAAGATTGTGTGTGAATAGGTGTTAAAGTCTGCTGCGGGCGTCCAGTTTTCTCCCCTTGCTACCTTACGACCATGATGATGATGACTATGATGATGATGATGATGGTGACTATGATGATGACGACGATGATGAAAGTGACAATGATGATGATGATAATGATGATGATAGTGACAATGATGATAATAATGATCTTTATTTCCATGGGTTACAGATCAGCATTTACATAGCTTTTATTCCCTTCCTTACCTTGCTCTTAATAAGGGCGATACTAATACAAGCATAAAATAATAGTACCCACAATCTACATACATACAGCATATTAATCTCAAACTGATTGTAACATGATAGCAACAAAATCCAATTATCAACATACTGATGTACAAACTGAGAGACACACAGACAAAGGAGACCGAATGAATGAGTGCACATTATTAACTGATTAAGGAATGAATTATATCAACACAGCAAGACATAAACACTGGACAAAAGTGTACACAAAGTTTAGATAAATACATGAATATATTGTCAGTACAAATGAGCTGATAAAATAAAAACGGGCACATAGTTAACTAGGTGAGAGAGAGAGAGAGAGAGAGAGAGAGAGAGAGAGAGAGAGAGAAGAGAGAGAGAGAGAGAGAGGAATCTATCAGTCCTTGCAAAGCCTTGTCAAAAGACTGTTAACAATTTGTTTCTTGGCGCTTGGTATTATTACAATTCATGAAGGCTTTAATCAACACCAGGTTGAATGTAAATTTACGAAGTTCATGGTTTAAATTTTATAAGTTCTGACATATAGACAAGTAGACTGACAGACTGACAGGCAGACAGACAGAAAGACTTCCCGTCAGAGAGACAGAAACACTATTCCACACACACACACACACACACACACACACACACACACACACACACACACACACCAGTTTTTTCATTCAACCAAACACATTACTACTTCCCAACCCCCATTCTTCACTATCGCCCCACTAACACCCCCCACCCCACCCCCTTAAAAAAACAACCAGCATCCACCTCCCACTCCTGAAACCAATCTTTCAAACAGACCCATGTTCAGTTCTCACTACTGCTGCGACCTAAACCTACACAACTCCCGCCTCCCCCCCAAAAAAAACCCAACAAGAAACAAAAAAAAACCCAAACAAAAAACCCGCACACCTCCAAAACAACAAACAAACCAAAAAAATTCAACAACAAACCAAACCAAACACTTACAACAAACCTCCTACAACAACAACCCTTCCCTCCCAAAAAACAACAACTAAACCCCCCCCCCCCCCCCCCCTTACCTCCCCCTTCCCCCAACCCGTAATCCTTCCAAGCTCTGTACCTTGTCCTTCTCGGCGTGGAGCCTCATGGGCTCATCATCGGCGATCTGGGCCAGCTTCTTGAAGGACTCGTAGATGAAGATGAGGGCGATGAGGCAGGCGAAGCTCTCCTCCGTGAAGCGGGTGAGGTAGCGCACCAGCGCGCTGAGGTTGAAGACCACCATGATCAGCAGGAAGCCCGTGGTCCAGATGCCCACCCAGAACCGCACTGACAGGAAGTCCCACTCGTTGTCTCTGTGGAGGTCGATGGGATGTGAGGATGTTGTGGATATAGATGTGTGGATGTGAGGATGTTGTGATGTGAGGTTGTGGGTGTGAGGATGTTGATGTGATGATGTTGATGTGAGGATTTTGATGTGAGGATGTGGATATGAGGGTGTGGATGTGAGGATGTTGATGTGAGGTTGTTGATGTGAGGATGTAGATGTGAGGATGTTGATGTGTGGATGTGAGGTTGTGAGGATGTTGTGGATGTGATGATGTTGATGTGTGGATGTGAGGATGTTGTGGATGTGATGATGTAGATGTGAGGGTGTGGATGTGAGGATGTTGTGGATGTGAGGATGTAGATGTGAGGGTGTTGATGTGAGGGTGTGGATGTGAGGGTGTGGATGTGAGGATGTAGATGTGAGGGTATTGATGTGAGGATGTGAGGGTGTGGATGTGAAGGTGTGGATGTGAGGGTGTGGATGTGAGGGTGTGGATGTGAGGGTGTGGATGTGAGGGTGTGGATGTGAGGATGTAGATGTGAGGGTGTTGATGTGAGGGTGTTGATGTGAGGGTGTGGATGTGAGGATGTAGATGTGAGGGTGTTGATGTGAGGGTGTGGATGTGAGGGTGTGGATGTGAGGGTGTGGATGTGAGGGTGTGGATGTGAGGGTGTGGATGTGAGGGTGTGGATGTGAGGATGTTGATGTGAGGTTGTGGATGTGAGGGTGTGGATGTGAGGGTGTGGATGTGAGGGTGTGGATGTGGATGTGAGGGTGTGGATGTGAGGGTGTGGATGTGAAGATGTAGATATGTGGGTGGGAAGATGTGTGGATGTGGATGTGAGGATGTTGATGTGAGGAAGTGTGGATGGGCGAATGTGAGGATGTGGATGTGAGGTTGTGGATGTGAGGTTGTGGATGTGAGGTTGTGGATGTGAGGATGTGAAATGAGAATGTAGATGTGAGGATACGATGTGTGGATGTGGTGATGTGTGGATGTAATGACGTGTGGATGTGATGATGTGGTTAGAAAGAAAGAGAACGGATAATGAACAAAATTTTCTGAGGAAAGGAAGGAAGGAAGAAGGGTGGGGGGAAAAGAACAGACAGGAAAGGAAAAAAGGAAATGAAGGGATGAAAGGTAGGAAGGTAAGAAGGAAGGAGGGAAGAAGGTAGGAAAGAAGGAAATAGGGAAGGAAGTGAGATAAGAAAAGTAAGGGACAAAGGAAGAAATAGAAAAGGGATGGTGAGAAGGAAAGGAAAAATAAAAAGCAAAAATAGCCCCCGCCAAAGTACCCCCCCCCCAAACCCCAAAATAAACAACAAAAAAAACAACAGAAAACACCACACAACAAAACCCTACCCCCCCCCCCTCCCCACACACACACCACAAACAAATCATCAATCAAGCAAAAAATGACAATACCCTCCCCCCAAAATAAACCCCAACCCAAAACAACAACAACAACAGAGCAACAACAACAACAACAAGGCAAAGCAGCAGCAACGGGTCTTGCTTCAGAAGCCAAGCCTGATTTTTAAGACACTTGAAAATGAATCAGCAACGAACCATCATCGCCATCACCTCCACGTTATCATCTATGCCCCCCACCCCACCCCCAAAACAAGAAGAATATCGACGACAAAGGAAAGGAGGAAAAGAAGATGAAGAAGAGGAGAGGGGAAGAAGAAGAAGAAGAAGAAGAAGAAGAAGAAGAAGAAGAAGCAGAAGAAGAAGCAGCAGCAGCAGCAGCAGCAGCAGCAGCAGAAGAAGAAGAAAAGAAGCAACAACAACAAATACACCAACAACATGAACAACAAGGCCAAGAATATGGAGCCTACTTGCAGAGGTCGAAGATGATCTGCTCCAGGACCAGCATGGGCCCAGTGCTGCCCAGGATGTTGAGGGGCTGACCAGAGAACAGCGCGAACACGATGCTGGTCACCGCTCCCGCGAACACACACTCCATCACACCCTGTGCATGCATACGCGCAGACAGACAGACACAGACATACGCGCACACACGCACACAAATACACACACTACACATGGATTTCTTCTTGTTGATATTGTGTAGTAGTAAGTAGTAGTAGTGGTAGTGGTAGTAGGAGTAATATCAGTGGTTGTAGTAGTAGTAGTAGTAGTAGTAGAAGCAGTAGCAGCAGTAATAGTAGTAGTAGCAGCAGCAGCAGCAGCAGCAGTAGCAACAGCAGTAGTAGTAGTAGTAGGAGTAGTAGTAGTAGTAGTAGTAGTAGTAGTAGTAGTAGTAGCAGCAGCAGCAGCAGCAGCAGCAGCAGCAGCAGCAGCAGCAGCAGTAGTAGTAGTCAAAGTCAAACTTGTATTTTCAGACGCGCGCGCGCGCGCGCGCGTGTGTGTGTGTGTGTGTGTGTGTGTGTGTGCGTGTGCGTGCGCGCGTGTGCGCGCGCGCAGCCACACTCCGACTTCAGAAGACTTTTTTTTCTATTTCAAAAGAGAACGCAGGTTGTTATGCTAGGAGCTTGTCAAATGGGACAAAAAAAAAATTTTAAATGAATAATTTCACCACTGGAAACAAATTTCATCCCCAAAAAACCGAAACCAAAACAAACAAACACCATCCCCGCCCTCCTCCCCCTCCCCCATGTATTCTGAGTACAGAGCTTTTTTGTTGTTGTTGTTAGTATTCAACTACCTTGCTTGAGTTTAACAACCTAGCTTCTCCCGAGGAGAACCTGGGGACTCGTCAGCATAAATGAATAGCATTCCCACCTTGGGCACATCCTCCGAAGAGACCCACAGTCAATCACAAGAACAGCATTGCACTGGACCCCAGAAAGGAAGGAGAAAGAAAGGAAGACCAAAAGCAACGTGAAGGAGGAGGACTGTAGAAAGTGAGATGAAGGCCATGCAGCACTCTTGGGGATCAGTGACTAGGTTGGCCCAGAATAGGCAGGAGTGGAAGTGCTTTGTTGCTAGCTGCCCTACACACCACTGGGTGTAATGGTTGATGATGATGATGATGATGATTCCCACCTTCTGGAAATTCTGTGCTAGGAATTCCCTCTCTGTTCCCACCTTCTGGAAATTCTCTGCTAGGAATTCCCTCTCTGTTCCCACCTTCTGGAAATTCTGTGCCAGGAATTCCCTCTCTGTTCCCACCTTCTGGAAATTCTCTGCTAGGAATTCCCTCTCTGTTCCCACCTTCTGGAAATTCTGTGCCAGGAATTCCCTCTCTGTTCCCACCTTCTGGAAATTCTGTGCCAGGAATTCCCTCTCTGTTCCCACCTTCTGGAAATTCTGTGCCAGGAATTCCCTCTCTGTCCCTGCATTGTTCCCATTCTTCCTGTCACCTCCTTCTTGTCTTTTTCCTGCCTTCTTGGTCCATTCTCCTGCCCCCCTTTTTTTTCCTCGCCAGAAAGACTTAAAATATAACCATTCTCTCCCACACCGAAGTCGGGATGCGCTGGCCCTGACTTAACATTAGCGCAACGCATTTTCACTCATATAACAGACAGTAGTTGCTGTCTGAACGTTCGACGACGACGACGAGGAAGAAGAAGAAGAAGACTTTATAATGATACTAATGTATGGAATTTAAATAGCGCTGAATCTTGTAAAGCATCAAATCAAAGCGCCCAGATGACATTTTTTTATATCGAGGATAATGGAATAAGCACCCATGTGCTTTTTTTGGGGTGCTTTTTTATATCCAGTCCCCGTGTGTATGCGGTTTTGTAAATTTTGTCATCTGTTCCCACCGGCACACAATGGCCTACTCTTTCGAAAAGCGGAACAGGATTTAACATGTGCGCAAGATGTTCTGCATGCGTTCGCACACGGGGCCTCGGTTTATAGTCTCATCCGTTTGATTACATAGCTCATAGGAATACGTACCCCAGTATCCTTTGTGGATACAGTTTTTCTTCAGCAAATACGTTATTTGGATTATTTTGATCCTGTTGGGTTTTTTTTTCACAACGATAAACCAACACAGGTCGGTAAAACACACATTTCATAGCGCCTTGCGTACATAAGTTTTTCAGTACACAAACGGATCGGCTGGATGTCATCTCTTTGCTTTTCAGAACGCGAAACAAACGCTACGCGCATCATTACGACTTTGTATTTACTTTAATACTAGGCTTATTTTTTGGAGGGGTGGGGGGTGGGGTTCGTTTTACCTGTTTTAATTCTGTGTTTATGTTTTTGCCAGGAAAATCATTTGATGATAATAATTATTTCTGTGTGTGTGTGTGTGTGTGTTTGTGTGTGTGTGTGCGCGCGTGCGTGAGTGAGTGCGTGTGCACGCACGCGCACGCCTGCCTTCACACAAACGTATGTGGTGTGTCTAGCGTGCAATGATTAACTGCGTATATGGTTGTTTTTACGGGAGGGGGGGGGGGGGGGAAGCGTGGGGGGTAGGCAGGGTAGAAGAATAGCTCAGTAGTTAGAGCATTGAACTCGCGATCTGACGGCCCGGGGATCGAGCCATCACCACCGAGACACCCGTTTGAGATTTTCCCCTGGAGTTAACATCAGTACCTTCTCTCCACTCCCCAAAAATTCCTTTGGATGAGACTATAAACCTCAGTCCTATGTACCAACACACATCAGCCCCAAAGTCGGAATGAAGCCACCTTCATGCTGGCCCAAAACGGTGACGTACGCAAAAATATCACCATTGGTGAAACCTTAGGACTCTAGCCAAGGAATGTGAAAAAAAAGAACCCATCACACGACATTTTCCAACTTCTTCACTCACCGTATAGTCACCCTGCCAGGGGTCCTGTATACAAATGCAGATCATCCCCGAAATCGGAATGCAGCCACCTTAATGGTGGACAAAACAGTCACAAATGCAAAAATCTCACCATTGGTGAACATCGGAGCTCTAGCCAAGGAGCACAGGGGGAAAAAACAACCCACCACCATCATACGACATTGTCCAAGTTACTGACTCATTGTCCAGTTGTCCAAGTTACTGACTCATTGTCCAAGTTACTGACTCATTGTCCAAGTTACTGACTCATTGTTCAAGTTACTAACTCATTGTCCAAGTTACTGACTCATTGTCCAAGTTGTTGAATTATTGTCCAAGCTGCGGACTGACTCATTGTCCAAGTTACTGACTCATTGTCCAAGTTACTGACTCACTGTCCAAGTTGTTGACTTATTGTCCAGCTGCGGACTGACTCATTGTCCAAGTTACTGACTCATTGTCCAAATTACTGACTCATTGTGGATCGGTGGTCTAGAGGTAACGCGCCTGTCTAGAATGCGAAAAGTCCGGGTCGGGTGT